>CM021107.1:65199274-65667394 GCA_007115665.2 Sequoiadendron giganteum
TTTCTCCCTCTCTCCCTCCTCCCTCCCTCTCTCTCTCTCTCTCTCTCTCTCTCTCTCTCTCTCTCTCTCTCTCTCTAACACGCACACACACTCACCTCTATCTCCTCTACTATAAGGGTGCAGGGGAGAGATATAGAATTAGGATAGAGGGTAGACAAAAAGAGGGAGAAAATAAATATATTAAGAAAACCATATTTCATATAACACATGCGTGTTTTGAAGAAGTAGATATGGTATTGTTTCAGGAAGAAATAACGCACTCGTGTTATAACTCGAGCACATTTTTATTCCACTAAAAATGGTAAAAAAAACTGAATATACCCGTGATGTCAAGGCCCATATTTTGTATATTCTCCTGGTTCTACGCATGCTCCGACAAAAAGTAGCTTTTTGATGATGTTGTGAAGTGTGGAAGCATGTTTTTCACATTCCATCACCTTTTCCATGATCTTTCTACCACCTTTGCATGAAATAGAAGAGTTTCCACATTGAAAGACATATAATATCAATTGAAGTTTGAATTCCATTTGAAAACTTATATACAATTGAAGTTTGGAGGGAAACAAGCTTTTGAACAAGTCAAATTGTTGTGGAGTTTGAAGAAAGAAGAAGGTAAGCCTACATAATTGGGTTGAACTCCTCCTTTTGAAAGTCTGGTTTTTTAGGTATGTGAAGTCTTTACACATTTTCTTTCATTCTATTATAGCTTGCTTTCATTTTTGTTTGTCATTATAACCTTACATTGTCAATGCACATTTTAAATTACACAATTATATACACTTGCAGCAACAACACAAACCCCATAAAAATTATTCCATTTCACTTAGAAATTTCTCATCTAATCCAAAACGATCGTGTTGTGCCCCTCTAGAAAAACCTCTCTCGGTATTGGCTATCTCAGAGTGGTTTTCCCGTGGTGGTGGATTTTCACTTGATGGAAAAAGTGTTAAATTCAAGCTGTGCAAAGTTGCAAAGTAGTGTAACTTTCGCTCTGCAACTTGTGTGACCAAAAAAACTGCTCCAACACGTCCGAATAGCTATATTTACACTGGGCATGGTCCTCTTTCATACCGAAACATGCAGAATCGCTCTGAGCTATGTTCCACTAGATCGATCCCTTAAGGGTCCAAAGTGCAAAATGGCTGCAAACTTCAGCATGCTATTACTCAAATATCATGATGCTTAGAAACTTCTCATCTGATCCTACAAGAATTTTTTGGGCCCCTCTACAAAAACCTTTCTCAGTTTTGGCTATCTCAAAGTGGTTTTCCCGTGGCGATGGATTTTCACTTGATGGAAAAAATATCAAATGCAAGCAATGCAAAGTTGCAAAGTGGTGCAACTTTCATTCTGCAACTTGTGTGACCAAGCAGACTATTCCAACACATCTAAATAAGTATTTTTATGCTAGGCATGGTCCTCTTTAGCACCAAAACACGCGGAATAGCTCTGAGCTACATTCCACCAGATTGATCCCTTAAGGGTACAAAGTGCAAAATGGCTGCAAACTTCATCATGCTATTACTCGGATACCGTGATCCTTAGAAATTTATCATTTGATCCTACAGGATCACATTGGGCCCCTCTACAAAAACCTCTCTCGGTTTCGACTATTTTGAAGTGGTTTTCCCGTCGCAGCAGATTTTCACTTGATGGAAAAAGTGTCAAATTCAAGCTGTGCAAAGTTGCAAAGTGGTGCAACTTTTGCTCTACAGCTTGTGTGACCAAGCAAACTATTCCAACGCATTCAAATAGGTATTTTTACGCTAGGCATGGTCCTCTTTCACACTGAAACATGCAGAATCGCTCTGAGCTATGTTCCACCGGATCGATCCCTTAAGGGTCCAAAGTGAAAATGGCTGAAAACTTCAGCATGCTATTACTCAGATACCATGACACTTATAAACTTCTTGTCTAATCCTATAGGATTGCATTTGACCCCTCTACAAAAAACTCTCTCGGTTTCATCTATCTTGGAGTGGTTTTCCCATGGCGGCAGATTTTCACTTGATGGAAAAAGTGTCAAATTCAAGCAGTGCAAAGTTGCAAAGTGGTGCAACTTTCATTCTACAACTCGTGTGACCAAGTAGACTATTCCAATGCATCTAAATAGGTATTTTTATGCTAAGCATAGTCCTCTTTCACACCGAAACATGCAGAATTTCTCTGAGCTATGTTTCACCGGATCGATCCCTTAAGGGTCCAAAGTGCAAAATGGCTGCAAACTTCAACATTCTATTACTCAACTACCGTGATGCTTAGAAACTTCTCATCTAATTCTACAGGATTGTGTTGGTCCCCTCTACAAAAACCTCTCTCGATTTTGGCTATCTCAGAGTGGTTTTCCCGTCACGGCGAATTTTCACTTGATGGAAAAAGTGTCAAATTCAAGTTGTACAAAGTTGCAAGTTGGTGCAACTTTCGCTCTGCAACTCGTGTGACCAAGCAGACTACTCCAATGCATCCAAATAGGTATGTTTACACTAGGCATGGTCCTCTTTCATACTGAAACACATGGAATTGCTCCGAGCTATGTTCCACCAGATCAATCCCTTAAGGGTCCAAAGTGCAAACAGGTTGCAAACTTTAGCATGCTATTACTTAGATATTGTGATGCTTAGAAACTTCTCATTTGATCCCACAAGATCATGTTGGGCCCCTCTACAAAAACCTCTCCCGGTTTCGGCTATCTTGGAGTGGTTTTCCCATGGCGGCGGATTTTCACTTGATGGAAAAAGCGTCAAATGCAAGCAGTGCAAATTTCGCTTTGCAACTCGTGTGACCAAGCGGACTATTCCAATGCATCCAAATATGTATGTTTACACTGGGAATGGTCCTCTTTCACACCAAAACACGCGAAATCGCTCTGAGCTACGTTCCACCAGATCGATCCGTTAAGGGTCCAAAGTGCAAAATGGCTGCAAACTTCAGCATGCTATTACTCAGATACCATGATGCTTAGAAAATTCTCGTCTAATCCGACATCGCTTTGGGCCCCTCTACAAAAACCTCTCTTAGTTTTGGCTATCTCGGAGTGGTTTTCCCATGGCGATGGATTTTCATTTGATGGAAAAAGTGTCAAATTCAAGTTGTGTAAAGTTGCAAAGTAGTGCAACTTTCATTTTGTAATTCATGTGACCAAACTAACTACTCCAACGCATCCCAATAGGTAGGTTTATGCTAGGCATGGTCTTCTTTCGCACCCAAACACGTGGAATTGATCTGAGTTGCATTCAACCGGCTTGATCTCTTATGATGGCATGAAAAACATTGGAAAAGAGAAACATACAAATGATGGTTGAGAAGTTCGAGTATTCCACACAAAAAACGTATAATCATTGGTGCAAAGCACCTTGTTCCTCCATTTGATGAAGAAGGTCTAGTTCAGTGGTTTTAGTGATTATCTGATGGTGAATAGGTTGGTCAATAGGCTGTTGTGGGTATTTTGAGCAAGATTTATCTTGAATAAGGTCAATTAAGACCATTAGGTATGTTTTAGGGTGACTTTTGGTTCTAATGATACAAAATGTAAAAATTTCAATCTTGCACTAGAAGTTGTCTTTGTAGCCTTTGAATGCAAATTTGTGAATTTGTATATGACTGTGAAATAATGGAGTTTTGTCGATGTAATAAGGCTATTTTTATGCCATTTTTTTGGGTTTAGAGGTCATTAGATGTACTCATTAGGTTGGAAGAGTCTAAAGTTGCAAATTTGTAAGTTGCTTAAAGCAACAAATTTGACATGCAACGGTTACTTGTTTTGAAAGTTGGTTTTTAGTTAGTTGAGGGTGTGGATTAGTTAGAGAAGGGTGTAAAACACTATGTAAAGCCTTGAGAGGCTTGAATGGAGGTTGTTGATGAACTTTTGGAAAAGATCTAATAAGAATTATTCACACTATTCTCTATTTTTTAAATTTTTGATACAAACTTGTTGATCCCGTACTTGGTACGACCTCCAACTTTAAGATAAAAAACATATTGGAATATTTTTATGAATCATTTCATGGAATGCCAATTGTAAACGTGTTTTTTTCTTTTAGATAAAGTTTTTTAGCATCAATCAATTAATATTCAAGACAAATCATGAAGGATAACAATGATCAATGCTAGGGCTAACCAATTAATAATTATACACATGAATAATTCAAGCATGTACATGTCAATGAGGGAAGAACAAGTACTCAAAAACACATAAGCCTCAAAAAGTATACACATGAATATATAGTATACACAAATTAATACAAAGTATATGCACGAATACAAGGTATACGCATGAAAACACGTAAGCCACAAAGTATACATTTTAACGCACGTAAGTCACAAACTATACACGTAAGTTGTAAAGTATACACTTGAATACACGTAACTCATATCTATTGATCCGTCAATTTAGAATACAAATATGGATAGGCATCAATAAAAGATATTTGTATTAACCAAATAGCCATGTAGGCATACATCAATATATGTCGGTATAAGTATGAAATATATGTCGGTATAAGTATGAAATATATGTACACAATAGCCATATAGGCTTACGAGAATCCCATATAGGAATACAATGTCAAATATGTCCAATAAAAATATGTACAAAACTGCCATGTAGGCATACAACAAAGGGCTCTAGAATCAAAATTTATTGCTCTCCATGCCCTGTAAATAAATTCTTTCCCTTTCCTTTTCGATCGGATGGCGATAGGTTTGTCTCTCATTTTTGTTGCGCTCGAGGAGTGCTCATGATGCTCCTCTTAGTGTTTATTTCATGGTGAAGTTTTAATTGTTACAATAAGAAGTAAAGACATGAATATATAGAAAGTACATTATAAAAAATGATATATTTGACAAAATAATCACTTATCACCATCTCATGATCTCTGTCCATGGGAGAAATATTCTCACGCCCATGTTGAAGCGTGCTCAAGCCTGTATAAAACATACAAATAGAAATTAAACTACGTGAATCAATAATGGTTTGATTTTTCACTAACTATCTAGAACAACAAATGTAAATTGAAATTTACTCATTTTCCTCATAACTCTCCTGTCAGAGCCATTGAGGATTGTATAGAAGATGACACACCAATATCCATTGCCCTCATCACATTCGTAGGTGTTTCAGCTTGCATCATTTGAAAATAAAACAACAAATTATTCAACGTAATCAACGATGTGCATATAAACTACACAAATCTATTAAGTACTTGATTCATTAGTTAAACTCTTTATTCTATTACCTCCATGTAGGTTTGAGTAACTCCATTGCCACTGGGAAGTGTTCCATCAAAACCTCCAATATTAGTCTGTTCAACATCCAAAATCGCATATTAAATTACTATTCATAAAACAATGCTATTAACATGCAATAAATTTATAATTATTTACTAGTTACATACCCCAATGATAGGTGTACTGTAGAAATAAGTTGGTGGGGGGCCGGTGTATCCAATCTCAACACTGTGAACCTACAATTTTATTAAAATCACAAAACGTTTTTAGTTAATCTTGCATTTCAAAATCAAAATTTAATAAATTGAATTCAATGAACATGCACTAACTTTTACCTGACTATCAATGCCATATGCCTGATGCAAAATGTCAGCTTCCTTCTCCATCTCCATAGCTACACATGGATCCTACATACCACTCTCCTGAGTGTCAATGGGGTCATATGAACAAGTAGCCCCGCAAGATTGACACACATGTGTTTGACGGCCACCACTCAAAGACTCCCCTGGATGGTGTTGTAGAATAGGGCTCGTATGATGGATGACACTTTGGGTCAAAGTGTTGATCACCTGTAATGTCTCTACGTCAGTACTTTCCTTCATGATGGAAGGCATAAATACGTGCTCATGAGGTGGCTTAGTGAGAGCTCGTCTACCTTGCCATGTAGGATCCAACTGTGCACCGGGTCTATCTTGAGCTGACCCCCCACCTCTCCCCTGGAAATCCCTCATATCAAAATAATTTGGGATTTTGTTCAATATGAACTCACTGTATAGTTTCCTAAGGAAATATTGCAGGACCTCGCAATTGTTGCACAACGGGTAATCGAAGACCATGTACCACCTATCATAAAAGTGGTCCCTAATCTATTGGTGGTGGCACCAATGGATAGGAAACCTCTTCGCATTGAGGGTGAGATTTTGATTTTTGCATGGGTCGGTGAATAATGAGCACAAATCACCTTTTATAATTTTTAAATCCTTTACATCTTTGTATGATAGTTTATTTGCATAATAATCCCTAGCTGCCTGCCTCCTATCTTGCCATCTAGTTATTTGTTTGCTAATTGAATCTATATTTTTTACCATATCTTTCAATGAATTTTCTAGGGTCATTCTTTCTGCGGTTGAACCATTTGGATCACTCAACCTACTGATCAAATCCTCAATTTTTTTTTTTGTTGTTCTCAATTTCACTCATTAAATTTTGTTGAGTGTCAGGAGGTTGTTGTGGTTGATTTTGATATTGAGGATCTGGTTGGTCTTCCTGTTGAGGATCTTGAGGGTTTGCAGGTTGATTTGCATCTCCTAAAAATTCAAACAAATATATATCAAATTCAACCTAAAACTAACTAATTCAAAAAAAAAACCACAAAATCCTTACCTCTCACATCTCCTCATCATTGTGGCGCCATCGTTGCGAAGAAATAGAAATTGTTGGTGAAATTTTGTGTTGAATTGCTCCTCCTAGAACGCGAGCGCCTAAGTATGGGGATTTTGGCTTCGGCTACAAGAGAAAAACAATCGAAATAAGAATGACAGGTTTTCACTTCTTTTTTTGCTTTTAGCAAGCAATAATGCGAGTGCATTATAACACGCGCATGTTATTGCTTTTCAAAAAGAATTGAAAGGTGTCCACGAAATTGCTACCCATTTCCATGCACCCGCCCAGAAAATGAAAGGTAGTTTTTTGTTTCTCGAGCCTTCTGGAAACAATGAGAATATTTGTTTGGCTCCACAATTCTTGGATGATAGGGATATGTGTGGTAGTCACCTTGGTGTGGGAAGGAACATTCTCTCATGGCTCTAATACCATGTTGGAGGATGACAAGATTAGAAAGAAAAAAAATGATAACCTTTCACTACTGAAATGATAAACACGATAAGATATCTATCATATAATATGAAGAGTTTGTAAATACAATTATCATCCTTGCATATATAGGCAAAGGTGGATGAGGTGAGAAGGTAGGAGACTATGTCTGGCTACCCCTCCAAGATGTAACACTTGTGAGCTCGCTTGACAAGTCTGTGAGAAAGTGGAAAGTATGCATGCAATAAATGTCTCAAGTGATGAGGATACATGTCTCAATACTATGAAGTGAGATGAAATCATAATAAACCTAAGTAAATTGAAGTCGTAAGTATGAATAGGTCAATCCTAGAAAGGTTATTATCTAACTACATGAATAATGACTCTATTTACACTAACAAAGTTTTCATAAATATTTTTTTGGGAAGCTCCACAATCATATAACTTATAACATAATATTGAAAAGAGTGGTTCTATTAGAATAATTCATACAACACCTTCTCTTATCACAGATTAATCCCTTTTTTTCTCATTTTTCAAATAAACCAAAAGTTTTCATTAGAAAGTATAAACCAACAAAAATAATCTTAATATTTAAACCATCAATATAGCCTACAATAATTTCCTACCAAGTAAAGTTCTTCCTATTATCCCACCCAAAAATATTTCCCATAAATACTTTCCAAATATTCTTAGCATAAACATAGTAAAAAAATAGATTATTTAAACTTCCATGAACATTATAGACATTGCAAGAAATAGGAACCAGAAAAATAATAGATCCAACAACCAATTTATTAATCAATTAAATCCATATAAAGCGAAACTTGTATAGTTTTAAAGACATACCAATATCACTTAAAAAAATTACCCTAAGATTGATTGTCAGCATAAATATTCCATATTTTAATATGCTCAAGTACCACTTAGGATTTGGTTAGAATATTAGATCCTGGAGGACTTTATTATTTAAAATATAGTACCATCCTAAAAACTACTAGAAGCACCCCTAAAATACCAATAAGAAACTCCTAAAAACCACTATTATTACCTCAATTGGAAACTTAATAAGGATAGACATATATAAGATAATAAAATAAACAAAAAAATATACACTGAAGCACTTACTAACATACCTTCATACCCTACACCATGTCAAACATGAGTGTAGCTATGTAAATTGTATCCCAAAAGATATGATGTGCACATTTATGCTATCAAATAACATGGATTTAGGTGCCAAGGACACCTCAACAAACACTCAATTAATTCCAAGGAACTAGGAAACATGGTCACAAGACCACAACAAGCAAGGCCAAGAAAATCAAGAGCATACATAGTTGGTGGAGTAAATCACACCCAACCATCTACTAGGAAATAGATTCAAGGATGATGCACACAAAAATATACACACATCTAATCTCACTCAGAGCATATTATTTTGAATACACTTTACTCAATGTCAAGCACAAGAACATTCACATAATTAGAAGCCACTCAAAGCTATAAAATCATATGCATACAATCATTTCACAAAATTTCCAAACAACACACAACATCCACTTTTATTTCACCATAAACAAGAATTTTGATGCAATATGATTCTACATAACACAAAGACTAAGCCTTATCACATTCTCTGCCATTCACTCCCTTGTACATTATATCAGGGGTTTGTAATTAACATGATAGGAAAAAAACTATAACATAGAATAGGACCAAAAATTTCAGACATTTAGAATAGCCAACACAAAGCTAAAACAACACCCAAGAGGAAGAATTATCAATTCCAATAATAAATCAAACATGACCAAGGGTCATAAACTAGATAAATGGAAAATTTTGGTGACTAGACCAACCATAAGAAAAAATAAAAATTCAATGCTAGCCCTTACAACCATTAGAAACTTCATCAATAACCAAAATAAAGCATAAAACTTGGAAACCATGATTATATGAACTAAGTGACTAATGTTAGCCACATTTGAGGAAGTAAGAGCTACATGACACCTTGGGAGTACAACATCCAAAGTGTATTAGAGAGAGTATGCTCAAAAATAATTACCAAATTAAATTAACTAAGCCAACAAAAACCACATTTAGAGAAAATACACTTCATCGAGGCACAATCACATCATTATGCAAGAAGGCATATGTGGGGATTCCTATAAAATACACAAAAAATATCCACACAAGGGTAGGGCTTGACTCAAGCAGCACTTCCATAAGTAATTTACAATCAACAAGCAATGACACATGTATTTACTCACATCATGTATCACTACCATATGCTAAAACAAAATGACATCCACATCATTCACAAGGCACATTACAACTACAACTCTAAATCAAACCAACATAATGCTCCTAATAATCACCTCATTTATCAATTAAACATGCACCCCATTCAAGAGTGAAATAATGTCGATTAATCATCTAGGCTCTCACAAGAATCCTAGGGATAACATGATTTGGGGACATAATTCATTGAACCAAATATTTTATTATGGCAATGCAACATTGTATTCATGCATTAACATGATCACTTCATACATATTATGTTACTCCAATAGGAATACAATACACAATGTACCATAAGATCACATTTTTACAACTCAAGCATATGATATACACCACATTCACTTTCAATTCATCGATTACATAAGATATTTCACAATGATTTATCATGAGCCAAAACATTAACACCCAATTTCATTCAAATGTATCCATATACACACATACCAAGAGGGCACATAAGAATATATGAGACCTCTCAAGGGTCACTATGCATTCACACTAAGCAAGAATCGAGATATCGTGATGCTAATCACACATGAAAGAAATTCTCGGTAACTCAAGGGTCTAACTAACCCTCACAAACAAGAATTTTTTAACATATCATCCTAGGTTAAAATGGAAAGAATGCCTATTTCCAAAAACACACTCACACCTAGAAAGACCCGACCAAAGCTCTCACACAATGAGTAATGCACCAAAGAGTGATCATTTCCCACTCAAGAGACTCTCAACTAGGGGTATCTTCCTATTCCTATCAAATTTATTAGGGCCTAAGAGGCACTCTTTCTCCTCAAACACACTGCATGGGTTGGTTCACATTTAACCCTCAAAATTCCACCCAAAACACCCAACAAAGAGACCAAACATTGAGTCACCCAAATAAGAAATTAAGTGATCACATACCAAGCACCAACAACAACATGGGAAATAACATGAACCAAAGATCTTGGAATTGCAACATGGAATCCAATACCATATGCAATGCCCCAAGAAAACATGCTTAAAACAAAATATAATTGAAAAAAAACATTGAAACAATGACAACACCAATAATGTAACAATGGCATATTGTAGTTGCACAATAATGTGAACACAAAAATACAATGAAAAGGACAACAAGAAAACCTCACCATTGCATAAGAAATGTGATAATAGTAAAATAATAATGAATTGTGGGATAAATCCACCATGATGAACATACAAGAGAGAGGAAAACACCGACACAATGATCGATTACTAAACCATGATCATGTTCTCTCACAACACCACACTAGGATAGGATGAGGGAAACATAAAACTCCTATCCACATCCAGATACACTTCACAAACCTAAACACAAGAAAAAATCTTAACAAGAGGTTTCATAACCAAGAGGCATGACTCTCCACTAACTGGAATAATGACGGGCCACTTCTAGGCAACCACATGATTTCTGTGACATCTTGTTGAAACATGATATCTCACAAGTGAGAGAATACTAATTCACAACACCCCATGACTTATGAGTATTGTATACAACACCAAGGCCAACCATAAAGGATTAAAAACTTCCCAAGACTTCACAAGACTAGGTGAACAATCTCCCTAACCCTAGGTTTGACAATCGAGCAGCTTCAAAAGAAGGCATAAAAAAGGAGGCAAGAGAAGCCATAAGTCCTCAATGATGACACATAAGAGAATTTTCAAAAAGCCACTAGACTTCTAGTACCATAAGGAACAACTTCCATTTACATGGATTTCCCATACGAGACTTTGCAACAAAGAAGAAAGATCAAGTTGTGAGATAAAGATACTTTGACTAGGTTTTTGAGGGTTCTGATGACTAAAACAGATGAAATAAGAAAGATACAAGGCATAAAAATTATTTGTTAGAGGCAATAGGCTTAGAAAACCACTAGATATCCAAGGTTGAGAGGGTTAACATTTATTTTTTATATGGGGAGTGAGGCCGCCCAAGGATAAGACCCTAGGCCACCCAAACAGTGTCAGAAAAAAATTAAGTTTCAATCCTATCAAACCAGGCCAACATTATGCAACTAGGCCAAAAACAATTGTATGCACCCAGGTCGCCCCACTAGGTACAATGCCACCCACTACACTTAATTACATTTTAGTCAGTCTAGGTCAATTTTATGCAAGATAAGGATACCCAGGTACAGTACCACCACCCAACTATGAAATGAGGTCACTAAATTCATTTTAAGCGTCAATTGAAAGATTCCTAAGTTTTTTTAGTATTTTATGGTACAATAAGGAAAAACATAAAAGAAATCATGCTCAGTTCCAATACCAAGAGACACAATTAAACCAATACACATTTCATTATCAAATATTACAATCCTTCTCAATGAGAGGTCCATTAACATCAATATTACAACTCAAATGGAAGGAAAGGAAATATAAAAAAAGCATAATAACCTTGCCACATCAAATTCATCACTGAATCCACCACGATCCTCCAATCCCCAATGGTGGTTATTCTTGAGGGTGTTTTTAATCACTTACAACGTGTTAGGCAATAAGGTTTTATTGCCCCTCTTGAAAATTAGCAAGACTACTCCAAGGTTCCTTCATGTTAGATCATGACCATGTGGATAGCATAGTGGTAGAGATCAAATGTGATTTCACGAGGGGATCTAGATTTTAACTTCTTGGAAATAACATGCAACTTAAAATAATAGATCTAACAATTTAATAAATGCATTTCATGTTCAAATCTATAGTAGATTCACAATAACTCAATGCTCTTTAAATAATTTTGAGCTTAATTTCAAATAAAATTCAAAAGATAGAAAGGGTAACAAGAAGTAATGTAAAGGAGGTTTAAACTAATCAAAGAATTACAAGAAACATTTATTCACCATTTCTATGCATTTAAGCAAGATTTCTAGACCACCATTATAGAAAATATTATTTCACATGCTTACCAACAATAGAAACACAATCTTCAAATAAAATAAGTCACCACATAATATTTTTAGATTTCATAAAATTAGAATTCTCTCAAGCACACACAGATTTGAGACAAATTCCTACTTAAGTCCACAATTACTAATGAAATCTTACCAATTTGACAATTCATATTGAAATAAAATATTCATACCATCACCATGATACCAAATCAAGATACATGTGTTGATGCCAAAAATTGACAAGGTAACAACCTTTATGGGAAACTCAGTTAAAGGGGGGACCTATTGTGCTGAAATGAGTACCCTCCAGATTTTAAAGAAGACGACTTCTTCTATAACTAGGGTTTTGAATGGGAAAAGGAAGCAAATATAAAAAATAAAAGATCTAACTAGGGTGATGCACCAAGATTTGGATGTGAGGCACAATAGATCTATCCTGTTGATCTGATCTAAGGGCCTGTTCAACAATCTGCTATGTCCTAGAATGATAAAAATTAAAGATAGAAGTCTGAATGATTCACCCAACGACATAAAATAGTATTCATGCACATTTACTAAAAAGAGGAGTCAAAGACATGATCTTAAACCATCAAACTTGCATTAAATTTATAGAAGTTATGCAAATGAAAGATTCCATACCATAACGGCACAATAAAACTTATCAAATATCCTAAGAAAATGGAAAGGTCGAACAAGGGCACAATTTGTTAGTTCTTTTGCAATAATCTAAAAATCAATAAAGGCCTAGTTCTTCCACTAATTCCTCTTTCAAAATCCAAACCCTTGCTTCGAGAGAAGAAGCAATATTTATAATAATATCCCTAGCCTGGTGAGCTAGTAATAGAAAAGATCCTTTGATCATGAGCAATGATGTATATGGTAATGATTTTCCCCGGTCATTGCAACGGAAAGAGATTTGGGCCATGAATGAGGTTGCCCAGTGCCAGATGCATCCCCTACGAATGATGACAGTTGTCCCAGAAGACTAGATTTTCAACATGTGTTACCCACTCATGATGGTTATAATATGTGGCAACAACTTGAGGTTGTTGCTCACTTCCTTACCCTATGCGATGAAACCCTTATAAGATCCACGTGGCCAGCAGTTGGGCCCCAATGTTCATTCTTCCTTTCATGCGATGAAAACTTGTGTAGTGAAGATATGTGATGGTCTCCCAACATAGTGCATTGGAGGTGGGGGCCACCAAGGAATGTGTGCGGACCGATGCCATGTGGCATGCGGTCGGGGCACAATAGGGAAGCAACGAGAAGAAACTTTGAAGAATGCGAACTATCGACATGTGGAAGCATGGTGGAGGCGTTTGAAAAGCGAAGGGAAGGATCCTTGCGAAGAGAATTTGGCTTATAAGTGGCAGCATTCAGATGAAGCTTTGCGAAAGGAACCCAATGTTGTGCTCAATCGAAAGTCGTGGCCGATGCTTAGCAAAAATAAAATAACCCGAAGGGAGCTTGGGGAAATTATATTCATAGCTTTTGGCGACTATCAAAGGCATTTCACCTATGGAATGAGGAACCCAAAAATTCTGGTTTGCAAACCAGAGCCTTCTGCATTGGGCGACACAATCAGAGCTTAGAGAGCAGTCTGTAGGGGTAGCCATTCAACATCGAAGGAAGTTGATATGTCGCACAGATTTTCTTGCCCTCCATGCAGATCGATCATTTCTTTGTAAGACAACATCACCAATATACCGACCCAGGACTCGAGTTGAAAAAGAAGTCATGCAACTGGATGAGTGACACTCTCAATATCTTCTACAGCAAGGGGCTGACTGAAACTTTGAAAAGTGGATGCATCTCATTGCTTCTCTTCAATCTTAGCTGCGGTATACTTTGTCATGGCCACTGACTCATCTCCAAGGAACGGGGATGGTAATCCCATCTAAGCTAGGTGGGAGAACCTTGCCTACATTCTATTCATGGTTCAATCCAATGTGGTGGTGCACTCACTTGCATGAAGGATGGCTATGTGGCAATGGATGAACCTGTTAGTTATTTTAGTAGTGGCCTTCTGGTCTTCAACCCTTGCGCTCACCAAGACTTCATTTAGGACCATATATAGCCTATCCAACAACCTTCTGGCTTTTAGAACTCTCTCTACGATGGATTGAGGGAACCGCTCAATTGCTTCACGAACTTCCATGCCCAAACTTGTTGCTTCCGCCATAAATTGGAGCGTCGGCTGTAGAGTTAGGCAGAAAGCCTTGACTCTTTCCTAGTATGAAACATATAACTATTGGGCTACTTGAAGAAGGTCTAACCCAATGATAGGATATTGGGCGGAGTTTTTAAATAGGAATATCTCTACATCGCTTAATTCCATATTATGCATGATATCCGCAACCTTTCGGTTCGCCGCAGAGAGTTGTCCCTACAAGATCTATGATTCTACAATCCAACTTGTCTCAACTTGTTCCTTGTTTGCTACTTCCTTCTCCAAGGAAGACTTCATTTCTTGAACCTCATTCTCTAGTTGGGCCCGGTGGTCTACGATATTTTGTTGCATCTATCGCTCTAGTTGAGTGCACTGGCGACGAAAATCTTCATCTTTTTGTTGCACTTCTTGCTCCAATCACACCAATTGATCTTGATATTACTAGTTCTTTTGTTGCATCTTAGCGACCAGGTTAGGATCGAGAGATTGGAACTTCACAAGTTCCTCCCAGAGCTTCATTTTCTCTATCTCCACTTTTTGGGATAAGCTCTTAAATTCGGCATCCCTCGCCCTTTCCTTGGTGAGCAAGACCTCGACCCTTTCCTTGACACTTTTCAGCTCTTCTTCCCTCTTCCTTAGCTAGTGATCGGATTTAAGAAAGCTTCTAGTCACCAATCAATGCATTTCCTCCATGAACTCCACCTTGTCTTGAGGTTAGGCTATGCTTAGATCGAGCCCTATGGCGTACATATTGTATTCATCCGATTGCATCTCTCCTTGTGGTTTGTCGACAATCGAGTACATAGTCATGAAATGTAGCAACTATTCAGCCTCATTAAAAATAATTTGCACTTTTGGTTCCACTAGCCTCATAGCATCTTTAGCTTTTTTTATTTTGGGCCCTGATTGCTTGTGCCTACTTAGTTTTTCACCTTCTGATAAGAATTTCGATGTTGACCTGATGATTCCACCTATGAAAGGTGCACCAGGAGGAAGGGCAAAAGAAAATGAGAGGGTAGCAGTCCTAGGTGACTTCTTCCTTGGAACACTAACTATTTGAGGAGAGAAAGAAGGGATATTCCAATACCCAACCTATGAACCAATAGGAGGACTCGAGGGAAGTGGCGTCATGGTGGATTCTATCTGTTGGGAAGACTGGATTGGGATTGAAACGGAAACGGCAGAAGAGGTATCCATGATGGTAGTAGAGGTAGAAAGTGAGACACTTGGAGATGCGGAATGGGCCAAGGAAAATGGTGCAAGGGTCCATAGACGAGTAAGGGAAAAAGGGGTTGTATGAGAGAATTATGAAAAAAACCCCGTGATCATTGAAATAGAGGTCGAAAAGGAAGGGTCATCACCTAAAATGAGAGGCGTCGTGGAACCCACAAGGGCAACTATGGACCTCAAAATAGGAGAAAAGGGAGCGAAAGATACCTATGGTGTAGATAATTGCAATCCTTGCCTTGTTGATGGCTCTTGGCTCGATTTAGGCTCCTGCGAACACTCCCCAGGAGATGCTTCGATGCGTTGTCACTTTTTTGGTGGCGAGTCTTCTACCACTATGGTTTCAGATTTTTGCGGTTGGGTTGTCCTTGTCCTCCTTATGGTCTAGGTGCGATTCAGCGAAGACCTCACACACAATATGTTTACCCGTACATTAGAAGAAACCTTGCCAAGTTGCTTCATAGGTTTCCCTTTCTACTACATCAAGGCTATTTGGACTTCCGTCTCTAGTTCTGCTCCTTCATTTGATTGTGCTTCAACCTCCTCTGAACCGGAGTCCTTCTCATCACTATCATCAGAATCTGAGTGCTCATTGTTCCATAATTTTTTGAACTTGTCATCCATCTTCATGCTATCATAAGGGGCCTTAGTGCACCCGGTCTCTTGGTGGTATATATAGAAGTCATTAATCTTTTCCTCCTTTCAGTTGTAATTCTTTACCAGGTTGTTGTGAAGAGTAACCCCAATATGCTTTGTCTTATCATACTTCCCAATCCAGAAGTAGAATTTGAACTAGGGAGGTCGACCACCTTCGGTCAAGATATGAGCTAGGTAGACCATAAGTTCATTTGCATCCATTATTGGATTCTGAAGTTTCTCCCAATAAGGACAGGGCTTGTGTGTTACCTTGACATACTCATTTGGAAAGTCATCATCAGGGTTGTAATTCTATTTATTGCAAATCCATACCAGCCCTAGGTGAGCCAACTTTGCTTCTAGAAAGTCATGAGCCTTCCTCTTGGCCATGATCATGGTCTTGAAGCTCATCGGGCAGCTAAAAAATCCTTTCTTCTTTGATTTTATATTGCAAAAGGTGAAGTCGATAATTGATACCTGGTGAAACACTTCAAGCGCTAGTATCCGATTAGTAAGACATGCCAGAAGCTGGAAGGGCTCTCCGATGAAGCTGCACAATCGGCCAAATGTGAAGTCCTCGCCTAGAAACCAGTCACACTTTGGAGTGAAATTTTGCATGAACTCGGTTTAATCTGAGCTGAATCATAAGACATTGTTGTCCTCCCTTAAATCCTGTAGAATCAGATTTAATAAATAATCCAAAAATGCATAATAATCATATGTTACAAAGAGGAGAGGAGTCCATGTGGAAACTAGCTTCTTCCTCTAATTTTCATCAAAAATGGACAGCCCTAGATGTTTTTGGAAGAATTCGGGGTTCTGATGCAAAATCATGTGGGCAAGCAAAGATGGAAACTTGAACCTCTGCTGAAATTGGTATTCTGCTATCTGGTTGAGCATCTCCTAAACAAGGAATTCTGCAAAATCATACCTGAAAAGAGAATGTTGCCTTCACAACTGAAAACCCAAGCCTAGTTGAAACTCATGAACCTCTCTGTCAATGTCTAGGCCACAAAAAAACTCCATCATTGAGAAGGCATCTTTTATATCATCTTTGAAATTTTTATGTGTTGTTGGGATCTGTATTGACTTCTTTTGAGCTTCTTTGGGCCTTTGTGCTTCTACGTTATAAAATTTTAGAGTAATATCTCTAGTCCTCCAATAGGTCTCCCCTTTTACCAGAGTGAATGACTCCATTTGAGGTACTTTGGAGCTTTGCTTTGGGATGCACAGTAGATAGCCTCTTTGTACATAATAACACTTAGCTCCTGACCTTCAATGGTGTTGGTATCTGAGTTGAAATGTTTGATGGCCTCGTCGACCAATTCAGATAGGTAGTGCATGAACGAGATCATATATTATGGAATCCCACTGAACCAACACTTCTACACCAAGGAATCTGAGTCACTATTCCTTTTCATTCTTTCATAGACCGCTTCCCTAAGCGTCTTAGGGTTCTTCGCAAGGATGAGGTCATGAATATTATCCTATTCTTCTTTAATTCAGCTCTGATCTCTATGAGGACTCTTCTTTTCTGCAACCCGTGTATTCACCCATGTTGGCTTGTCTAGTATACCAGGTGAAGTGTAAGAGATACCCTCGAAGACATAGGTAGCTAGTGTTGTGTGCATGGCCTTAAATAAAATTTGGGCCCTCTCTTCTTGCATTTCTATTTGGGAACTCTGAGCAGCCTCCATCTTTTGCAAACCTCTACCCAGAAAGCACACTGAAGTGGTATGAATGGAACCTAGAACACAACACAAGGCTCTGAACTCAAAACCAGGCAGTCTCTTGCTCCAGTTTAAATTCACACCGAGGCAATGAATCTTATATAATTCCCTCTACGTTTAGTTGCTTTGTTTCTATATGCATCACACTAGCATCCCTATCAATTCTACTCTTCCAAGTCCCTTTGCGTACTTAAGAAGCTTTGTGCTCTGTCTAGCCTTTGCATGGGACACTCAGCTTTTTCTTCGATTTCCTGCCTTCAAACGATAGATAATGGTTTCCTTTTTGCATCTAATTCAGCATGTACTGCCAGCTCTTCCATCCATGAGAAATGAAATACTTGCCCTTTTTGAAAAGACAAGAATTCATAATTACATCAGTGATAACGTCCCTTTGGCGTGATTTTCCTGGGAAATTGAGCCGTCGGTGAAATGCTTGTCATCCTCTCGTATGCCTTAGCAATTAATATCCCTAAAATCATAATTAAGTTGAAACCGCAATGAGTACTTTAGAAAAGATTCACGCTCAACTTTGGAGCTTAAAACTGCTTGCATTGTGACACCTAGCTTTCATCTGTATGAGCCATTGCTTGGGACTACCACCAATTTGCACTAATTGATTTTCGCTCTTTAATTTTGCACATAGCAACTTGTACTTGCGGACTCAATTGGGTTGGGATATCGAGCTAGCCTTTTGGTGGGATTTTTGAGTTAACACTTCAACTATCACCACACTTGGTAGGTAGGCTACCTCACATATTTCTATAAATAGGCCTTAATACAGTAGTGGAATCACACTTAGAAATTTAGCAAAAGTAGCATTGGGTAATTGGATAGGATTATCACCTAGGTGGTTGAGTAGGTTCTGAATTTGCGTAGGGCCTAGACATAGGTGTTTGAGTAGGGACTAATACGATGAATATTCCAATTAGGCTGGTGTGCAACAAGTCTCAAACAACTTTTCTAGGAGAGATTTCCAATAGGAGCCTGAAGCACATTACTAAAAACAAACACTCACAACCATGAAATGGGTTCTAGGTAGGGATTGTATTGAGTATGAAGACAAGTATCGAGTGAATACCGATATTTTCTCCAATTTTTTGCCTCGCTGCTTGACATTCAGGTCCCAAAAGCCATGATTCTATGCTTGGCACTCTATATTTTTCCAAAGAGGTACCTCAGAGGTCTTGGTGAAGTGGTGACCAATGCAGTGTATGGCTTGGGCCTCCTTGTTGCTAGTGACCTGTGGAGGCATGTTGAAGAAGACGTAGTGGTACCATGGGTGTCATTCCTGAGTGGGTTTTAGCTTCACTCATCACTGAGCATCGTGAGAGAGCCACCAGTGTGTGCCATTTTCTATTGTGTTGCTATAATGTAGTGTTGTTTTATGACGTGGATTGGTACATTGACTTTAGGAACCTTGTGTTCCCTTCGTCGCTCATTCTAGGTGTTGATGTTGTTGCTCCAGGTCCCATTGTTTTTGGTGATAACCTTCCTACTGCTTCTAACAATGCTTCTACTGATGGAGACATTGCTCTCGTTCCAGATAATTGAATTTTAACATGCTTTCTCCTCTTTTTGTATATATATGCCTGAAAAAGGCCTACATACATATATATAAGGAAGTCGTATACATATAATCATACTTTTGAGCATATGGCCCCATAGCCATTTTGGCACTGTTTTCTATCAAATTATATATATATAAAATGAATATACTTGCTTATCTTAAACTCTTTGTCCTCATTCTTGTGTTTCTACATATGGATTGAATTGAATTCCTCGCATATGACTTTATTTTCTGCAACATGGGTAGTATAGTCTTTCTTTGTTCTTGTAATAATGAATTTCATGAATTTGCCTGCTTTATGCATCTACAAAATTGTTGAAAAGACCGACCAATAAAACATGAAAGGGAAATTAATTACATTATTCACATATCTACACTTGGGCAAAGTAACTGAAACTTAATTGAACAATTTTAAGTGAATCCCGTTAACCAGAATTCCCAGTGCTTCTTGTTCCATGTTCCCTAATTCTAATGCATTATGTTGTCTGCATTGAATTATTTTGAAAGGACCCTCCCATAGTTTGTTGAATTTTCCATGTTGGCCAGGCTTTGTGGCCCTTTCATTGAACTTTAGTACCAGGTCCCCATATTTTAGACCCTCGTCTGAAGCTTTTTTGTCGAACCACTTCTTAACCACCTACTAGCGGTTGGACATGGCTATTAAGGCCTTCTCCCTATTTTCTTGTACTTCCAACAATTCGGCCAACCAAACCTCCATAGCTCCATTCTCCTCAATTTCTAGAGACTTGAGTAGTTGTAGCGTAGGTATCTATATAGAGATAGGAAACAACGACTCTTTCTCGTACACTAGCTCATATGGAGAAGTTTCCAAGGCTTTCTTATGAGTTATGTGGTATGCCCATAACGTTGTTCGGAGGTTCTTGTACCATTTCTTCTCATGATCGGACCCGGTCCTTTTAATGAGTCAGACTAGATTCTTGTTAGTCGACTCGGCCAAGCCGTTCCCCTGCGGGTAGTAGTTTGATGATGTTTTCAAGAATATGCCATGTGCAAATACGAACTAACATACCTTGGAGCCTAAGAAATCTTTGGCATTGTCCGAAATGATAGTCTTTGATGGGCCGAATCCCATTACTAGCCCTTCGAGAAAGTCCACAATTTATACCTGTCACATTCTTCAAGGGTAGGGCTTCAGTCCACCTTGTGAAGTAGTTCGTGGCTGTGAGAATCCACTTGTGATCGATATTGGAGGCGGGATTCATCATCTCGATGAAATCTAGCCCCAATTGCACAAACGGTTCATCTGCTGCTATCAGATTGAGAGGCATGGCGGAATTTTTTCTTCTCCCTGCATAGAATTCGCATTCTTTGTAGGCTTTTATCATGTTGTAGGAGTCGTTGAATAGTGTAGGTCAAAAGTGCCCAGTGTGCAAAATTTTGATGGTGGTGGTCTTCGCAGAGAAGTGTCTGCCTTCAAGGCTGCTATGGAAGGTGTTGATAATTTTCTTTGCTTGCTCTATGGTGACGCATCATAGTAAGACATTGTTGAAATTCCTCTTGAAGAGGATCCCTTCAATAAGTGAGTACCCATTGTTTTGCAATCGGTAGAATATTCTTCTTTGAGAAGGAAGTCCCAGCGGATACTTGTTGGTGTGCATAAATCTTACTCTATCCACCAGCCAACAGCCTTCAAGTTCAGAATTATTTGTTAGGACAAGCTTCGCTTGCTCTTCCCCAATTTCCATTTCTTCATTGTGTGCCAAATATTTGCACAACCCTCTTCCTTTAACAGTCTTTGTAGGCTTGACCTCGATGTCGTATTCTAGGATCTTAGTGATCTAGTTGGCCCTTTTTTCGGTGATTTCCCCTTCCATAATGTATTTGTTCACACTAGAGTGTGTGACATAAACAATCACCTTATTGCAAGCTATAATATGTCAGAACTTCTTGAGTCCCTTGACAATTGTGAACGCTTGCCTTTCGATGAAGTTATAGTTCATCTCATATTCCTTCAAGGTCCGGGAATGAAATGCTATTGGATGTTCCCCTTTTCCTTCATCATCCTTTTGGGTCAGAATAGTGGCGATGCTTGTCTTGCTACTAAAAAAATACATTATGAAGTATTTTGACAAGTCTGGATTTACCAACATAGGAGCTGAAGAAATAGCATCCTTCACCCTCGCAAAGGCTTCCCTCGCTTCTCTTGACCATTTGAATAATTGGTCATTTTTTAGCATTAGGTTGATCGGTCTAATTATTCCTACAAAATCAAAAATAAGCTTACTTACAAAGTTAACCTTCCCCAAAAATGAGTGGACTCCTTTCTTGTTGACTAGAAGGGGAAGTTCCTTGATTGCTTTTACCCTTTCAAGATCAATAGCAATCCCTTCTTGGGACACTACATGCCCCAACAATTTTCCTTGCAGTACTTTGAAAACACATTTTTTTGGGTTCAGGGATACCTCGAACTCTTGGCATTTTTTGAAAACCATTTCTAGATTATCAAAATGGTCATTTTTAGATTTGGAAAATATGGTCAGATCATCTAAATAGATGAGGATGATTTTGTTGAACATTTCACTGAAAGCGATGTCCATTTCCCACCAAAAGGTGGCTCACGTATTTGATAGGCCGAAAGGCATTTTAGCATATGCGAGTGTTCCCCACTTGGTGGTGAATGTGGTTTTATGTTGATCTTCTTCTTTAACCTGAACCTAATTCTAGCTTGAGAAGCCATCTAATAGAGAAAACATCTTTGAACCTACCATAGTTTGCAAGATTGACTCCATGGAAGGTAGTGGGTAATTATCCTTTAGTGATGCCCTGTTGAGGTCGTGGAGGCCAACACAGAGATTAATTTCTTCATTCTTCTATCAGACCAGAACAAGGTTAGATACCCACTTACTATGCTTGATTGGAAACACAATCTTGGACTGGATCAGCTTCCCTAGCTCTTGTGTCATCAGGGCTTCAATCTTTGGATTGACAACCCTCTATTTTTTTCGAATAGGTTTAGCATCTTTTGTTAGTTTGATGGTGTGTTGGATGATGTTAGGATCATATCCTATGAGGTTATCATAAGACTAGTCCATGACCCTTTTGTATGTTTCACAAAAGTGTATAAGTCTATCCTTGTCGCACTATGGAACTTCTTTCCTAGCCTTTAGTTTTCTACCATCTCCTACCTCGAGGTCGATGTAGTCTGCTTGGTCTGCTACAAATTTTCTCCTATCATTCCTTGCATCATCATAGTTGAATATATTTTTGAGAGTTACTAGCCCTTTTGGAAGTTTGTTTGACCTCAACTGAATGATCTTACCTTCATATAATTCTTCAACCTTTGGCTGAAATTGATCAGTGAACTCTCCTAACTATTGAATGAACACTTTCGAACACTTGCCAACTCTGATCATTATTTGGGATGGAGGGCTAGGTGATCACTCACACAAAGTGCTCATTTTGAATCAAATTAGAGATAGGATAGAATTGAGATCCTATTGTTACCATGCGATCTACAGTTGAATTTCACTCTCTGGGCACCGCATGGATGTTAAAAGCTTTGAAGATTTCAATGAGGTCCCATACCCTGTGTCTATAAGACTGCATGCAGACATTTTTTGCAGCAGAGATTTTTCTGACTTGATTGATTATAAGTTTGGAATCTCCAAGCACCATTATTTGTTTGACACCCATGTGCCCTGCGAGGCTTAGCCCTTGCACAAGACCCTCATATTCGGCTTCATTGTTTGATCAAGGAAACTAGAAGCAGAAAGATCTGAGAATATGCTCATTGGATGGAGATGTTAGACATATCTCGACACCAACACCAACTTTGCATCTTGCACTGTCAAAGTGCAATGTCCAGAGCTTTGAGGATTGTTTGGCTGCAGAGTCCTTTAATACCTTAGGGAACTCTTGATCCTCATCATAGATGACGTAGGTGCCTAACCCAATAGCCTGATAATTTCTGAAAGGATCAGTGTTTGCATATTCACTCAAGAAAACCTCTTCTCGATTGACCTGGTCTTCAGTTGCTTTCTCATCTCCCAGTAGCTCAGTACCACTAGCTTCTTCTTCTATGAAAGAAGTATGAGTGGCTTCAAAGTTGATTAAGGCTTCATCGGCTACATGTTAAGAATGCAGAAGTTCTGATATTATCTTCATTTTAGCTTTCTCCTTGGTCTTGAGAATTAGATGGGACTAATCCAAAGAAAGGTATCCGCCTATTTTTTAGGTGAATTCCCAGGATAGGCAGAGGCCAAACATGGAAGGGACATCTATGATCACAGTATCTTGTGGCATCATGATGCTAGGATAGGAGAATAAATTCAAGGGGAGGTTTTTAATGAGACCTACAGTTTCGACCTTGTTCCCATCTAGCTACATAACTCCTCTCTTTAAGGGCTCATAGTTAAGCCATAGGGCTTAAGCTATCTGCTTGGGCATAACTGTGGTGTTGGCACTAGAGTCAATCATGGAGTTGTGCAGCAATTTATTCCCGACAATGAGAGTTAAGAAAAAGGGTTTAGGTTTCGGTTTCTCCTCTTTGACTTTGGTCGAAGCCTCCTTTGTAGTATTCGCGAGAACTTTGGTTGGGGGTGATGATTTAGTAGCTTTTTTGGAATCTTGTTCCATCGATTGCACAACCACATCTTCCTGAAGGGCCTTCTGCAGTAATTATTTTTTCTTTGGAATGGCAAAGATATCCCAAAGGGATACGTTAGCAGAAGATTTCTTCAATTGTTCCACTACATTCAAAAGTGATAGATTTGGAGGCTTATGTTCTTTGTCCCTGGTGATGAAAATCTCCTTGCACATTTGTCTATGGAGCAATTGTGGAAGGGCCAGGGGGTTGGCCCAGGACACTTCTAGGCTCCGGAATGATCAGCTTGCCTATGAATCTTCTTTCTGATCAAGTGTTGTAGTCGGACCATACTTGCAAGGTCTCTGATGTGGATGCTTCATATATGAACAGTCCTTCCTAGCCTTCCATCCATGAGAAAAGGGTGTGATCGGGAGCTATGTCATTTTCTTGTTCTAGGGACATTCCTTGTATCCGTGTGGTAAGAATTGAGTTCTCCATTTGGGGAGATGCATATGTATAACCTCTTGAATTTGGTGCTATGCCTTGGTTGTGTTGTTCCACAACGTTTGCTATAAATTTCCATGTGGAAAATTTTCAAGGCATATGTGTGTCACCGCAAGGAAAGCACCAGGGATTGAAATCTTCGATGAGATTGTTCTGCCCTACGATCAACTCTCTGCTTGTACTTGTTTGAGCAGCTCCCAGTGGAGTCAGTACTAGTACTATTTGGTTATTTGTCTGATTTTTTGGATTTTTGTGTGTGAATCCTTGATATTGGTTCTATTGGTAGGAGGTTCTACCACTTTGATAACTTTGGTAGGCTGGTCTTGGAGGAGCGGCCTGGTTGCGCTTGATAGTGGTCACTTCATTTGTTAAGTTTCGTAACATTTGCTCTATGTCGCCCATCTCATCCTTCGAAGCACCAGATTTAGAAGCAACATTTTGTGGCACACTTGGATATGTGTACATAGACAGGGCGGCATGTGTGTGCTAGTAGATGGCATCTCCTAGGTGGGAGTTGATACTTCAGGGAATATCGGCATAACGGGTTGAGGTGGCAACTTCCTGGCATCGATCAAATTATTCTTTACCTTAACTACTATGTTGTATACATCTGGTAATGTAGTTCATCCAAGTGACTGGATCATCATTGATGGACTTTAAGTAGAACATGAATTCCAACTTGGTCGGTGGACGGATGGCAGTCTAGATCCTCTGCTAGGTTGTATGGAACTGGGCATTGAATTCCATCATGGCTTTAGATGGGGCCCGCTTTATTGTCACTAGCTAATGATATAGTGAAGACCTATCTCCTTCATTCGAGAATCTTTGATAAAAATGATCCCCGAGTTGATCCCAAGTATCGATAGTATTAGTCGACGGAGTGCGATACCAATCTAATGCTTTTCCTCAGAGAGAAGATGCAAGCAACCTCAGCGCTATGTTCTAATCTGTAACTCCGTGTACCAAACACACATCTACCACATCTTGTAGATGTTTGGAAGGTGTTCTTGAGCCATCTCCAGTAAACTTAGGAATAACTTTGAGAGTAGAGATCAAGATAGGGGCCCAAAAGGCAGGTGCAAATGGGGCTACAAGGGGACTACCAGCATCCCAAGCCACATAATTTTGGTTAGCGATAGGTAACATGGTTGGTGAAGGATTCAAAATGTTCATGTGATGGGTTCTAGTTGGTACTATTCCTAGTGGTGATACCAACAAACAAGGGTTATTTGTTGTTTGGGATCTTGTGACAGGCCAATGGCTCATATACCTGCTCAAGGTTTAAGAACATCTAGAAGGTCCCATCGGGCGTGCCAGAAAAAAAAAACTATTGATGCCAAAAATTGACAAGGTAACAACCTTTATGGGAAACTTAGTTAAAGGGGGGACCTATTGCGCTAAACTAAGTAACCTCCAAATTTTAAAGAAGTTGACTTCTTTTATAATTGGGTTTTTGAATGGGAAAAGGAAGCAGATATAAAAAATAAAAGATCTAACTAGGGCAATGCGCCAAGATTTAGATGTGAGGCACGGTAGATCTATCTTGTGGATGCGATCTAAGGGCCCGTTCAACAATCTGCTATGTCCTAGAATGACATAAATTAAAGATAGAAATCTGAATGATTCACCTAACGGCATAAAATAATATTCATGCACATTTACTGAAAAAGCAGAGTCAAAGACATGATCTTAAACTAGCAAACTTGCATTAAATTTATAGAGGTTCTACAAATGAAACATTTAGTACCATAATGACACAATAAAACTTATCAAATATCCTAAGAAAATAGAAAGGCCGAACAAGAGCACATTTTGTTAGTTCTTTTGCAATAATCTAAAAAGAAATAAAAGGCTTGGTTCTTCCACCAATTCCTCTATCAAAATCCGAACCCTTTCTTTGAGAGAAGAAGCAGTATTTATAATACAATCCCTAGCCTGGTGAGCCAGTAACAGAAAAGATCCTTCGATCATGAGCAATGATGTATATGGTAATGATTTAACTCATCCATTGCAATGGAAAAATATTTAGGCCATGAACGAGGCTGCCCAACGCTAGATGCATCCCTTGCGAATGATGACAGTGGTCCCAGCAGACCAAATTGTTGACATGTGTTACCCACTCATGACGACGGTTATAATATGTGGCAACTACTTGAGGCTGATGCTCGCTTCCTTCCCTTGTGCGATGAAACCTTTAGAAGATCCACATGACTAGCATTCGGGGCCCAATTTTCATCCTTACTTTCATGCGATGGAAACTTGCATGGTGAAGACAAGTGGAGGTCTCCCAACATCCTATGCTGGAGGTGGGGGCCACCAAGGAATGTGTGCAGACCAATGCCATGTGGCATGCGGTCGGGGCTCGATAAGGAAGCAACGGGAAGAAACTTTGAATAATGTGAACTGTTGACACGTGGAAGCATGGTGGGGGCATTCAAAAAGCAAAGGAAAAGATCCTTAAAAAGAGTGTTCGGCTTACAAGTGGCAGCATTTGGATAAAGCTTTGCGAAAGTAACCCGATGTTGCGTTCAATCAAAATTCATGGCCGATGTTTAGCAAAAATAAAATAACCTGAAGGGAGCTTAGGGAAATTAAATTCACAGCATGCAACAAGCATAACTCTTTGATTGAATCAGTAATTCACAAAGTCAGTAGGAAATTCAACGTTAAGATTGTATTGTTTAATTTCTGAAAATTATAGCAAAATCATATCCTTAGAAATGACCCTGAATCAAAATTTATAGAAAAATAAGTTCCTAAAACTGTGGATCTGATAAAAAAGCTAACTAGAAGTGCCTCCAACACTTGAGTTTTTAACTAAAAGCAAACTAAAAATTAAATAAAAGCACAACTGGGTGCCCAAGTTGGAGTCGAGTTCAACTTAAAAATAAAATAAGACTAAACTGGGCACCCCAGTTGCAGTCAAGTCTTTTGCTAATTTTAAGGAAAACATGAAATAACTAAAAATCAAACTAAAGTGAACTAAAATCCACAAGAAATCCTTCAATTCCATCACCCTTTTCCTTTAGCACATGGTTTATTCCTCATCATAATTATCACTTATATCTATGACATCTTCTAATCTAGCATTGAATTGGAAAAAATAACTTGATAACTTTAAGAGCGACGGAAAAAATATTTGACACCCACGACCCAGCAAAAAAATAGCAACCCTTGTTTTGTCTCTAGTGTACTTAGCAAAATTCTTAGACCATGTTGGCACTCTCTCGTTCATTTTCTCTATGGAAGGTCCCTTGGATTGATACTTTTTTCTTTTGATCTTTTGGAGGCATATCTCCTACAAATACCAATACCATGTATTAATATTTTCATATTAAGAAGAGAAAACCTGCAAAACAAGTTATGTTAGACTACATCAGCTTCATTTCAAAAATTATAACTTGTCAAGTAGGATTTATGTAAAAGTTTTAGGGATCAGCCTTCAGGCTTACCCCTTACCCTTTATCACTAGCATTTGTACAAGTAAAACACTAGATTCTTTCAATTTACCATCTTCGGGTATCGGGGATCAGGGATCCCTCATACCCACTACTCATAGAATGAATTTCCTTTGCTAAGTTTCAAAGCCTCTCGAGTATTGGATATTAGAGATATCCTTTACCCTTTGTTTATCAATAAATTCTCTTTTAGGATATGTTTCATCGCTTCAGCGGGTGTCAGGGATCAGAGATCCCCTTTACCCTTTACCTTATTAGCAATGGTATCGGTTAAGTGGTATCTTTGACTCACGAAGTCTAAAAGGACTTCAGGGATCAGAGTTTGGCCTTTTGATTTACTCCTTGCCACCAAATTTATGATTGTTAATCAACCTCACTTTATATTTTAAACTTTACCTTTTTAACAAAGAAGATGCACCTATTCTTTATAATAGTCAAAAGAAAGAAATCATTCCTAGACTTTGAGAGTTAGGGATAACCCTTACCCTTTATACCTCTATAAGTAATGGGTAAGAGGTACTACTCGTACCCGATGTCTGAAAGATTTTGCAAAGGAAGAAATTTTTGGCTGTGTTTTACTAGTAATGGGTAAGAGGTAATACTGATGCCCGAAATCTGAAAGGTTTTGTAAAATTTGTTAATTCTAAGCCAATGTGTCATAGATCGAGGGTTAGGGTTTTCCCTTACCCCTTGCAAATGTTCTAAGTTATGCAATAAAGGAAACCTGTGAAGTCTGAAACTAAAGTACTTTAAGTCCAAAGTGTTAAGGTATGAGACTAAGTTGAAACCAAAGGAGATCGTAATTCCAACATTCTCAAGGCAATCTGAAGAGTCCTATAAGCCTATAATTGAAGTTATAGCCTATTTTTTCAAGACATTGGGGGTTGGTCTTACTCTTTACCATCTCCACCTCTATAAGGAATGGGTAAGAAGTATCCCCAATTCATGAAGTCCAAAAATTTTTGATCAATAAAATTACTTCTAAGGTAGCTTGTGAATCGACAATCAAAATTTATCCTTGCCTTATGAAAAATATTTAAGGTTTAAAGCAAGGAGGAACAGCAATGCCTGAAACCTGAAGGTCTGAATAAGATTTTACAAATCCATGGAGGAAGGGTTAGAGGTCAGAGATTGGAGTTTCACTATACCTTATGTTGATATCTTTAGTGTAAAGGGTAAGTTAAATTTGACACCTGAAGTCCAACGTGTTCTTCAAATTTTAAAATGCTAAGGCACAAAAGGGAAGCAAACCTCGATAAGCCTAAGGCCCAACATCCAAAAGGGTGAAAGACAAAAAGACACCAAGCACCAGGTAAGGAGTCGAAGATTGGGTATGATCAATATGGCATACCATGATTAAGAATCTCAATTTCCCAAGGCTCGATAAGGTACTTAGAAGGAAGAAAATAGAAAAAGGAAAATAAAGAAGGGGAAAAAGGAAAAGAGGGAAAGAAAGAGAGAAGAGAAAAAGAGAATAGAAAGACAAAAGTAAAATGATGACACACAAAAAAGATAAAGAGGGGGTCCCCATTTTGTCAAAAGTAAAAATGGGGCATGAGTGTGAAGGAACAACAGTTACCACTCCATCTCACCTCGTGGAATCAAAAGATCCACTCCCACCATGCTAGGAGATAGTTACATGGGCCACAATCACAACACTCACACCAAACACATGGGGATATGGCTTACACACATGTCATATATAAATAATACACTCAACAAACACATCATATAATACAATCAAAGAAAATGTCAAGATGGATCCAATACAAGTCATCATTGGAACAATAACCATGACATAACACAATCCACATTAGGAAAACTCACTAATGTCACATTCAAATCTGTATTGGTCCAAGTCACCAATACCACATCATATAAACATCATGAGATAACTCAATACTATGGTACCAAAAGGATTGTCACTGGTCCAACCCACCAATGGTGGATCGCATGCACAAAAGACACTTAGGAAAGAAGTTGGAGAACTAGTAGGTAGTATCATAACGGTGCTTACTGGTATGGAATTATGGAATCTAGTACTTCTCTCATACAGACTTTAGTAATTTACCTTAAAAGACCCATGCTCCTTGATCTAGCATGTCTTCCCAAACATCCTTAGCCTTTAGAATAACTTAAGGCATGAGTGGGGTATCCATTATCTTAGTCAATTAATTACCCATGTTTTATTAATTATTACTTGATAAGATGACTCCTCACTCATGATCAGCCTACTTGTCACTTTAGGTTGGGGACACTTTGGGAGTAACTCCTAAAACTTCTCTAGTACCTTATCCTAGTCTCTTCACACTCACCAACAATGTGGCATAGAAAACCATGCACAAAATTCAATTTCATCAAAATTTTCTAACAATTTTCTACAAGCATTATTTCAATAATTGACAAAGGACACTTTCACTAAAACATTCAAATTCATCATTTTCATTCAAAAATTTTGAATTTCCTCATTTTTCCAATACACTAAAACCAAGAAATTTTCACAAAACCCCATTAAATTTTTTTAAAAATTGAAGTTTCAAAAATAGAAAATCTAAAGATACCCTTTGAGAGAAAAAGTTCATAACACCCCTTAAAGATATAAAAAAATCATTTTGCACAATTCTCAAAAATTTGGACATTATAAACCCCCATTTTGAAAAATATAAAAAATAAACGAAACAACCATTTAAAGAATCTAAATCACAAATTGACAAATGTTGGGAGGATTCTAAACTCCCCTAAATCTATTCCTACATACAAAGTTGAGAAAAAAACTCAAATTAATTAAAACATCTTTAAAAATTTGAAACAAAGTGTATGTCACATACAATAAACGAAGGCTCTCAATAATCGGTAAGTACAATCCCCTATCAATTCATAACCTAGAAAGAATCCAACCTCATCAAATTTGACATCGAATGCACTCTCAATCAACAAAATAGTAAATTTCCCAAAAGAGAGTTTTTTTCTCTCAATTTTTCTTCACAAATAAAACATAAAATGAAAATGAAGTGCTTTTCCCTATTTATCCTTTTTCAAATTTCAAATTAAAAATAATATAAAATTCATTTTCTATTTCTTAATTTTCAATCCCCTTCATTTTCACCAAAACCCAAATTAGCTTTTAAATTCATTCATAATTATCATATATCATTTCGAATTCACATTTTAAAACCATATAAGCATATATTCATTTAAATTTATAGAATTCAAAATTCAAATAGGACAATTAAATAAAAAATAGCCTACAATTCCCAACTCAAGTAATTTTTGCAATTTGATTAAACAATAGCTTCACTTCATTTCTACTTTCACTTTATTTTCCCCTGTTCCAAAACCTAGAAAATATTTTAATAACCAATATAAGAATCATTTAAATTCCTAATATTTCATTTGCAAAACACATAGAATTTAAACCATTAATTATGTCGGACATTCACTGGTCATTCACAACATATAGGGATTCCAAAATGATTCCTAACTCATATCTAGGTTTACATAAGATCAATCATGACACATATTGTACTCAATTTGGGTATGATTGGGGAATGGATAGGAAGGCCCAATGTGACATCTCTAAATTAACCATTGTTGGGGAATAACTCGGACTTGTGTACCTAGGTGGATAAATAACCCTATACCTATAACCATTCAACACATGTTAAGGGTACCTTCTCAATGTATATATAGTCGAAGCACAACATAATCACCCAACAAAGTTCAATAGCATAAAGCATGAAATAACATCCATATATGTATCATATAATTCATTCATTGAACATCAATAACCATATTCACATTTAATCAAATCATATATAATGCACATTATTGAGTTGAACCATATTGATAGCCAAGCATGTATATATACAAAATGCCAATAGTTGACATGTTGAGGAACCTCATATTGAACCTCTAGTGGATCATACACACCATTCAAGGTCATAAAACAATCACCATAAAAATAATGATGAAATGATGAAGCTAAATCATTAATCCCGCAACTACAAGTTACAAACAAGAAGGGTGCATCCTCTCCCACTAAAATTAGGATTACTCATGGAAGCCTACATAGAGAAAGGATAGGTACACCTAGTAAATGATCCTTCAAACACATTATACTCACAAGATCAACTCTCTAGACTCTCTCCAATTCTAGGCATGAAACACACAAGACATGCATCTATGAGGTGCACACGCTAAGTGACCACTTGCCACTTGGTGCACAGCTACTTGACAGATCATCACACTACCTTCACAAATTTTTACTACAACTGATGGAAAGATCCAACTACTAGGTCCAAAAACCACACAAGGCTAGAGGCAAAACTACCTCACCATAAAAATAAGGTCATCTAGGAGTTCTTAGAGGAAAGCATCTAGGAAAATACCTCTAAAAATTATAAGCACTCCCAAACAATGAGGCTTGGCAACCTCAAAAATCACACTGCAACAACTAAGGAAGTATTTCAGCACTAAGCATAGGAGAAAAACTTATATTTTCCATTATCATAATTCTCAACTATGGCCCACCTAAGATGAAACAACTTAGCACTTGATCATGAAGCCATGATTGAAAAGGAAAATAACAACCACTACAGGGCTCAAACACTAAGTACTCTCTAAGATAATACACAAGATAACTAGTTCCTCAAACCTGAATTACATCTTCTTTTATCCTTAAGCTAGGAGCATCATTAAAATTCCAATGAGAAACTCCTAAAAACCACCAGGACAACCTCAATTGGAAACTTAGCAAGGATAGACATATATAATATAATAAGCATAAACATAAATAATATGCACTGAAGCACTTGCTAACACACCTTCATACCCTACACCATTTCAAACATGAGTAGCTATGGAAATTGCATCCCTAAAGACATGATGTGCATCTTCATGCTATCAAATAACACGGATTTTGGTGCCCAAGACACCTCAACAAAAACTCAACTAATGACAAGGCACTAGGTGATCCCAAGACCACAACAAGCAAGGACAATAAAAGTAAGAGCACACACATTTGGTGGACTAAATCACACCCAACCTATTTCTAGGAAATAGATTCAGGCACGATGCACACACAAATATCCACACATGCAATCTCAATCAGAGAATATAATTTCACAATCACTCCAATACAAATATTTGAATACAGCTCACTCAATGTCAAGCACAAGAAGGTTCACATAATTAGAAGACACTCAAAGCTAATATGCATACAAGAATTTCACAAAATTTCCAAACATGGCATAACATTTCCTTTCATTTCTCCATGAACAATAATTTTTATGCAATATGATTCTAATTAACACAAACACCAAGACTTAGCACATTCTCTTCCATCTACTCCCTTGTGCATTATATTAGGGGTTCGTAATGAGCATGATAGGGAACAAAATGTAACATAGAATAGGACTAGAAATTTCAAACATTTACAATAGACACCACAAAGCTAAAATAGAGCCCAAGAGGGAGAATTATTAATTCCAATAATAAATAAAGCATGACCAACAGTCATAAACTAGATAGATGGAAAATTTTGGTGACTAGACTAACCATAAGAAAAATCAAAAATCCAATTCTAGTCCTTACAACCATTAGAAATTTCATCAACAACCAAAATAAAGTGTCAAACTTGGAAAACACGATTACATGAATTAAGTGAGTAATATTAGCCACATTTGAGGGAGTAAGAGCTACATGACTTCTTGGGAGTGCAACATCTAAATTTTGTTAGAGAGAGTATGCTCAAACACATTTCACCAAATTCATTAACTAAGCCAATGAAAACCACACTTAGAGAAAATACACTTCATCAAGGCACAATCGCATCATTATGTAAGAAGGCACATGTAGGGCTTCCTATGGAATCTACAAAAAATTTATCCACACAAGGGTAGGGCTTCACCCAAGCACCAATTCCACAAGGAATTTACAATCACCATACAATGACACATGTATTTACTCACATCATGTATCACTAGCACATCCTGAAAAAAAATGCATCTACATCATTTAAAGGGTACATCACAACTAAAGATCTAAGCTAAGTGAACATCACGCTCCTAATAATCAAAACTCATTGATAAATTAAACATACACCCCATGCAGGATGGAAATAATGTGGACTACCCATCTAGGCTCTCACAAAAGTACTAGGGACAACATGATTTGGGGATATGTCATTGACCCAGATATTTTTTATGACAATGCAACATTCCATTCATGCCGTTACATGATCACTTCATACATATGGTGATACTCTAATATGAATACAATGCACAATGTGTCATAGGAAACATTACCATAAGATCACATTTTTACAATTCAGGCATATGGCATACACCACATTCACTTTCAATGCATCAACTACCTAAGACATTTCACAATGCTCTATCATGAGACAAAACATGAACACCTAATTTCAGTCAAATACATCCATATACATACATCCCAAGATGGCATATAATAATATACAAGACCACTCAAGGGTCACTATGCATTCACACTAAGCAAGAATTGAGGAATCGAGATGGAAATCACACATGAAAGCACTTCTTCCCAACTTAAGTGTCTAACCCTCACAAGCAAGGGTTTCTCACCATATCACGTTAGGGAAATGACAAAACACTCATGGATACAAAGACCCAACCAAATCTCTCACACAAAGAGAAATACATCAAAGAGTGATCATTCCCCACTCGAGAGACTCTCAAATAGGGGTATCTTCCCATCTCTATCAAATGCATTAGGGCCTAGGAGGAACTCTTCCTCCTCAAATACACTACACGGTTTGGTTCACACTTAACCCTCAAAATGCCACCCAAGGAACCCATGAAAGAAGCCAAACACTGACTCGCCAAAATAAGAACTTGAGTGATCACACACCAAGCACCAACAACCACATGTGCAAGAACATGAACTAGAGATCCTAGTGCGACAACATGGGCCCTGATACTAGATGTAATTCCCCAATCCAAAATGCTTAGAACAAAACTTGACTAAACATTTTTTATAAAATAATGCCAACAACACTCACGCACTCAAAGACCCAACCAAAGCTCTCACACAACAATAAATGCACCAAAGAGTGATCATTCCCCACTTACAAGACTCTCAACTAGGGGTATCTTCCCATCTCTATCAAATGCATTAGGGCCTATGAGGCACTCTTCCTCCTCAAATACACTGCATGGCTTGGTTCACATTGAACCCTCAAAATGCCACCCAAGGAACCCATTCAAGAAGCCAAACAATGATTCGCCAAAACAAGCACTTGAGCAATCATGCACCAAGCACCAACAATCACATGGGCAAGAACATGAACTAGAGATACCAGTACTACAACATGGCCTCTGATACCAAATTTAATGCCCTAAGTTGACACACTCGGAATAAAACTTGACTGAACAACTTTTTTGAAACAATGGCAACAACACCGATAATGCAATAATGGCGTATCATAGTTACACAACAATGTGTGCACAAGTGTTGTGTGAACACAATGACACAAAAAGGATAACAAAATGACCTCACCATTGCATAAGAAAGATGATAATAGTGGAAGACTAACCACTCATGGGATAAATCCACCATGGTGAACATATGAGAGAGAAAGAGAGGACAACACCTACACAATGATCAATTACTAAACCACAATCGCATTCTCTCGCAACACCACACTAGGATAGGATGAGGGAAATATCAACATCCAGTTCACATATAGACACACTTCACAACCATAAACATAGGGGAAAACCTTCACAAGAGGTTTCCTAACCAAGAGGCATGACTCTCCTCTAACTAGAATGATGACGGGTCACTTCTAGGCAACCACATGCTTTCCAAGAAACCAAGCATCGCAACACATCACACAAGCAGAATAATAATACTCCAAAACACCTCATGACCTATGAGGAATGTGGAGGACACCAACAAAGCCAACAAAAAAGGATAAAAATCTTCCCAATACTTCAAAAACTAGGTGCATAATCTCCCTAATCCTAAGTTTGACAATCGATCAACTTCAAAAGAAGGCATGCAAAACAAGGCAAGTGAAGCCACAAGTCCTCAACAAAAACACACAATAACATTATCCTAAAGCTAATAGACCCTTGGGACCATGAGGAACAACTTTTATTTACATGGCTTTCTCATATAAGGCTCTAAAACAAAGAAGAAAGATCAATTCCTGAGATAAGGATACTTTGACTAGGTTTTTGAGGTTCTGACAATTAAAATAGTTTAAACAAAAAAGATACAAGGCATAAAAATTGTTCATCAGAGGTATTAGACTTAGAAAACCATTAGCTATTCAAGGTTGACAGGGTTGACATTTTGTTTTTGTATGGGGAATGATACCACCCAAGTACAAGATCAGGTCGTTCCAACGGTGTTGGACAAAAATTTAAGTTTAAAGCTTACCAAACATAGTCGCCCCACTAGGTACAAGGTTTCCCCATTGGACTTAGTTGCATTTTATTTTGTTTGATTCAATTATGGGAAAGATAGGGCCACCTAGGTACAATACCTAACCGCCCAACTATGAAATGAAGTCACTAAATTCAATTTAACCACCAATTAAAAGAATCCTAAGTTCATTTTAGCTTTTGTATGTAATACAATAAGGAAAACCATAAAGTAATCATGTTTGATTCAAATACGAAGACACATAATTAAATCAATATATTTTACATTATCAAATCTTACAATCCTTCTCAATAAGAGGTCTATTAACATCAATATTACAATTTGAATGGAAGGAAACGAAACATAAAAGAAGAATTAGAACCTTGCCACATCAAAGTTTTCACTAACTCCATCATGATCCTTTGATCCCCAATGGTGGCTACCATGCCACCTGACCTCATGGAATCAAAATATCTACTCCCACCATGTTAGTATATGGTTATATGGGCCACAATCGGGTGAAAGCACAAAGTTGAGTTCACTTAAGGTGGAAGTTTTAGACTTATAAAAAAACCTAAAATTAGGAAAAACGAAATAGGATCTCATTTCGCTTCAGGGCCCCAAGCCAAAAACGAGATCCTGTTTCATAAAAAAATATTTTTTATGCTTTTATGAATGGGATCTCGTTTTGAAAAATGAGATCCTCTTTTATAGAACAGGAACTCGTTTTCAAAACAAGATCCTGTTTCATTAAAGTGTAAAAAAAAAAATATATTTTTTTAATTTGAATTTTTGGTCATATTTTTGCTTTGTTTTTCGATTCGAGAAAAGGTTTGGGGACACAAATCTAAGCTTTGGACCTGGTTTGACCTTCAACTTGAAGGTCATGTCAATGTCACAAGAAAATAGTAACTTTGGACATATGTCTGAAGGCCTTTTTTGACAAAATTTTTTGACAAAATTAAAATCCATTATAGATGAGAGTGTAGATTCCAAATATGTATTTTTTTTACAATTGGATTATTTTTCTATTTTTCAATTAATTTATGATGAAACCGGTCCATAAACTTGAAATATCAGAGGTTTTTAGTATTTTAATAACCTTTTATTAAAAAAATAAATTGAAAAATGAATTGTATGAAAGCGTACTTCAGACAATTCTTTTCAATTTGAAAAAAAAAATCAAAAAATGATAAGCTTAGGTCATCTTATGCATGACGTACATGACGATTTTTCAAAACAAAAAATATGGCCAATAAAAAATTAACAAAAAATATCGAAAGCATGCTTCAGTGAGTTACAAATATTTTCCCAAAGCAATTTAGAAAATATAATTATTTAGGTCAAAATATGGATGACTTACACGTGCATGGTATGGTAAAAAAATGACTTTTAAACAGTGGTTTTTAGAAATGCCTATTGAAAATCAATTTGTATCATTTGGGTATTAAAATAAATTACATATTTGGAAACTAGACTCCATGTACTAAATTTTATGATCAATGACAATTTTTAAGATCCCATCTCTAAGTGCTTCAAATTTTAAGGTCAAATGTGACAAATTCTGAAAATCAAGGAAATCACTTCCACTTTTTGGCCAAAAAGTGGACTCAACTTCTTACACACACCCAATAACAACACTCAAACTAAACACATGGAGGGATGGCTTACACACACACCATACAATGAATAAACTCAACAAACACATCATATAATACACTCAATAGACACATCATATAATACACTCAACCAAAATCTCAAGATGGATCCAATACAAGTCATCATTTGGTACAATCAACATGGCATAACACAATCCACATTGTGAAAACTCACCAATGTCACACTAAAATCCACATTGGTCCAGCTCACTTGATGCAGTCAAAGACCAAGACCCTGAATTGAGGTGTTGTTCTTCGCAACCACCACACCAATATCTTATCCACCCAACTAAAAAATGATTCTCAAATGTAAATAAACAAACCAAAAAAGTTTTGAACTATGAGTCATCAATCATGCATGTAAATGCACTGAAAACTATTGACATACCACATTTTGGAAATCATTTTGATTGTAAAAACAAATTCCATTTCTTCTAAAAACTTGGGTAATAGAAGCTCCCACCTTCATCAATAAGAAAACGTGTGATTCAAAAACATTCCACCAATGCAACCATGCTAAAAATCAAGCTAATAACCTAGAAAAACCCTTTTTGAACGTTGGTCTTCGATCCCTTCCAACAACCTTTAAAATTTTATCTTTTTTCCCCAATTTATTCAAACCTCACCCAGGAAAGATTTCTCAACCTTAGGAATTGAAACTATTGAACTACAACCAAAGATCAATATCACACACATATGCTTCAATTAATTCAATAAATCTTATTTTACATTAAATGTGCAGCTCCAGCAATAATGAATGCTATAGGAAATCAACAAGCAAGCCAAGATTCAATCCTACATGAATGAATGCCTTTCCAGCACAACAAAATTTCACTCCTACAAGCAAGAATGCCTTCAACTATTACAAATCAGATTTAGAGCAACAAAAATCTGCTACAGACAATGTCAAATCAGCCTCAAACCTTCCTCTATTCCTCTTTGGATGCCATGGGTGTGCCTTTAAAAAATTTCCTTCATTCCTTTCATGTTTTCCTTCAAAAATTTCCTATTCAATGCTCTCTTTCCCTAGGTGTTAGATTTTGTTTCTACCACCGCAACCTTCAGGCAAGATTCTCCTTTTCCTACTATTATTCCTTTCCTACAAGATTATTTTTAATGTCTTTGCTAAAAATTTCTCCATCATCCTACATTCCACTACCTCCAACACTTGCACCAAGAATATTCCAGTGCTAATGGAAAATAATTTCAAACTCACGGGAGTTACAAAGGAGCCCAAATTGGAAAATTCATGCCTGGGCGTTGGAATTTTTCCTCCAAATTGGTGAGGCAAAAGTCATTTTATGAGCCATAAAACACATAAAAATCAAGCATTTGGTGTCATATATCCAATAGGCATTAGAATTTTGTTTGTAATATGTTGGAAATGTGTGAAATGTGCCCCGAAATCATGCCTAAAAATAATCACTACAAAATTAAATGAAGAAAAATGCAACTTTTTATGTGATACAATATTGCTTGTGCACCCGGATGCTCATGTGTCATCACCAATGCCACATCATATAAACATCATGGGATAACTCACTACTAAGGTACCATAAGGATTAGTATTGGGTCAACTCATCAATGGAAGATCACACACACACGATACTAGGGTAAGATGTTAGAGAACTAGTAGGAAGTGTCATCACGATGCTCATTGGTACGGAACGTGTGGAATCTAGTAGCTCTCTCATAAAAATGAGAGTAATTGAACTTACAAGACTCAAGCTCCCCAAGCTAGCATGTCTTCCCAAACATCCTTAGCCTTTACAAGCACTCAAGGCATGAGATGGGCATCTATTATCTTAGTTAATTAATTACTCATGTTTTATTAATAATCACTTGATTAGATGAATCCCCACTAGTGGTCAACCTACTTTCCTCTTTGGGTTGAGGAAGCGTCGGGATTCACTCCCATACCTTCTCTATTACCTTATTCCTAGGCTCTTCACACTTAGCAATGAGTGTGGCACAAAAAACAATGCACAAAATTCAATTTCATCAAAATTTTCTAACAAGTTTCCACAAGAATTATATCAATCATTCATGGACACTTTCGTAAAACATTCAAACTCATCATTTTTCATTCAAAATGTTTGAATTTCCTCATCTTTTCAATACACTAAAAGCTAGGAAATTTTCCCAAAACCTCATTAATTTTTTTTTCAAAAATCAAAAATCTAAAGATACCCTTTGGTAGAAAAAGTACTCATCACCCCTTTTAAGCTATGAAACATTCATTATGCACAATTCCCAAAATTTTGGACACTATAACTCTATATTTTAGAAAAATATAAAAACCAAATGAAAAAACCATTTAAACATCCTAAATCACAAATTGACAAAATTTTGGGAGGATTTTAAACTGTCCTAAATCTATTCCAACATGCAAATTTAAAAGGAATTATTGAAATTAATTAAAATAAGAAAAATACCTTATTTTTTTCAAAATTTGAAACAAAGTGTATGTCAGGCATGCTAAACAAAGGCTCTCAAGAACCGAAAACCACAATCCCCTACCAATTCCACCATCGAATGCACTCCCAATAAACAAAATACTAAATTTCCAAAAAGAGGTGTTTTCTCTCTCAATTTTTCTTCACTAATAAAACATAAAATGAAAATGATTTTTTTTTTCCCTATTTACACCTTTTCCAAATTTTAAATTTTAAAAACATTACAAAATTCATTTTCTATTGCTTAATTTCCAATCCCCTTCATTTTCCCCAAAACCCAAATAAGCTTTTAAATTCATTCATAATGATCATATATCATTTTAAATCTATATAAGCATATATTCATTTAAATTTATGGATTTCAAAATTCAAATAGGATAATTAAATAAAAAATAACCTACAATTCCCAACCTAAGGAATTCCCATAATTTGATCAAACAATAGCTTAACTTAATTTCTACTTTCTTTTTATTTTCTCCTTTCTCGAAACACACAAAATATTTTAATAACCAATATAAGAATCATTTAAATTCTTAATATTTCAATTGCGAAAAACATAGAATTTTAACCATTAATTAAGTCAAGCATTCATTGTCCATTCATAAAATATAGGGATTCCAAAATAATTACTAACTTGGATCCAGGTTCACATAAGGTCACACATGACACAGCACACTCAAGGAGGCCCAATGTGACACCTCTGAATTAACCATCATTGGGTAATAACTCATACTTGTGTAGCCAGGTGGAGAAATAACCTTATACATGTAAACCATTCAACACATATCAAGGGTAGGTCTGCTCAATGTATATATAGTCGAAGCACAACATAATCACCCAACAAGGTTCAATAGCATAAAGCATGAAATAACATCCATATATTTTTCATAAAAATCATTCCTTGAATATTAATAATCGTGATCACATTTAATTAGAGCATATATAATGCACATTATTGAATTGAAGCATATTGATAACCAAGCATGTAAATATAAAAAACACCAATGATCCAAGAGGATCTAGAAGACCTAAACTCTCACAATCTCATAATCTAACAAAACCAGCATCACTAGATAGAGCTTGCTGACACGATCCTAATGCAACTTGAATCGCAACAAAAGGATATCATACATGAAAGTTATGATCGGTCAAAGTTCGGGAGAGTGGAGATTCTAGATGTTGACTCAAAGACAAAAAAAATTGATCATCTCCAAATTAGTTTGAAATAGCACCAATTCAAAGGGCTTGTCGAGAGGATTTTGACACCGCTTGAATCGTGTCGATCAGAGTCTGTACATGAAAGTTATGGTCGGTCAAAGTTGTGAAGAAAAATGGGTTGACTAGGTACAAATGATGGCGTCGGTATGCTGACATGGCAACACCAGACCTTGACACATGGTAGGTTCAAAAATTCACATGGGAGGTGCAGATGACGTGGTGATGACATGGACCAATAAAGGACTGACACGTGGCATCAACGAGCGTTGATTTAGACCAATAACGAGCTGACACGCGTCCTTACATGGCCAATTAAAATGTGCAACGTGACCCAATGGCTAAGCGCCATGTGTCAGTCTAACAGTCACAAATTTTGTTTGGTGTTGGTTCAAAATTTGGTTGGGGGATTTGAACCCCCAACCTCATATCTCCTATTTATACTCTCCACCATATAAGTCACCTTCTATTTAATAAGTTTAAAAGTTGAATTTAGAGGGGGGTGGTTTGAACTACCAACCTCCTCTCTACCAACCAACTCTCGTACCAATGTGCCAAGCACATGTTTTGAGGAGATTTCGACATTAAATTCATTTAAAATAGAAAATAAGCCACCCTCATATAAATTATAAAATCTTTTAAAATAAGTCAATTTTATAAGATTTTTAAAGGATTTTTAAGGGATTTAATTAGATTTTTAAGGACTATGAGGGACCAGATATGAACCATATATCAAACATTTATAAATGTCAAATTAGGAGATATGGGAAATATGGGGAAAATAATTTTGTTAACCCCCAAATAGTATTTGAAAATATATAAAAGGGGGATTTTTTCTTGTGAAGAACAATATAGAGGAGTCTTAGGGTGTTGAGAGAGATCGTGAGAGAATTTGTAATGCAGGTTTGAAGCTTGGATGATGTACAAAGGCAATTAAAGCTTGGTATCATTAATAAAGCAGTCCTATATTGAGAAGCAGACCCGGAGACGTAGCCCGAATATATGGGTGAACTCTGTTATCAAATTCCTTATCGCCTCTCTTTTCTCTTATTCTTTTCAGCTTTAATTCCTCCTTTGAATTCTAATTACGATATTAAGTAATTAGTTAATGTTTCATTAACTTGTGTAAAGAGAAGTGAAAACAATTCTATAATTTCAATGATTTAAGTACATGTCCATGTAGTTTTGTTTACGATCGGTAAAATATGTAATTAGAATTAAGAGAAAGTTAATTTATAAAACTTTAATTACAGATCAAGTTTGGTATCAGAGCAACTTAATATAAAAAATTGCAAGTGGTGGATGTTAACCTAGTTGAAATTAAGAAAGGAGAAGGTGTACTTAAGGAGATTAATCCGGAGATTGGATTGAGGCGAGTTACTCGAAGAAAAATCATGGAACAACTAGAAGAAGGAAAATCTCCCAATCCTGAAATCTTTGAGAATGAAGAACAATTTCGTAAAGCATTCCTAGACATGAAGATGATGGTGGAAGAGTTGTATAGGAAAAAGAAGGAGAAAGGTGAATCCTCTTCAAAAGATGACAAAGGTAAAGGAGCAAGAGGTGGTGGTGACCCTCCTAAACATCCATCTTCACCTTCTTCACCTTCTTCATCTTCTTCATCTACTATGTCTACTTCAATTTCAAAGAAGAAACAACCTGTGCAACCTATGCAACCTGAATCTAATGCTCCTTTGTTAAAGCTAGATGTTAAATTTGAATTGCCAACTTATAATGGAGAATTGGATGTAGAGAAACTTGATAACTGGATAAAACAAATTGAAGTTTATTGCAGGATTCAAAAGTTTACTGATTATGCTTCAAAAATCCAATTAGCCACTCTTCGCCTAGGAGGCACAACCTTAATCTGGTGGGAGAGAAAAACTCGGGAAGATTTAAGCCGATATGGTAAAATTATTTCTTCTTGGTTTGAGTTTATAGCTGCACTTAAAAAATAGTTTTATCCATTAGGTCACATGCAACAAGCAGTAATGAATTGGAAATCATTAAGGAAAGAGAAAGGACAAAGCACGTATAGGAATATACACTTGAATTTAGGAAAAGAGCTTTAATTTTCAGCATTCTATTATACACACAAGAAACTTTGTTGAAGTATATAGGTGGATTACATGAAAATTTGAGGCATACAATACTTATGTTCGATCCAACTAACTGATCTGTAAACTTGGTGAGTACTACTCAATACAAAATTTTACAATGAGGACCTTTTTACTGACTTTATTTTCTAGTGAGTTAAGAACAAATAGTTCATTAATGTAATTGCATTAAAACATAAAACAAATAAACTTAAAATGGATACAACACACGATAAGACAAGGAAGAGTTTGATAACAGAGTTCACTAGACTCTAGCTACGTCTCCAGATCCGCTTGAACACGAATCACCTAATTCCTTCTTATGCAAGATGTTGGGACCTTCTCACAAGTGTTTGCATACAAGCTACCTTCTCCTTAACTAAGGATTCAAGAAGGCACTTCACACAAATGACCTTACTCCAGACACCAAAAGGAAAAATTCCTTACAATGCAAGCTTTTACATAGCTCTCTCAGAACTCCTACAAATCTTCAAGCCTCGAACTAAGCCTACAACTCTTGAGAGCTTACAAGTATCCCTCTTTCCCTTAACCAAAGGCTCACATAAGGAATGTATATAGTTTTTCCCAAACAAGGAGGATAACTCCAAACTTCCCCAAACAATCTCATGATCCACTAAATTAGGATCTGGGCACAATTCAAGGGATAAGATGATGGAATATCCTCATGAAGATCTCAACTCCATCCATAAACATCTCAACATCCCATGAATATCTCAACTTTCCCATGAGACTAGGAAACAAGAGAACTATGTATCTCTTCCATTAGTCTCCTATTACTTTTGAGAGAAAATAATACAAAACATATGTCTTTGAATAATTAATCATTAAACTTGATTTTAGCCTTTATGTCCCTTAAATTCAACAAGCCATATCTTTCACATACAAAGTACATTCAACCTCGTTCAAGTTGCATCAGAAATCTCCCTGTGAGCTCTTTTTTGTACGAACACCTTCGGCGATGATGAAGACCTTTTGCATTCTTTGAATGTGGAGATCCTCTTGGATCAAACCTCCCCACAAAAGAAACTTTTCATCTCCAAAAGTATCAACTACAATCTATAAATACTTGTACAAGTTGCATGGAAAATGTTTCTGAAAGGCACATTCCCCTACTCCTTCACCTTTATACTTCAGAATTGGAATGTTGAAGCCAACATGCAAACCTATAGCTGATAGTATTTGGATTACAATTCTTCAAAATTTGAAGCATAATACTTTCCAAAAGTTTATAATAACACTCATTGGTCAAGTCTAAAATAGATTTACAAATATGGGCCTAGGCAACCATGCCTCACTCAGCGGTGATTACATAATCATTACAATGAAGCCAATCAAGGCTTAGGCTATAAAGCCTCTCACTCTTCCTCACTTAAGAGTGGCTACAATAAAGCCTTTTACAATACTTTATGATCAAATTTACATTAATTTTTATGGTAACATGACATGCCAACAATATGCTCCAATGGGTAACTATGGCTTTCTAAATACCTCCCATTACATCAAATGTGCAAAATATGTGCAACATATATCAAATGCATATGAAAAAATTCTCAAAAATGCCCTTAATACCATCTCCATCATAGGCATATGGCAAGATTACATCAAATGTGTAATGGCCAAGGTATAAAAACCAATTCTAAGACCCATTTTCAAATCGGCCCTTTGAAATCTGCGCAAAAATGTGTCAAAAATACATATATATGTATGGTTGAATCCTTGGTTAAGACCCACTTAATAGTTTGGACCCCATGCAAGAACCATTTGAGGATTTGAAACCCCACGCAATAATGCATATAACAAAAATGCATATAAAAACTTTGGATTAGAATCCATCCAATACTACCTCGGTGTATGACATATGGCCCAAGCACCGATGGACTTCGCACAAGTTCTGACCCGACTTCGGCTCTTTGTATTCAATCCTTTGGTTCAATGTAACTGTGGCTTCTAACCACGATGAACACTTGTCTATGTCCATTCGCCTGAGCTTCAACAAACTCTTAGCCTCTCTAGAAGACCGAACGATCTTCAACAATCCAATTCTTGGCTCAAAATAAGCAACAAAGAATATTCTCAAAATGACGATAGACTTAAGAATCAAATCTCATGCCACAAATCAAGCACAAAAATCCTAAAATAGGTTTAGGCTGGTGTGAAACTACTCCTCAATTCTAGCTTTAGGATCCATGCTACATGAGTTTTGTGCGCCCCATTTTTGGTGCGACTTGGTGCATTCCTTTTTAGGGGAGCAGCATGCAGACTGTTCCTAAGTCCATTTCGAGACATCCAACTCTGAGAATGGGACAACCAAGTAAGATGCTCGTGAAGAGCAAATCGGCATACTACTTGTTCCTTACGTACACCTTGGCGTCGAATCCGAGTTGGTCTTCGAGCCCTTTTACTACATGTGCACCCAAAATATTTTGGATTACACTACAATCCATTCAGAACCCGACCTCAACTTGACTCCATGACACTGTTCCGTTAGGGCGAGGGCAGGGTGAGGAAATTGGGGTTGTGCGCCATCCAGAAGCCCAGGAAGCCATCGTAGCTATTCCCAATACTTTTCACGCACCCCACCTGAAATATCTCAGACTGTTCAGAGCTCCTTGTGCTGGATTCTCCAAAGAAGACAAGGTCCAGAACGTACAGACTAAAATGCATTACTAGAGCAGAGATTTGTTTTTCCTAGGCGGTGAGGCCATCAACTCTGAAGTCATGAATAAGTAGAACAACAGGTTTGTCCAGTGAAGATTTGAGCCAGCAATGCATGATGGTGTATGTGCCATCGCTCAGCTATGCAAAAATGATATCCATTTCTTACCGAACCAATTTAACGACCCTTCTTTCTGCAACTGTCTTTCTTCATGTAGTTGGCTTTCTTCATGAGTTGTTTCCTTCATAGGTGTTTTCACAAGCTTCTGTCCCTTCTTTGGACGCAGCTCTGGATGGAGCTTCCAACATGTGGCTCTCTGGTGCCCTCTCTTGTTACAATGGGTGCAATGGTTTTTTAACACCCAGACTTTCTTTTTCTTCTTTTTCTCCCAATGAGGAGAGGGGACTTCATGGTTTGTCTCCTTCCTTGGATGGTGGTCTTCGGAGAATGCTCCATCTTCCTCTCTGCCATAGCCGAGTCCTGCACATCAAGGTAGTTCTACCACTTGGATGGGTTTCACAATGCCTTGGCCATTAGCTCCAAGGCCTTTTCCTTCATATCCCATTTTCTTCATCAGCTTCAAGCCTATTCTTGTAGTGTGATTTTCAAAAGCCCCAAAGTCATCATCATAATGAGAAAAATATGAAACTAAAGAAGTATTGTTTACCTCAGTTACCGATTCTAGATCGAGTGTGGAGAATGGCTTTGCTAAGTCTTCATTACACTATAGTTTTACCAAGGCCTCTTCCATGGCTTGTAACTGAAGTTGCAATCTTTGTTTCTCCTTTTCCACTTCTTATAGCAATCTTTTAAACTCAAAATTCTTTGTTTGGATGCTCTGGTTGATTTCTTCAAGCGATTGAAGCTTTACTTGCTTCTCATCTTCTGATGTTTTCAACAGCCTTCACAACTGAACACTCTCTCTTTCATCATCATACATTTCCTCCACCATTTTCTTCATAGTGAAGAATACTTTAAGAAAAACTAAGTCATCTTTATAAGGATTGACAAAAAGAGGATAAGAAGGATTCTCATTTCTTGGAATCGACATTTCTTCAAGTACTCTTTGCTTGAGTTTAGACCAGATAAGCATTCACACTAAGCAAAATAGTCAACCTGCTCTAATACCAACTTGATCTGTAAACTTGGTGAGTACTGCTCAATACAAAAGTTTACAATGTGAACCTTTTTACTGACTTTAATTTCTGGTGAATTAAGAGAAAATAGTTCATTAATTTAATTGCCTTAAAACATAGAACAAATGAACTTAAAATGGATGCAACAAACGATAAGACAAGGAAGAGGAGTTTGATAACGAGGTTCACCAAACTCTGGCTACGTCTCTGAATCCACTTGAACACTAATCACTTAATTCCTTCTTATGCAAGATGTTGGGACCTTCTCACAAGTGTTTTCATACAAGCTACCTTATCCTTAACCAAGGATTCAAGAAGGCACTTCACACAAATGACCTTACTCCAGACACCACAAGGAAAAATTCCTTACAATGCAAGCTTTTACATAGCTCTCTCAAAACTCCTACAAAGCTTTGAGCCTCAAACTAAGCCTAAAATTCTTGAGAGCTTACAAGTATCCCTATTTCCCTTAACCAAAGGCTCACATAAGGAATATATATAGTTTTTCCCAAACAAGGAGGATAACTCCAAACTTCCCCAAACAAGGAGAAAATATCTCTCATGATGCACTAAATTAGGATCTAGGCATAGTTCAAGGGATAAGATGATGGAAGATCCCCATGAAGATCTCAACTCCATCCATAAACATCTCAACATCCCATGAATATCTCAACTTTCCCATGAGACTAGGAAACAAGAGAACTATGTATCTCTTCCAGTAGTCTCCTATTAATTTTGAGAGAAAATACTACAAAACATATGTCTTCAAATAATTAATCATTAAACTTGATTTTAGCCTTTATGTCCCTTAAATTCAACAAGCCATATCTTTCGCATACAAAGTCCATTCAACCTCATTCAAGTTGCATCATAAATCTCCTGACGAGCTCTTTCTTGTACGGACACCTTCGGCGATGATGAAGACCTTTCGCATTCTTTGACTGTGGAGATCCTCCTACATCACTAACCTTGACGAAGTTAGTGTGTAATCCATTCAACTTGAAATAGGCACAAATAATAGTTTCTTAATGGAAACCGGCAAGCATAAAGAAAACAAGGGAAGAAGGAAATGCAGTGGATAGCTTCTGTGAAGAAAGAGGAGGAAAAGCCTTTTTGCTCACACTACAAAAAAAAGGGCACGAAGATGCAAAGTGTTGGAAATTGCATCCTGATCAGAAACCAAAGTGGTACAAGGATCGAAAGGGTAAGCAAAAGACCACAGCTATCATGCAGGACCTTAAGTTAGGTTCCGATAATGAAACCAAGATAATAGTTGTGGGTATAAAAGGTATCGTTCATGTTGCCAATACTAGTTCCCATGCTTCTTCTGTAAAGAATAGTGAAATCCCTATTGAAAGTAAAAGGAACAAATTGTTTCATGTAAGGACTATTATAAAAAAAATTAAAATTGAAACACTCATAGATAATGGATCACAAGTGAACTTAATCTTTGAGCAAGTTGTTAAGAAATTGGGATTAAAAACAATACCTCATCCAAAACCATATCCATTGGGTTGGGTACATGATAATGCTCGGTTACATGTGTCAAGGCAATGTAAACTCCGATTTGCAATCACATCCAAGTTTGTAGATGAGGTAGAGTTAGATATAATTCCACTTGACATTTGTGGGATGGTTTTAGGAAGTCCTTACTTGTATGACACAAAAGCCATATTCTACAAGGAACATAACAGCTATCATTTGTTTAAGGATGGAATTGAATTCATTGTGAAAATCATCGCATGAAGAGTGATAAATCTGTTATAAACATAGGGAATTTAAAAATGGTTGTAAATGCAAGCAAGACAATAACCCTAATGTTTGTAACAACTAGTGATATTAGGGATGAAGATGAAACAATTTATAATCATAAGGTGTCAAAGACAGAAAAAAGTGAGGATCAATTGCAAGCACATTCAATCCTTTGGCCTAAGGTGGTTAAAGAGGGTTTGAATTATTCATTTTCTGATAGTGTTCATGTTCAAGAGACCCAGCATGTTGATACTTTTTCCTTCACATCAGTTTATTCAGTGTTGTTGCTTGTCATTCTACTAGTTAGTTCTATGTGGTTGGTAGATGTATCAATGAATATTGATGGGTATTCGATTGTTTGTATCAACAATGCTATCTCATTCTTCATCTTGTTTATGATGGGTCAGATGATCAAAATTACATCAAGGTGGACAAATGATACTAGGCAAGTGAGGCAACAACACCCTCACTTAAATTCTATGTAAAAACAAAGTTTTGGTGGTCCAAAAGCTTCTCAATTGGGAGGAATGATCCAACGGGATCTAGAAGACCTATATTTCATAGTCTCAAAATTTGACAAAATTAGCATAATTGGATAGAGCTCGCCGACACAATCCTGATGCAACTTGAATCGCGTCAAAAGGATACCATACATGAAATTTATGCTTTGTCAAAATTTGGAAAGAGTGGAGATTCCAGATGTTGACTCAAGGCCAAAAAAATTGATCATCTCCAAACCAATCTCCCTTATCAAATATTTTAAAATAAGCCGGTTTTATAAGATTTTTAAAGGATTTTAAAAGATTTTTAGAGGATTTTATAAGATTTTTAGAGGATTTTATAAGATTTTTAAGGGATTTAATTAGATTTTTAAGGACTATGAGGCGTTCAGTTCAATATGAACCATATATCAAAGATTTGTAAATTTCAAATTAGGAGATATAGAAAATCTGGGGAAAATAATTTTGTTAACCCGCAAATAGTATTTGAAAATATATAAAAGGGGGATTTTTGCTCCTGAGGAGCAATGAATTATTTTTTGGGAGGAATTTAGGCAAAGTAATATTGGAGATTTATGTAATCACAAAGACTTTGTATTTTTTATTTCTTTAAGTGTAATTGGGAGTGTAAGGCATTTGAAGCCTACCCCATGAATGCAAGTGAAGAATACAGAGGAGTCTTAGGGTGTTAAGAGAGACTGTGAGAGAATTTGTAATGCAGGTTTGAAGCTTGGATGATGTACAAATGAAAGTAAAGTTTGGTGTCATTATTAAAGCAGTCTACATTGAGAAGCGGACCCAGAGACGTAGCCCAAACATGTGGGTGAACTTCGTTATCAAATTCCTTATCGTCTCTCTTTTCTCTCTTATTTTTTTCAACTTTGATTCCTCCTTTGAATTTTAAATACGATATTTAAGTAATTAGTTAATGTTCCATTAACTTGTGTAAAGAGTTAAGTGAACACAATTCTATTATTTTTAATAGTTTAAGTACATATGATCCACACAATTTTTTTTACGATCGAGAAAATCTATAATTAGAATTAAGAGCAAGTTAATTTTTAAACCTTTAATTATAGATCAACCAACATCTGACATGTTGAGGAACCTCATCTTGAACATGCAATGGTCCATACATACCATTTAGGGCCATAAAACAATCACCACAAAGATCACGAGGAAATGATGAAGCTAAACCATTGATCCCACAACTACAAGCTACAAAGAGGAGGGGCACTATACAGAGCATGTAAAGCAATCATAAATAAAGTAGAAGCTAATGGGCATCCATATCTAATAGATCTCTACAGACTAAAGGGTTTAGTTAGAAAACCATGAGCATCAATTTGTGCATAAGAGTCTTTAAAAAGGACTTGGATCATATTATAAAAATCCTATAAAAACCAAAGACTTCAAAAACAATCATAATAAAATGCCATTCCACTTTCATAAGCCTTTTCAAAATTTAATCACATCTGTTAGAGTAATAAGTTATTACGCTTAATTAATTATATCATACTGGTTAATTAATTAAGTCACGTATTCCTCTAGTTGCTTAAGCTAAACCTAGGCACATTAATAATTGATTAATTATTAAGTGTGCACACTAGGTTTCATTTAGGGTTTCCTTTTTAGGGTTTCATTTAGGGTTTCCCTTTTAGGGTTTCTTGATCTCCTTCATAAGGATTGATCTCTTTGTAATATTTGAGATTCTGATAATGCATTTTACACTTTGAGGTTTACAGAACACCTTGTTGGTTTTGCATGTCTTTTGCATGTGACAGGTGATTGCATGCAGGTGATCTTGGATTCTAACATGGTATCAAAGCTCCAGACCTGCCGCTTCCTGTTCGTGATCTGAAGATATGGCTTCTCAGTGAGTTTCAAATGCAAGGGTTTCCACAAGCATCTTTTCTGCAAGCTCTGGGGGTAGCTGATTTTTCGGCAAACTATGGGCTCAAACGGACGTCGCCATTGCGTTCGCAGCGCCTCAAAACCCTAGGAACGCCTGTCATTTGGTTGATTTTGGTGAACCTGATCTAGGAGGCAAGATTTTTTTACCAGGGAGGTCGTACGGCCTCCCCAGCATGCATTCCGAGGTCGAAAATGGCACAAAAATCAAAAAAATGTGCTTTTTTCAGGGTATGTGCAAACGCCTCTAGTTATAAACAATCCCGCCACCGGGCGGCCACCAAGTGGCCACTGGCCCGCCGCCACCCCCAGTAGCTCCCCCATCTGGCTGCCAACCTTGCTCAGCCCCCGAGGGCTCCACCAGTGCCAGCCGCAGGTCCTATGGGGGACCAGACCCCCCCGCCAACCCCTGAGGGCTCCTGCGCTACAGCTGCGGTCCTATGGAGGACCAAGGGCTCCGCCCAACTTCAGCCCCTGGAGCCCCCGCCCACAGTCATATGGCGACCAGGGGCCCAAAAAAATTTTGCAGGGGTGCCAGATTTTTGTACCGATGGCCAGATGGCCGTCAAATTCTTTGCAGTGAAGTGCTGACGTCATCGGTCGTACGGCAGTTTGTCCCCCTAACCCTTATTTGCGTTAAAAGAGCAGTTTTTTTTGTTTTTGGCATAACTTGGGCATACGGTATCGAAATCAGGCAAACAAGATATCACCGGAAAGCTGGTTCTGAGTACTTTCATTTGGTGTAGTTTATTTTATAGTATTTTTCTGTTTTACTTCATTTATTTCTTGTTGAAATCAGATGTTTATTTTATGCTTCCGAGCTCATAACTCTTTGCCACGATCTCCGATTTTCGCTATCTTTGCGCCGTTCGAAAGGTATTGAGGAGCTTTATATTGTTGTCCATGCACTTTTTTCTGTATCTATCCTAAGTTTTTCGTTATTCCATATTTGACCCAATGGTTGTTTTGGAGATTGCCTGGATATTTTGGCAGTTGGGAGAGTGCCTCTTGCATCTTTGCACTTCGTTTTCAGTAATACATCATTCAATAATCGACTGTTGCTTCATAGATTCCAACGTTGTTCCCATTTGGATTTTTCAAGTGTTCCATGGCATCAGGTCTGTTGTTGCATCATTATGATCCCAATATGGTTTCTTGTAGACAGAAGTATCTTTCCTTGCTTGCCAGATTGCGGTTCCAGTGTTACTCTATAGTGTTCTTCCAGTGCTTCTTTGCAGCATGTCATATTATTGTAGGGGGGTTTTGTCCCACTGGGTTTTCCTCCTCTACCTCTTTCTTGCATTTGTAAATGGGTACCTGATCAAGCCTAGTTGTCGGGACCCATCTTTGCTTGCATGCATCTTCTTCTAGTGTTTTAGCTTCTTCCTAAGTTCATCTTAAGGGAGGGTGTTAGAGTAATAAGTTATATGCTTAATTAATTATATCATACTGGTTAATTAATTAAGTCACTTATTCCTCTAGTTGCTTAAGCTAAACTTAGGCACATTAATAATTGATTAATTATTAAGTGTGCACACTAGGGTTTCATTTAGGGTTTCTTGATCTCCTTCATAAGGATTGATCTCTTTGTAATATTTGAGATTCTGATAATGCATTTTACACTTTGAGGTTTATAGAACATCTTGTTGGTTTTGCATGTCTTTTGCATGTGATAGTTGATTGCATGCAGGTGATCTTGGATTCTAACAACATCATCCCAATTATTTGCTTAAAATTCCTAACCCAATTAAGAGCCTCTCAATTAGTAATCAGATTCTCAAGAATATGCATGTCCTTGACAAACCCAATTTGGGTATTATCAGTGTTCCTTGGTAGAACATCAACAAGCCTCAAAGTCAAAATCTTAGCAAATATTTTATATGAGACATGAAGCAATGTAATAGATATTTAATTTTTCATATTTGAATTTAATCCTTAAAAGTTTGTTTCTAAATAGCCTTATTGTAAAGAACTAATAAATCATAGCAACTCATTCCATATTAACTTTATAGAGCTCAATCAACAACCATCCACACCCAAGGAATGGTCGTTTTCTAAAGTTTTAATTGGATTAAAAATTTCATCTTTTTAAATGTATTTATCTAATATGGAAGCTTCATTATCATCAATTTTAATTGGAATTAAACTTTTGTAAAGAATTTATGCATTTCTACATCTATCATTATCATCATTAATAGTAAATAATTCTAATATTTCTATCAAAATTCAACCGTGTAGTTTTTGAGTCAAACTCATTGACCCATGTTTCATGAGAATATCTAGTAAATAATTCTTCATAAGAATATCTAAAGGCATTATTGATATTTTCAATATTATTCTAGTGAGGATGTTATTGATCAAAATAGGCCCCACAAATTATTTATATTTTTCCTGAACAAAATATTAAAATTTTAATTTTATATTCACTCTAGCACCTTGAGCTTTTCTATTTTGGAAAGATTTTATATTTCACCTCATTTAAAAAATAAATGAGAGACTTGTTCTTAAGATTACTTTGGAGGAAAATTTCTTTATCTAATAGGCTTTCTTACAAAAGATTGTAAACTTTTTACTAATGGTTCTAAAGAGAATTTTATAAAATCTAATCATTTTATTCCAATAACCAATATCAAAGCTAGAAGAAAAGAAAAAATATTCAAATTGATCTCAAGGACTTAATCTCATCCACACAATCTTTATATTTTTTAAAACTCAATATTCAATTTATAGATATTTGTCTTTTTCATATTCCTCCTACTTTTCATAGTCTTTGATCAAGATATTAATTTCAATTCAATAGTGATCACACATCATACAAAGTGAAACCACTACACAATTATTATATTTAAAATCTCCAAATAAAATTTGTTTTCTTGCATATAAAACCTATCATGAGTAGATTATTTTACCATTTTTTTTTTACTGTTACACCAAAAAACCAAATACTTCTAAAATTCTTGTTACATTCTAGAAGATCAAACAATTTTTTTAATTTATTAATCCTCAACCAAAATATATTTCATTTCTCTAGGTGTATTTTCATTTTTCTCAATCACATTGAAATCTCCACTTATAATCCATGGAATCTTAGGGAGTGAAGAAACGAGCCATTTTAATAATTCACTTCTATCCTTTTGCAACATAAATAGAACAAATGTCAAATTTCACACCATTATTCTCCAAGATAATCCACGCACCTCTATTACAAGGGGATCACCTAGAGTCAATGATAAAGGGGGTCCATCTTTTATTTACAATAATAGCAATGCCTCATCTACCTTTATCGTGTCTTGAGCTGAAAAAATTAAGGTTAATCCAAACAAATCTTAATGCATTGTCAAGCTTCAAGTTAATAGCCTTTATTTCTTATAGAAGCAAAAAGTCAATATTATTTTTATTATTGCAGAAATATCTCAAAATATATTTCCTATCAAGGGATTTCATACCCCTAATGTTTTGATTAATTTAGTTCATCTTCATTAAAATTATTGGGGGCAATGGACCTCTATTTCTAATATAATTTATCAAAACATTTAGGAATATTCCCATCCTTCCCTTTTTTTCCTAGATTTTTTAGAGCTTTCATTTCTACTTATTTACTTTCTCTTTTCTATTTCATCTATTTTGAACATTTTCAACTTTCTCAAAGCTCTCTTCCAAAACTTCATTTTGAAAGAGGGGTTTTTTTATATTCAACATATTTTCATTGTTCTTTTTTGACACATCATAATAGCAATTTATTTTCTTAGGTTATATTGTATTCTCAACACTAGTAGATTCTAGATTCTTCACATCTTTCAATTTCTTATTGGTTCTAATTTTTTCTTTTAATTTATCAAGCATTAATTCTTATGTAGGGGTGTTGCCACAATAGTGGTTTACAATTTCTGGGAGATTCTAATTTTTGCTGAAATCGCATATTTTTAGAAAATATAATGATTAAAGTCTTAAAAAATTCCATTTTAAGGATTCCAATTGAAAAGGGTTTGATCAAACCACCTTAGATCAAACTCCCTTGGATAGAACCCCACTAGTTTTAACCCATACCTAAACCGAAGTCTCCTTTACACCTATCAAAATGATGATAAAAAATCACTTTTGATTTACCTTTTGGGGGATCAAATGAATTCATTTAAAATTTATTTGAAAATATTATGGTAGTCTGCGAAATGAGCTTCCCAAAAAATATAATTTTAATATGTTTTAGTTTTACTATGTATTTTTTTTTATAGTTTTATTAAACATAGGTTTTTCACCGAAAATCAAGCTCTATGTTCTGCACATGTGGAAAAATAGCAGATTATAAAAAAACATTTGAAATATGAGTTCACCAGATATTGAAGTCCTTGATCAACAAAAAATAAATAAATTGAATTTCGATATATACAAAAAAAGCTATGCATTATACGGTCGTGCTATGTTTGAATTGTAATTGGTTTGACTTCAAAAATTGATTAAAGAAAAAATATTCAATAAAAAACTATCTAACCAAGTAGAAACACTAGATATCGGAGTTACAAATCTAAATTTGGAAGGATTAGAATTTTATCCTTCATGGAAAAAAAGTTATGTGTTATACGGTGTGTGTCACTTCTTAAAAATGTTGTTTTATGAAAAAAACCAGTTTTCGTGGGAGATGGAAAAAGAAGTGCAATCTAATTCCAAGAATTTTGAAAAAAAAAATTAGAATCTATAGACAAAATTTGACGAGACTCTAGTTTGCATCATCTTCAAATTCCTCACGATTTAGCCGCTATAGGTGCCCGAGTGTGAAGATTTAGATAAAAATAATAATTTCAGTGTCCAGTTTGGTCAAAAATTGTAAACCACTATTGTGGAATCACCCGTAGTATTTTTAATAGGGATACTTTGAGGTCCATTTATTCCAAGATTTGATTTTCATTAATAGACTTATAAAAAAATTCTTCATTATTATCCTTAATAGACATCATTGCATTCCTAATATAATCCTTAAATTGATTTGTCTTAATTATCATTTAGTCAAGTCTAAACAAAGCAAGTTTGCATACCTACAAGACCTAATAGAAGCTAAAAGGAAATTATTCCCATCACTTCATGGCTAGGGGGAAACCTTAGGAATTATCTACTCTTTTGGTTGCACTTAGCCTTTGATGGCGATCCATCACTTCTTACTAGTAGTGTGGGGTTAGAGTAAGGGTTTAAAATTTGAATTATGTGCATTAGCTAGTCTAATGCTTGGTGATTTTACCTTGCATCTTATTGGTTGTAAGGAGTTATATTATGGGAATAAAGTAAATAAATACATGAAAATTTATCATGATGTATAAACTTTCTAGTGGAGGCCAAAAGGGATTGAAGTTGAAAGGGTGGAATTCAAAGGAGTCACATAAGCAAAGCACACACACACACAGTAAAATCAAAAGTCTAACTTTATTTCTAGGGTCATTCTTGTTAAGGATCTAATCCTATTGGCCATATCTTTTTATTTAAGTCTAGAAGGTGCCAATAAAATGTATTGCGTGTTTGCATCAAAAACTAACCTAAGGGGATAGCCTAGACAATGATCAATATTTAGCCCTTTGTACAACTTCATCTAAAAATAAATTGTCATGTCCCCATTCCCACTTGATTCCTTTAAATCTATCTTGGAAGTTCAGTAAATCATTCTACATTGGGTTAACTTGCGACCCCCCTAAATCAAAATCCCATAAAGAGCATCCATATTGTTAATATAGTCTACATTTCATATAAATAAATGTCATCATAAATAGAATCTACAAAAATCAACATGAGTCTAATGTCCCATCCATAAAAGCATCTACATATATCCATAAAAATTGCACATTGTATACATACATCAAAGTAATTGAAAATGATCTAAAACACAAGTATAACATGGAAACCATTAGATTATTCACAAATAAAATAAAAAGATTCTAAGCTAAACCAAATGCATAAGAGATAATAAAGTAAAATATGTCAACCATAAGCCATATATAGATTAAAATCAAGTCTTGAAAATCAAAGGTACATCAAGTACATGAGAAAATTGATGCACTGAATATAAAGGCTCCATCAAGGGAAAATCATAGGTGAAGTACATCAACTATAAAATATCCCCATGCATGGAGAAAATCAAGGAAAATGAAATGCCTAATGGCATGAGGTATCAACAAAAATCTCAATTCTAATTATAAATCATGGAACCTCCAAGATTCGTTTTCGTCTCTTCCTAATATCTATTGTAGCTAACTATAAGGGAGTCATCTTAAACTTGTCCTTAAGAAGGGGCTAGTGTGAGGATGGCTCATTGTTCTAGCTCACACATGACTATGCCCTTATCAATTAATCCCAAATTTGGTCATCTCTCATAACAAAGAAACCTCAATCTCTAGTGCAATAATTATGGTTCTTCGTGATATGATCTCTCAACTTACATGGTAGTAGGAGAAAGAACATGTGTCTCAACTAGCCAAGGATTGAATCCTTGTATCTAATAGAAGTCTCTCTATCTCATCCCATAGCTATTACCAATATGTCTAAGGAAGCAGTCTTGAAAAAATCTCTCCATCCCTTAGTAGTGCATGTGAAATCAAAGGAAATGAAGCAAGAAAAGTATTAGTTTGGTGTGAGAATGATAATTCAAATTCAAGTTGTGCTAAGAAAAATAATGGAGTGGTGTGCTCACAAGAATCTCCTAACTACCTTTTGGAATCAAAGGCCCTCATTTTCTCCTCTATCATCTGAGAGGTAGATGTGGCTTAAGGTACTTGTAGTATCTCTTCATCTCCTAATGCATCCTCCTCATATCCATCCTCTAAGATGTAGTCCTCATTGTCCTCCTCGTGGTCACTCTCTACATATAATTCAAGAGACCCCTTTTTGGTAAGAGGAGTCCACATGAAAACACCTTGGTGTGCCTCTAGCATGTCCTCAAGAGATCAACAACATAGGGGCATACTAGGCAAGTTTATAGGAAAGTCCTCTCCAAGCTATTGTAGGACTTGTGAAATGGAATGAGTCTCACAAGTCCATTCTTATATGTCAAGGAGCACACTCCTCAAAAAAGGATCAAACAACCATATCTCATGTCCATCTCACCTCCAAGTTAATATAGGGGTTGACAAAATCATCGTTTATAAGATTTTCCATCATCGATGTAATCCTATTAGAGAGTAGAACCCTATGCCACCTCATAGCTCTAAGATTTGTGGGTTTCATTGGAGACATCTCACGTTGATAAGGCCCAATGTGATCTAATATCCATACCATCACCAAAAAGGGTGACTAAAGACCAAAGCTCCCCATTATGTGATCCAATACAAGTACTTATAGATTGGTGCTAGAATGTTTACTCCATAGGCAAAAATCATGCCCTTCCCTTATCTCTCAAATGATTGATTCCCAACACAATCTTAGCATATGAATTTTATTTCCTCCTAACAAGCAAGTGGTAATCATATTAATTGAATCCTTCCACAAGGGTGGAATAGCATATGAAGGAATTAAGGTAAGTTGAATCCCCAACCCAATTCTAGTGTCATCTCCTATGAAGGGGGTCACTCTAATATCTATCTCTATCCATAATAACTCCCAAGATGCAATACACATCACAAAAAGTGATAGTCCACTATCCTCTAACACCAAGAAACCATAAGATGTTATATTAAGCATCCTAGTAAGTCAAGATATCACAACAAATCCATGTAGAGTGTAACATGATCAAAACTTGTAACACTCTCGCTAGTCTAGATCTCTATAGAATGGTCATGTTTGCTCAACCTAGTGTACTCTTGTGAACCAATCTTGCTCCCTTGTAGCATTGTAAATTTTCATCCTTGACAATTTCACACTAGATTTTTCTCCCTCTTATGTGCTTGGACCTAATTATGCACCTAATTTCCTAAATTATGCATTACATGGCTCATTTTATCATTTATTGGAAAATCAAATATGCAAGACACAAGTATGCATTTAATATTTTTTCCCCGACACTTTGGATCCCGAAAAAAAGTGGGATCTAGTCTAGGGTGCCTTGTGCCCTTGACCTCTTAAATGGACCCAAATTTAAATATGTCTGTGTCTGTAATTTATTATTTGAAATTCAAATCCTAATTGTGAGCTATCGGGACTTAAGTTTCAAGAAACTAGATTAATTACATATAATTACATAGTATTTTTATAATTTTAATTAACAAGAAAAATATTGGAAGTTAAATTGAGCAAATCAAGTGTCCTAAAAGAAGTCAAGAGTAGAATTTGTAGAATTATTGCAACATTTCATCATCCAAGCATCATGTCAAGTTTTATGTGAGTTTATTCATGTTTATGTATGCATTTTGTTTGTGATTAATAATGCTTGTAGGTATTCAAATCATATCAATCCATATTGCAATCAATCCTTGAAGGTGATGAGAAAGACTCCAATCCATCAAGGAGATCAAATTTGAATGGTGAATTGCAGCAGATTGTCAATTCATTACTCCATTTCCATTTAGCCTCTATCCCTCAAAAGGATAAGCTCTCTTTATCATAAATTTTTCCATTGTGGAGGTAGAAATACCAACACAGGGTTTGACTAAGGAAAGCCTCTATATGGAACATCCCTTCCTCTCCCTTTGTGTGTGCAAGTTATAGATCCGAAGAGGATTGGAAGGAGATTGAAGAAAATTTTCTCATTTATGCATTTGAGCCATACAAATTGACAAGCTATGGAAACTCCATTATCTCAGTAACATACAAAGATCTGGCAATGAAATTCAGAAGGAAGAAGCCACAAACTAGGGACATGAGACCTGTGAAGTCATCTTTTGGTTTCAAATCTCCATTCTAGGGCACCCTTGTCACCCTTGTCCACCTAGATCAGGCTCAAATTTAAATCAAAGGTGCATCAATATCTATTCTGCTCATTTTATGTCTTCAAATTTGGTTGTCATTTCCCAATTTATCTATTTTCATCATAGAACAGTGCATTTTCATAATTAGCTAGCTGCATCATTGCATTTGCATCCTCATTTCAATTAAAATCCCCCAATCAAGCCCCAGAATTCAAATCCAAGTGCAAATTGGTTGTTGGATAGACAATGACACTCTTGTGTAGATCTAAGTTCCCCCAATGTTAATGTTTTGGTGAGGTGAATCCCACATCTACCCCCAAAAACCCTTGGAAAAGGCATTGAATCTAGTAATTAAACCCTAGGTTCTCCTTTTTCACCATAACATTTTGGTGAATCTGATTGATTTTACTTTACATGCCTTGTAAAATCTGAAGCATGTCTTCTTAGATATAAGATTAATATTGTATTGTTTTGCATTCATCATTTAGGCATCCATTATTGCATCAAAAAAGAATTGAAAAATAAAAAAATTGCATAACATTTTGCATTTAAAGTTCAAATAGGGTTATTTCATTCATCTTAGGTCAGATCTACATATTAATTGCATTTAAAAATATGCATTAGGTCATATTATATTTGAAATCAAATATGAAAGTGTTTATTGCATTCATTTAGGCATTTTGCATATAGTCAAAAAAGTGAAAAAGTGCATTGTTTTGTTGCAAAAAGATATCAACATTTTCATTTTCAAGTTTTGCAAATTAGGATTAGTAAATTGTAGCATTTTAGATCTAAAAGTATCATTGGGAATCTCATTTTATTTCTTGAACATTTTGAAAATTTCTTGCATTTTGCATTGCATAGTCACAAATCAACATAATTTGGAAAATTATTCACTGTCAGACCTAGACTATCACAGAACAAAATAATTAAACAGTGTTATAGATATTGAAACTTTGAATTTAGTAGAAAAAATTTCCATTTTCAAGGCACCCTTGCACCCTAGACTAGCTAGTTTTGGTTGAATTTTTTATCAAACAGTTGTCAGTGTGTGTTTTGTGTGGTTCTCTCTAATTTTGGATCCTGTATATTTTGTTGTGACTATTATGTATCTTAGTGTTCATAATGTGCATGACCAAGTGTTTTGAAACTCATATGAGATTCACGACCTGGTGTCCTATTGCTAATACACCTATGAGACGAAGTTGCAGACTTATGGCATCTCACACTATATTTTCATTCATTGTGGAGGTTGAGTCTTCCAACTCTTTCACACAAGGTATTATCAATACCTAACCCATTTTGGACTCCATTCTTAATCCTACAATACCCATGACAACTTTATAATCAAATATCTTTGTGGACTTAGAGACTACTATTGCTCATGTTCTTGATGAGAAATTAAAACAATTGGACAACAATTTAGAAGGTTTGCAAGAATACTTAAACATTGAATCTTTAGCATAAAAAACGGTGCCTATCATTGATAACCCTTAGGAAGTTGATTAATGATATTCAAGGAGTATAGTTGTTGCATAGTCTAGCTCATATGGTAGATGCTAACATCCCTATGGTAGCTAGTTGCACTCAAGCATTCACAAATGCTCAAAACCAAAGAGGAAAACAAGTTTCCTTTCGTAAAATCATACCTTATATTCCTACATTTACACCACCAATCGTAGCTTCAACAATACAATATACCAATGGCCTAACTCCGAGCTTAGGGCTTCCTAGTGGGAATCCTTATATTGTTTCCACATCACCCATAACACCTCAATATTCATCAACTCTCATTAACATACAACATAGTAGTCCACCAACCACTTACACAATCCCACCATATTCACCAAACTCTCAAAACATGCTAAACAATGATCGTGTCATAAACTAACTTTTGCAGAATGATCCATCATTTCAACAACAAATTTCCACATTGAATCAAAGTCAAAATGGTAAACCTCCACAATATCTCACAAAAAACCCATTTTCAATTGCTATCCTGAAAACACCTATGCCTCAAAACATGGAAATAGTTCAATTTGAGAAGTACAATGATAAAAGAGATCCCAACAACCATGTATCATCTTTTACTGTATTATGTAGTGACTTCATTTTTGAAGATAAGATCCTAGCTAATCTCTTTCCTAGATCATATTTGAAAGATATGACCTTGGAATGGTTTTTCTCATTGCCAAATAACTCCATAAATTCATTCATTGTACTTGTTTGTGCATTTCTCCAACATTTTCAAGAAAACATGGGTCCTCAAGTAACATTAACTAATATAGTACATTGCAAACAAGGACATAAAGAAAAGATAACAGAATTTATAAGACGATTATCAATTGCTTTATTCACAAATCTCCTATAGTCTTCTTGATGTCGATGTTCAAATGGTGTTTATAGGAAATTTGCAACCTAACATTCGAGACAAGATATTGTTGATGAAGTATCCATCCTTTACACACTTGTGTATGGCTCTTCATGATTATCAGATATCGATTAGGCAATATGAAGGAACACCTTCATCGAATCATGTTGATCAATCTAAATTTGTGCCTCAAAATAATTATCAACCATTCAAGAAGCAAAATAAGAATTTTCTTAAGATAGACACTCATCAAACTGCTGAAATACATGTTGATGTTGCAATATCAACTCCTTATCAATTTAGACCAAGAGAGACAATGTACCCAATTTCTTGACTCTCCATGCGATCATGTCACAATTGCTAAGTAAGAACTTAATCCAATTACCTCCAATTAGACCTAAGGATAAAACTAAACCTTTACCTTCAAATTTTAACCCAAAAGCATTTTTTCAATATCATCGTACACTTGGACATAATACGGAGCGATGTATGCATCTTAAACATCAAGTGCAAGACCTCATTGAATCTAATCACATCCAGTTGGCTAATGTTAATAATAAAGGAAACAAGTCTATAGCTCCACCCAATCAAAATTTAGAAATCATCACAAATCCAATGCCAAGTCATACATCCAACTTTGTGCAAGCTTGTGATGGCATGCATGATGATGATGATGATCTAGCTAATGTCATTAATGCAATAGATGTCTAACCTTGTAAGGGATGACCATTTTGTTTCCTAACATTTCTTTCACACATATTGATGCATTTATACATGCACCAGATGGTCCTCTCTACATCGCCTTGATCATATTAATGACAAACCTGCACTAGGAATACTTGTTGATCTCGTGTGTCTAGAGAATGCGATCACTGAAGAATTCTTATTTGTGCATAACTCTATAAATATTCTTAGGAACAATCAAAAGCATGGTTAAAATCTTGTGATGTTTTTTCTCGTCCTACAATAGGTTTGATAACTCTTCCACTTAAAGTTGGACCAAAAAAACTAGATGTATCATTCACCATCATCCTAGTGTCAGGCCAATTCCATGTGAAACTGGGATATCCATGACTATGCTCCATGAATGCAGTCTCATTGGTAATCCACAAGTGCATAAAGTTCCCATTTGAGAATCAAATATATATAGTTCATCATAGTTTGTTTAAACCTTTGGCTTCCCATGGAAATTTTTCACTAGACTATTTTTGGCCTCAACCTATGGAACCTATTAAGCCTCACGAAGATTTATTTTTTGGGTCATATCAAAATTTTAGAGCAAAGTGCATAGTAGAATTATCCCTTAGTAATATCCCACCTGAGGATAATTGGTCTATGGTGACTTCTATGGTTTTTCCTCCCACCACACAAGTCATGGATGAACCTATGTCCAAGTTGGATATCCTTCCAAGTACACCAAGAATTTATTCTATAGTTCCTCCATTGATATCATATAAGAGACCAAGAGACAACCACATAATTATCTTTGTACCTTTGAAAGAGAAACAAAATTATAAACCTAAAGATACAATGGTTTCCCAACCCTCAATTCTCTGTCTAGTTCCTCCCCCAAGGGAAAAAAAGAGGTCAATGGTAAAAAACCCCTCTCTTACCTTGTAAAAAAATGAAAATCGTGCAAGAAGAAATAAAGTGATAAAGAACGTAAGCATAGATGCCATGCCATTTCTTGTCAATTTTCTAAAAAGAATAAGACATTACCTAATGACTAAACACCCATCCAAACAAACCATGCCAATGAATCTTACATGTCTCAACCAGAACAAAGAATGAAATAAGAACATATGACTAGCATTGTCATTAAACCACCCATTGTGATAAATTTGGATAATGAAAATGAAGATGCTAAGATTGATGAACAAGTGCATAAGGAATTATCTTTATTGTTCTCAAAGTCTATGGATTTAGATGGGGGCAACCATGATGATCCTCCTAATGAGAGAGATTCACCATGCGTTGAACCTAGTGATGCTCCTTGTATGAAACTTGGTGTAGTCCCTTTGGCTAGTTTTCTACCTTTCATATATGATGAGAAAGATTGGGATGTAGGCGATTTGTTTTAGATTGGCTTGCATGTGCAGTACCCTCTGTGTTTGGTTTATGTTATTTGTGTTTGTATGCACGTGATGTGATCTCTCATGTTGTGTTACTTGATGTGTCTTTATGTTTGTGAATTTTCTTTGGAGGACCCTTTTTGCTCTGTTGGCATAAGGATACAAAGGAAACAGATATGTTGTGACATTCATTTACTTCTATCTCCATTCTTCTCTATGTTGTAAACATTTTTGTTGTCCTGTGTTTTCCTTTTGGGGACGATGCAAGGCATTGAGACATTTAGGCATCTTCCATGTTGACCCAAAAGTTTGTTTTTTCTCTCTATGTGTCATTCTTTCATTGTGTTCATAGTTCCATGAGTATTTAGGGGAATGATGTCAATTATGAGCTTACTCATATTTTAGAAAATATCTATACTCACCCTGAATCTGCGGATCCTTTATGTGATCATCTTTGTCTTGTTTATGATATTGCATTGGGGTGACCCCTTTTATGAGCTAACTTTATTTGGAAACATATCTTTTGCATAAGAATTTCCAAATAAGCTCTCATGACCTTATCATATTGCATTTATCATTTTATTCTACCTTAAAGCAATTACTCACAACTTGGTGTTTAGAAATTATTTTAAGGTGGGGGCATACATTTCATTATGTGCTTCATTTTATTCACACATTGGACTTAGTGATGTGTTGGCTTGGCATTTTGATCATTTGTGTAGCACCTTATTAGAATTATTGGGACTATAATTCTCAGTATGTTTGACATGGGTACATGCCTAGTGAAAATCATTCCTCACTAGCCCTTGTGTGTTTCTCATTTTGCTACTCTTTTTTTAGAGGCTCACCAGGTGAATATCAGACTTCACAAGCTCGTGGTGCCTTCAGTTCATGACTCACCTCAAAAATATCAAACTTTGTTAGGCTATGAGTCATGAATGCCTTGGGTATGGATCCTAGTAATATTTCTATGGAGTTTGCTAGTTTGTGATTGTCATACCCATCTTTTGCATGTTTGCATTGTGTTTTGTGTTGTGCCTTTGTCATCTATGTTTTGTGTTATCATGTTGCATTCCATACATGTGTATGTTCCTTTGTCCTTATGTTGGTTTTCCATTGGATCTTGAATCTTGGGGGCTTGCGTGCTTCCCCTTAAATTCATTTTCATCCTATATCTTTTACATTTGGACAATTGAACCCCTCTTGATATATTCTTACTTTAGTGTGAGTTTGAGCATAAATTCATACTCTCACTAAAGTGGGGGCTAAATGTAGCATCGTAAATTGTCACCCTTGGAAATTTCACACTAGATTTTTCACTCCTATGTGCTTGGACCTAATCATGCACCTAATTTCCTAAATTATGCATTCCATGGCCCATTTTATCGTTTATCAGAAAATCAAATATGCAAGACCCAAGTGTGCATTTAATATTTTTCCCCCAATACTTCGGATCTTAGAAAAAGCGAGATCTAGTCTAGGCGGCCCTAGGCTCTTGACCTCTTAAAATGGCCTAAAATTTAAATGTAGGTGTCAATAATTTATTATTTGAGATTCAAATCCTATTGTTGGCTATCGGGATTTATTTTTGGGGAAATTAGATTAATTGCATATAAATACCCACTATTTTCACAATTTTAATTAACAAGGACAATAGTGGAAATTCAATTGAGCAAATCAAGTGTCCTAAAAGAAATCAAGAGAAGAATTTGCAGAATTATTGCAACATTTCATCGTCCAAGCATCATGTCAAGGTTTATGTGAGTTCTTCCATTCCCTATGCACTATGTCTTCTGTGGAGGAGAAGATAGCTCTTGTTAGTTAGGAGTCATTTACTATTGAGTTGGAGGTGGGTGTGTTGGATATGGTTGGAAGACCTCTTCTTGGGCTTCCTCTAGTGGCATTCCTATTGAGGTGGATTCTCCTATCGAGGTGGAGCCTATGGTTGCTAGAGAGATGTGTTGTTAGTGTTTTGGGTTTTCACAATATCCTCTCCTATAGAGGGGTGATTAGTCCTCTTGAGGTGGACTTGGAGTTGGTTTGTGTTGCACTTTGGTGCTTTGAGGGGAGTTTCTACTCTTATGTGCTAGTTTTTTATTACGAGGTCGGGTTTAATGGTGGTCTTCTCCACTAAATTTCATTTTATTTTGATGGGTTCTGGTTTGTTGTTACTAAGAAGAAGGTTCGTTGTTGCTTTGCAGTTATGTTGCTTGAGTGTTCCAGGTGGTTGTTACAGTCAAAACTTGGGTTGGGTTTCTAGTCCTAGATAAAATTAGGTTGTATCTGGCCTTTGGACCCATTCTTGTGTGTCTTTTGTAGCATGTGTTAGCATGCTTATCTTTTAAGAGGTTGTTGTTGGGCTACTAGTGGTATGTGAGTTTTATTTGTTTGCAGCTTGTTGTTGTTGGGATGATCTATGCTTACTGTTCATCTCTTGTGCATCAGTTGTCTTCTTTTGTAAAAGGTTCCAAGTCCCTTCAAAACCCATTTTTTACCCTAATCAAAATAATCAACAATGTGTATATATGTGCAGTTAACTTTGGAAACATATATATTGATGTAGATTTTGTTTTACAACTCCAAATATATGTATTACATGCATTGGATGTATATGTAGGAATCTTCTACTTGGAAATATATACAAGCAAAAAAGTATGTGTCTCTTTTGTAGTGTTCCATTCCTCTTTTCTCCTACGTATATATATGTGTATGTGAAATAAGATGTAGAAAACATTCATATATACTACTCACCATGTTTATTTTTTTGCAAAGATAGTATGTAGATAACATTCATATATACTCCTCACCATGTTTACTATTTTGCAAAGATAGTTGTTATTTGTTTCATCCCTAGAGAAGCATCCTTACAATAATAGGTTTTATATTAAGTGTAATTAGGAAGATTAGTTTCACTATCCATCACAGTGAGTGCACAATTTTTGTTCTTGCTTGGGCAGTTTCACGAGAGCATATGGGGCTCTATGGCCCAATAAGGCAGGGTGGAGAGCAGGCCTTCTTTTTTTCTTGCTCATTTTACTTTCCCTATGTGTAGATATGTATTTTTGTGAAATTAGAGACGGACAACATTCATCCCTATGTGTAGATATGTATCTATGCAAAATTAAATGTAGACAACATTCATATATAGTCCTTGCTATGATTATTCTTTTCATAAAATAATAACAAATTTGATCTATGGTTTATGTCCATTGGGAATGGTTGGAAAGTGGTAAAATAGTGCATGTTCTTCATGATAAGCCATTGTTGGCTGCTTATGTATGGCATGAAGGATAGTTTTTATTTGTATAGGCCTCAATAACAATTTGCTCAATGTTTCATTTGACACTTAATATACAACCTTGCATTGTAACAAATCCTTATTAAGGTTTAGATAGATAACAACAATGCTTCAAGAAGAATATGTACTATTTTATTACTTTGCAAACATTGCCACCACAAAGGAACCATACAACAATTAATGTTGATGCCAACTAGTGTTTAATTTTGTTGGCCTTCTCTACCGACACACCAAACAGTTTTAATTTAAAAATTAAGAAACATCTACCACCTTCTTCCTAACTAGAATTTTGATGCTAAAAGGCTCAAAAAATTGGGAAGGCTGACAAAAATTCCAACCAAATTTCACACAATAGTGGTAAACCACACATCTGGAGGTTCCCATAAATTTTCCCTTTGATAAGGCACTTGTAGTTTTAATCTTCTTATGTTGGCTGAGTGTAGAGTATATTGCTCCTACATGTAAATTCATATTTTTAGTTCACTTTTGGCATCAATCTTCCATATGACGTGCTTAAAATATAGCTTATCATTCCAAAAATGTACCGATAGAATAAATATAGGGATCACTATGTATGAAATTTGTTTGCATCTACTATGAAATAGATACATATTTGTATGTAGGGAGAATATATTGTCCATCACTCCAATCAATGGTGGCATCAAACAAAAAAAATCAAAGTAACAAACCCATGCAAAAATATAGTCTTTTCTCAATAGTACCTTGTCAAAAATGAAATACTAGGATTCTCAACACTCTCTTATTGAAAACCAAATAGTATACCCTAATCTAGAGAACAACAATCAACAATGCACAAATACCATGCAAAACCATAGACACAAAACCCATTTAGAATGATAGCCACAAAACACTGACCATAAACAAAACATTATTGCTTATAAGAAACAATATAGGCTTTTCCCAATAGTACCTTATACATAATTGAAACAATATAGCCTTTTCAACAACACTCTATCAAAAATGAGACAATATACCCCAAGCTAGACTACAACAATGACAAAAGCTTCATAACATTAACAATTTTATTTTGTTGCAAACATAGCCACAAAATGGAAGCCATAATTTAGAGAAACCCACAAAAAATTGCAGTAAGAAAGCCATGAAAAAATATACTCTTTTCTCAGCAGAACCTTTTTAAAAATTAAAACACTATAGCCTTTTCAACAACAACTTTTTGAAAATAAAACAATATAGCATAAGCTAGAGAACAATAATCAACAATTCCTAATGGAATCAAACAAGAACTATATAACATTAACTATTTTACTCTGTTGCAACCATAACCACAAAATGAAATCCATAAATAAAACAATATAGGTTTCAATAGTGATCCATATGGAGAAACCCACAAAGCACAAAGATTCATAGTAAAATACCCATGCAAAACCATAGCCACAAAATGCAAACCATAAATGAAACAATATTTGTTTTTACAAACAATATAGTCTTTCTCAACAACACCTTATCAAAGATAAGAAAACATAGCCTACCACAAACCTTGAATGACAATTGAAACAATATCCCTGAGGGTTTTCTCGATATGCACCTCTTCTTGGTTCCTTCAAACACACCCCTCCCTACTAGATTTTTGCACGTCGCCTTATTTCTCAAAGCCTGGAAAAAGCTGCATAATGTTAACTATTTTATTTTGTTGCAAACAGAGTCAACCACCAAAAATGAAGCTCTGACTAGGGAAAGAGGATTCTAGGCCCCTAGGGTTTCTCACCTAGGAGCACTTGGTGTAGGAATGGACTCTCTTTCTACTTGGTGGCTACAAGGGTTTTGGTGGTTGCATTCAAAGGGTAGGGTTGATTGATGAAGGTTGTGATATGTGTGTGTTTTGTGGCTAAAAATTGAAAATGAAATGATAGCAATCTATTAATTAAATGTAAACAAGATAAAAGTAAACTAATGCAAGCTAACCTAAATGACCTAAATGAATGCAATACAAAAAGTAAATAGGGAATTTGAGAACTTGTGCACCTAGAAATGTAATGTTGTAGATGAGAGGCCCCAAAGTATTTTGGAAAATGTATGAAATCAACAAAGGGAAACTTACTTCAATTTAGGCGACCTAGTCCACTTGTTGAGAAACTTTGCCAGACCAGGTTTCGGGGAAAAGGCTACCCACAAATGCAAAAACCCTTTTCTGGGCTTAGCATAGGGACAAGGTCACCAATAGGGGAGACCTAGTCCTCTTAATTATTTCCAAGTATTTAGGGTTTGATTATGTGGGTCCTGACTGGTAATCTCTTCTTCTATAACAATCTATGTCCGAATCTCCTGAAAGTGACCTACAACTTATCCTTTTGCATCACTTAGGGTTTGATGCTTTGATGTGACTTGAGGGGGATTTTTGTATTTTTTCAAACACTTTGCACTTCACAAAATTTGAGTACAAACCTCTAAACATATGCAAAGACCAAGAGAATGTTGGGGTTAGGAAATAGGGGTTTGCCTAAGTCAAACCCCTTTGAAGGTAACTAAACCCAAATGAGATAAAACCAAAGGAAAGAAAGATAGAATGATGAACTTGAAGGAAACACTTCTTAAACGTTTGTTGTTGATGGTATACAACATGCAAGAGCAGCTCCAATGTAGGTTGCTTGTGAAACCCTTGTCCTTGATTGCTTGCTTTGGAAGTCTTGAGTGCAAGAGTACTTGTTAATAGATGTAGAAATGAGCTTGGGAGAGAGAAAAATGAAGGTGAAAACCCTTATTTGTAAATGAAAAACCCTAATTTTCCTTAAAATGCAATATGATAGGCCGACACTAGGTTTTGGAGGCAAGATTCTTGTTAAATTTTATTTTAAATTTGAAATTTATGTTGAAAGGGACTAGGTCGCCCAACGTCCACTTGGGAAATTTCAAGTGGTGGTTGGGAATTAGTTTGTGTTTAATGAAGTTTATCATCTTGCATCCTAAAACACACTTTAATTTTGCCTAAAAGTACATTAAGCGGAAAAATTAGCATAAGAAAAGGGTTAATTTGGGGGTGATAAGCCTAGATAAGTGTGAAAATGCATTACAACACTTTACAACACTTCGTAATAAGGATTAAGAAAGGATAGAAGGGTGTTGTTTTGGTGAATTATGTTGAAAGGGTCTTAGAAAAGTGAGGAAATGTGTTACAACACTTCACAACACCTTAGTAAAACATCATTAGCATGTTGTTGAATTGCGAGATTACAAGGCCAAGATCCAATCAAAAAGGTCAAAATGAGTGAAAAAGTGCCAAAGACTACACTTTTTGGTGAAACATTTAGCCCCCACTTTACTGAGAGGATGAACTTTCTTCAAACTCACACTAAAGTAGTCGAGTCACACATGTTGAGCGAGATACAGTTTGCTCATCCTAGTAAGATGATATGGCATCAATCTTAAGGGATGATCAAGGCCCTAGGATCAAGATCCATGGCAAACAAAACATAAGTGCAAAAGATCACAAAAGAAGTGATGATTTGAAAAAGGTGAAGAGAGATGGAAAATTGGGATCAAGCTTTGACCATTTGTCCAACCTATTGTGGATCAGATCTAGGTTGTTTGTCCAAGAGAAAAGGATGTACTTGCTTTGGGCCGATGAGAATTTCAGTTGTTCGTTGGGTGAGAATTCCAAAAAGGTGAGAGAAACATACACTCGGTTGGTATGCGCTCACACACACAAAGGTGGATACGGGGAAAGTCATGTCGCTAGTTGGGCTTCTCGCTCAAGCATACCAAATTTATACTCCATGAAAAATTTAATAAGGCACCACAATAGATAGGGGTATAGTTCATGAGACAAACAAAGCCTTGGATGCTTAGAACCCATGAACAAGTGCAATATGGCACCGTAGGCATGCAAGTTGTGTTATGCAAGGTGGCCATGTATGCACGAAAAAGTACAAAATGCAAAATGTAAAGGTGTAAAATGCAAAAAGAGTGTTCCATGGAGTCTTGTATAGTTCATATGAGGTCTTTGACTTAGGGAACATTACCTATAATGTTTTCAAAAGGGAACCAATCAAAGTATAGAAGATTCAAAAATTAGGGGATGCAGTGTGTCACATCAGGCCACTAAGAGGAATGTAATATGCTAAGATAAGTCACACTTATGAAATACATTACACTGAATGTCATCCAAAAAGTGAAAAAAAACATCAAGTGAAGTGACAAGGCTACACTTAGGAAGCACATGAAAAGAAAAACAAATGCAAACGTAAAACAAAATAATGCCAATGTATGCCCCCACTTTAAAGGAATTGCCACACACCGCTTTGTGAGAAATTGCCTTAAAGTAGAGAAAGGAAAAATACAAAAGGGACATGAGAGCCTACTTGAAAAGCCTAATGTCAAGTGATAGGTGTCCAAGAAAGGATGTGTCATGTGAAGGAAAAGGGAAAAACAGAAAAGGGACTTTCCCCCAACATGAAAAACCACCAACACATAAGGGATCTATGGATTTGGATTCAGTATGTTCTTTGCGGCAATGTTTTTCTTAGAGAGTGTGAAACTACCATCATTCTCCCAAATACATAGAAATAGAAGAAGGCACAGAGAGAGCGAAAACAAATGAAAAATAAGAGTCAATTTTGGTCAACATGGAAGAGACATGGGATGTCTCGACACTTTGCATCATCCCCAAAAGGAGAATAAAAAGCAAAAGAAAAAGAAAAATTTAAAAAGCCTTTTGTTTGAGTCAACATGAAGGAGACATTGTTGTCTTAATTCCTTTCCTCATCTTCAAATGAAAGGAAAAAAGAACAAAACAAAAATGAAAAGGGGGTTCATTTGGGTCAACATGAAGGAGACATTGTGGTCTCAATGCCTTGCATCATCCCCAAATGAAAGGAAACAACAAAAAGAGAAAAAGGAAAAAGGAAAAAGGGGTTTCCTTTTGGGTCAACATGAATGATAAATTGTCTTCTCAATACCTTTCATCATCCCCAAAAGGAAGATAAAATCATAAGGAAAAAATTGCATGTATGAGATACAGAAGAGATGAGATACATATAGAAGAATTTAACAGAACATCAAACAAGACGTGGAATACATGACATACAAACAAACAAAAGACTAGTAAGGAAAGTGTAAGTCAACCATGAAGCAAGTCATCAGGTGGTGGATGGAGAGGAAATGTAGGTTTCCGTAGTTTATAGGGCCTCATACGTCAGCTAGGTTCACTTATGTGAAAAGAGAAAAGGGGAATAGGGGGTCCTAAGATGACCGGAGGTGGAGCATTGTTGTGGTGAGGAGATGGTGGGTTTTCCTTAGGAAGGAGAACATCCAAGTCGAGAGGGGAATCAAAGATCATTGTGCCACCATTACAGAGCTGAAGGAATTTTCTAGGATGCACTCTATTATGAGGGGGATCTTGATAACCAATGCCTGTTGTATGTTCATCAAGTGTCAATTGGTCATAGAATTTGTGAATCTCATGTTCCTTCATGAGATCACCACCTTGTTTTCTTAAAATGGTACACCCTTTTCCATAAGTTTGTTGAAGATTAATGGGAGTGTGTGTGACTGGGTTATGGTAAAAGGGTTCAAGAGGGACTAGTTGAGAGGGACTAGGCTCACCTTGAGTAGGTAGCCTAGGTTTAACATTGGTTTTCAGATGGAAGTAAGCAAATGAGTCTTGAGATGACATATCAGGAAGCGAGGGTGGTTGCATGGATGGGTAAAAGGCTATATTTTCTTCAAGGTTATCAAGGCACTCAATAAGGAACCGATACATGCTATCATCATCATCTCCAATGATGTCTGCTTCCATAGGAGGAAATTGATTGGGAGTTGGGTGAGAAGGAGTGGGTTCAAGGTCATTAGGATTAGTGGCAATGGTGCAGCTTGAAATATCCATTAAGGATTTGAGGGAGGTCCATAAATTCTTTAAATTCATGGCCATGATGAGGGTTAAGTAATGACAATAAAGGGACCAAAAAGAAACTCTGGAAATGAGAACACAAAGACAATTACAGAAACCAGTAATGTAGTCAATGGGCTGAAAATGACAGAAACTATGATGCAAATTATGCAAGAGGACTAGGTTGCCCAGTGTGGCGACTTTGTCCCAATTGTATTGTTTTTGAAAAATTTCTAAATTTTTAACTGCTTTTTATGCTTTTTCTCTGATATTCAAATACAAACAGAAATTGGAAATGCAAACTTTTTTGTATTTTCTTACTAAAAATGTAATGCAATGTGCAAGTCTAGCATGAATTTTCCCTTAATGCACCTTTTTCTACTAACCCTAGGATGCAAACAATGCAAATTTTTCAATGCAATGCAAGCTATTTCTAAGATGAAATGCAAAGTCAAAAAGATAGAAAATGGCCTATAGTTGAGTTCACCAAAATGAACCACCAAAAATGAAGCTCTGACTAGGGAAAGAGGATTCCCTTTGCTAGGCCCCTAGGGTTTTTCACCTAGGAGCACTTGGTGTAGGAATGGACTCTCTTTCCACTTGGTGGCTACAAGGGCTTTGGTGGTTGCATTCAAAGGGTAGGGTTGATTGATGAAGGTTGTGATATGTGTGTGTTGTGTGGCTAAAATGTTAAAATGAAATGATAGTAATCTACTTAATGAAATATAAAAAAGATAAAGTAAACTAATGCAGGCTAACCTAAATGACCTAAATTAATGCAACACAAAAAGTAAAAATGGAAGTTGAGAACTTGTGCACTTGGAAATGCAATGTTGTAGATGAGAGGCCTTAGAGTATTATGGAAATTTTTTGAAATTAGCAGAGGGACACTTACGCCAATTTTGGCAACCTAGTCCACTTGTCGAGAAAAATTTCTAGACCAGGTTTTGGGGAAAGGGTACCCAAAAATGTAGAAACCCTTTTTTGTGCTTAGCACAGGGACAAGGTCACCACTAGGGTTACTTAGTCCTCTTAATTCTTTTCAAGGATTTAGGGTTTGATTTTGTGGCTCTTAGCTGGTACTTTCTTCTTTTACAACAATTTGTGTCTAAGTCTCTTGAAAGTCACCTGCAACTTGTCCTTTTGCCTCACTTAGGGTTTGATGCTTTGATGTGACTTGAGGGGAATTTTTGTACTTTCTCCAACACTTTGCACTTCACCAAATCTGAGTACAAACCTACAAACACATGCAAACACCAAGAGAATGTTGGGGTTAGGAAATAGGGGTTTGCCTAAGTCAGACCCCTTTGAAGGTAACTAAACCCAAATGAGATCAAACCAAAGGAAAGTAAGATTGAATGATGAACTTGAAGGAAAAACTTACTAAACCTTTGTTTGTTGATGGTCTGCAACATGCAAGAGCAACTCGAATGGAGGTTTCTTATGAAACCCTTGTGCTTTATTGCTTTCTTTGGAAGTCTTGAGTGAAAGAGTAGTTCTGAAGAGATATAAAAATGAGCTTGGGAGAGAGAAAAATGAAAGTGAAAACCCTTATTTGTACATGAAAAACACTAATTCTCTCGAAAATGCAACATGATATGCCGACACTAGGGTTTTGGAGGCAAGATTCGTGTTAAATTTTATTTTAAATTTGAAATTCATGCTAAAAGGGACTAGGTCGCCCAAGGTGGCAACCTAGTCCACTTGGGTAATTTCAAGTGGTGGTCAGGAATTAATTTGTGTTTAATGAATTTTATCTACTTTTCCTTTTGAAACACACTTTAATTGGGCCTAAAAGTACATTAAGATGACAAATTAGCATAATAAAAGGGTTAATTTAGGGGTGCTAAGCCTAGATAAGTGTGAAAATGCATTACAACACTTTTTCATAAGGCTTAAAAATAAATAAAAGGGTGTTTTTTTGGTGAAGTATGTTGAAAGGGTCTTAGAAATGTGAGGAAATGTGTTAAAACATTTCACAACACCTTAGTAAAACACAATTAGAATGTTGTTGAATTGCAAGCGTACAAGGCTGAATCAAGGTAAAACAAGGCCAAGATCCAATTGAAAAGGCCAAAATGAGTGAAAAAGAGCTAAAGAATACACTCTTTGGTGACACACATAGCCACAAAATGGAAATCAGATAGAGAAACCCACAAAAATTCATAGTAACAAACCCATGCATAAGTATACTCTTTTCTCAACATAAATTTCTCAAAAATTGAAACAATATAGCCTTGTTTGCATCTGTTATGACATACATGGGTATGTGTAGGATCATCATGGAAAAAATAGGCCCTTAAGAGGCAATAAAATTCAGAAAAATCAAATTTAGGCAACTTGACGTAATAATTTGAATAAGTTATCTATATTATTTCGAAAATATGTAAGAATAGAATTTGTAGAAAATTCAATGTAGCTTCTAAAATACTAGGTTTATTTAGAAAAAAAAATATATATTTGGAGAAAATTTAAAATTTCAATGCAGTAGTACTTAAATTTCAAGGAAAAAATAAGAAGTAGGTCTCTATCTGACCACCCTAACCATAATAAAATGATAATATTTTTTTATAATATTTTAGATATAAGTAAAGGACTCATGTCTCGATGTGATGTATATTTTTTAGTAATTTTTTTCCAAGTAAATAATTAGTTATGAATTTTTTATTACAACTTTTAAAAAATATAAAAACTCATATGTCTAATCACCTTAACTTGGTCAAAACTTCATGAAATTCATATTTTTTTTTAGAATCCTGTAGTATGTGGAGCATAGAATGTGACACATGTTTTGGATTCAAAAAATGTGATACCTTTTGAAAGCTATAGATTTTTTTCAATCAGCCTATCAATCAGGACTTTACTCGTAGTTCAAATAGAAAATGAATAATAATTATTTATTAAATTCAAAATAAATGATAATTTATATTGGTGGAAAGCCAAGAATCTCCTTTAAAAACCCCTTTCATTTCATCAATTTTGGGTAAAAAAAAGTCGTCAGCCACATGGGCCATCATATCACTTACATATCGCCACTTTTTGGCCCATCATGATCCTGCACATACCCACATAGATATCTGTGAATATGGCATATACATTGTCTATCACTCTGATCTATAGTGCCATTACCAGGAATTTTGTATTTCTTTTCGATTCATTGGCCCATGTAAAAAATAGAAAATATCCTCCAACAACCTTCATAGGAACTCCACAACTGACGGTCGGACTTGCATCTTCATAGAAGCTCACCCTCTTGGCATCAAAATTAACTATTGTATGGTATTCATGTAGTGGTGATGGTTGTGCCAACACCTTCCATTTAAAACATGAGAAGAGATAGTGAAATTCTTTGCAATTTTCAATATGGCATTGTTGGGTGTTCTTCTATGGGTTTACCTACTATCAAAGCTATGAGCCAGGATTGTGAGCTTCTTTGAAGGTTGAAGTTTGATCATCCTTCCCAACACATGTATCAATATGTATTTATATCTATAAGTTTCCATTCATCTATATATGTATATTTTCTACATCTAATGTCATGAACATACATTTCTACATGTAATTTTTTAGCCTATATATTTCGAAACAACAAATTCTTACATATGCATCCAATGCATGGTACTCGATTGTATTTTTTGTCATGTTTTTTAAGTGTACCATTTTAGTTATTATTTCTTTTAGCCTTAAAAAGGACTTGTTGGAATGGTAGGTTCTATATGAAGTGTGATAAGAAAGATTGGTTTCACTATTGATCAAAGTGGTGGACAATGTATGTGAACCACCAAAAAGGTTATGTTAAAAAGAGGATTCCTTTATTAGGACCCTAGGGTTTTTCACCTAAGCAGCACTTGGTTTAGGAATGGCTCTCTTTCCACTTTTTGATATGGGCTTTCTGGTGATTGCATTCAAAGGGGAGGTTGATGATTGAATAGGGGGTTCTTGTGTGTCAGAAGGTGTCAAAGTGCTAGAAATGAAATGAATTGAGCTAGACTATGAAATGTAAAGTAATGTAAATCTAAACTGCATGAAATGAAAATTAAATGACCTAAATGTATGCAAATTGGAAATAATAGAAGTGGTGCACCTAGGTATTGAAGGTTGTAGACGAGGAGCTCTAGAATGTTCTATAATCTACTAGAAATCTTCATAGGGACACTTATGCCAGAATGGGTGACCTAGTCCTCTTCCTAGGAAAATTTGTCGAAATAGGTTTCTGGCGAAAGGGTATCCAGAAATGTAAAAATCCTTGAAAGACAGGTTCAAAGGGACTAGGTTGTCATTTTTGGTGACCTATTCCTCTCTTGAATTTCTGAGAATCCAAAAGTGGAGATTGGAGCCTTCGGTCTGCACTTTGGTTCCTGATAGGTGTCTAGTTTAGATTTTGTAGAAAATGGGCTGAAAGAGGTCTCTAAGATTCAATTAGGGCTTTGTTGGCTTGAATTATTTTGATGAGTTGAGAACACCTTTCTGGCACCCTTCTTCTTGACAAACTTGCATACAAAAACCTACAAAGTGCACATACAAAGAGGAGATAAAGGGTTAGGGTTAGAGAATAGGGGTTTTCCTTAGTCAAACCCCTTTGATGACAATCAAATCCAAATGAAATATAATGAAAGGAATAGATGATTGAATGATAAAGCCAATGCAAACACTTACCAAACCTTTAGTTGAAGATGTATGCAATATGCAAGAACAAGCTCCAATGGAGGTTGCTTGAATGCTTGCTTGGGAAGATTGAGTGCAAGAGTGCTTGTGAAGATGAAAAGGATGTTTAGGGGGAGAAGAAGATGAGAATGAGGATGAAAACCCTTATGTATACAAGTTAAACCCTAATTTTCCAAAAAATGCAACATGATAGGCCGACCCTAGGGTTTTGGAGGAAAATTCCTGTTAGGTTTTTGTCTTAAATTTAAAATTTATGTCAAAAGGCACTAGGTCACCCAAGCTGGCGACCTAGTTGAATTGGACAATTTCAAGTGGTGGTTGGGAGTTAAATGGTGTTTAATAATGATAATCAATTTTTCCTCCTAAAACACACTTAAGTTGGGCCTAAAAGTACATGAAGGGGAAAAAATACATTTCAAAAGGGTTAAATTAGTGGTGACAAGCCAAGAAAAGTGTAAGGGTATATTATAACACCTTACAAAACTTTAGACTAAGGCTTGCAAAGGGGTAATTTAGGTGAATTATTGTAGAAAAGTCCTAGGAAAGTGAGGAAATGTGTTACAACACTTCACAACACCTTTGTAAAACTTTTTTGGATTGTTTGTTGATTTTCAAGTGTTTTAAGCCTAATGTGAATGTGTTGGCCACATTACAACATTAGATCTAAGAAAAAAAAGGCCAAAATCCAAGGGAAAAGGCCCAAATGAGTGACAATTGTCAAAGGCTACAATTTTTGGTGACACATTTAGCCCCCACTTTAGTGAGAGGATGAACTTTCTTTAGACTCACACCAAAGTAGCCAAGTCATGCATGTTGAGAGGGATCCAATGTGCTCATGCTAGTAAGATGAGATGACTTCAATCGAGAGGGATGATCGAGCCTCGAGGATCAAGATCCCATGGAAAACCAAACATAAGCATGAAAGATCACACAAGAACTTGATGTGAAAAAAGGTGGAGAGAGAGGGAAAGTTGGATAAATCTTCAACCATATGTCCAGCTAGTTGTGGATGAGATCTAGGATATTTGTTTGAAAGGAAAGGTTTACTCACTCTAGGCTAACGATACTTTCAATTATCCACTGGGTGAGAATGCCAACAAGGTGAGAGAAATACACTTAGTTGGTATGCTCTCACACACACAAAGGTGGCTATAGGGAAAGTCGTGTTGCTAGTTGGGCTTCCCGCTCAACTATACCAAATTTTTACTCCCTCAAAAATTTGATAAGGTTCAACAAAAGAAAAAAGGACCATGGGCATGCAAGTTGTGGTATGCAAGGTGGCCAAGTCTACAAGAATGCAAGAATGCAACATGTAAAAATGCAAAAATTTAAAATGCAAAGGGGATTCTCGAAGGAGCTTGTTTGATTCATGTGAGGTATTTTACTTAGGGGACATTGTGTCTAATGTCTCCAAGAGAGGACAAATCAAAGAATAGAAAATTAACTACTTAGGGGATGTAGTGCATCATATTAGGCCACTAAGAGGAATGTAATATGATCAGATAGGTCTCTTTCATGAAGGACATTACAACCAATGTCACCCACAAAGTGAGAAACACATTGTATATGATAACAAGGCTGTACTAAGAATCGGGAAAAATTAAAATGCAAAAATAAATAGTGCTAGTGTATGCCACCACTTTAAAGGAATTGTGAAACACTATACTGTGAGAAATTTTTTCAAAGTAGAAGAAGGGATGAGAGGGTAAGTATGTCACATGCGAGCCAACTTAAGACATGTCATCGACATCCCAAGCTTTCTCTTATATGTTCATGACATGTTAACTTCTATTCAAAAGAGGAAAGGACAAGTGACATACAGGGACAAGGCTAATGAACCCCTTGCCCCCACTTAGTGCAAGGAAAATGTAAGTTGAACAAGATGAAGGTATGTATCAGTGAGAGGAATTAGGTGCCCCTACAAAAGGGAGGGAACCAAGCTCTATGAGATTTTTGAGGTTTATTGCTTGGAGAAAATAGATAGGAGGGAGGTAACCCTAAACCTTTCTTGAAAGATAATGATATGTCAGTTGGTGTCATGTGTACATTGCATTCATGTGTAGGAGGGAGATGGTAGTTGATACCATAACAATCTTCCAAGTTAGATGAAGGGGTTGTGTTTTTCGGATAAGGGTCAGTTGTTGTACAAGAGCACAAATAATTTTTAGTGTTATGTGTGGTTCCTGCATGAGGGATGGGAGTTATATAGCCCACATTACTACCATGGGGTAATTTTATTGATGTAGAACCAAGTTGAGCATATAAAAGATAGGGTTGTTTTGGTGTAGGGTGTGAGATACCACACTCTCCTTTAAAGGGAGGCATAAGACCCCAATCATTAGTAGAAATTGTATCAAAAAATGAGGTGTTTGTATATGACTCTTTGGACCAAGAGGGTGAGATTTTGGAATTTGAATTGAAAGGAGGTGTAGAATCTAACTGCCCCCAATGAGCCCAAAAGAGTTTTGTTGTAGGTGAAGGAGTAGCATCAACTTGTATAAGTTTGGATCTAGAAATGAAAGGACTAGGGGAGTTGGAAATGTTGTGATTAGTTGATGCATAGCTTTGTGCATCTACATCAATCGTGTATATCTTGTTATTGTACTCAAATTTCATTGTACGGTGAAGGGAAAATGGGACTCCTTTCATAGAATGAATCCATGGTCTCTCTAGGAGAAGATTGTATGGAAGGGGTCCTTGCATGATATGTATAGAGGTAGGAAACACTACAAATCCAACCTTGATAGGTAATGTGATCATCCCTAGTGGTTTCCTATTAAAATTGTCAAAGCCACAAATATGAACATCATTAAGATGAATGAGATTTTTGTCCATGCCAAGTTTCGTGAGGAGGTCCATGCTACAAACATTAATTTCTTCTCTATTGTCAATGAGAGTGTGCCTAACTAGAGTTTCATTCATGATCACCTTTATCAGCAAGGGATCATTCTTGTTTTGAAACTCAAGTGAGGGGAGTTCATGTTTAGGAAATGTGATTTCGGATTGGGTTTCTTAGCATATCTAGATTTGTATGACACTAGCATTGTTTGAACAAAAATTACAAATACATGTAACCATTTAATGCACCATTTTAGCAGTATGAACAATCTGGATACAATTATACACAACATTTTAATCCAATCTATGCTAAATTTGAAGAATGTAAACAATGTATATTAAATAATGAAAAGTAATTTTAGCAAATCTATGCATAGTTTAATGAGTATAATCATTGTATAAGAATTTTATCTTTTTGTTTTCTAAAGTGTAAGGGGGTAAAAGGGGAATTTGCTTTAGGGGGGAAAATTCATGCCTATACATTTTTCCCCCACTTTAGTGAGCATGAGTACTGATGAGTGCTTCGATAAAGTAGAGTGGTAAGAAGTAACAAGGTAATAGATGTATACTCCAATAAACGAGGAAGCAGAGTATGGTCTGGTGAACTCACAAGTGTAGGAGAAGACTTCATAGTTCTATAGAACTACAAAGTTGAGGTACAAAAGTGTCACACATGAGGGATGTATCCTTCAAGAACTCTCACATGAAGGAGACCAAACAAAGGGGACTTCTTAGAGTCAGAGAGAGCAACATTTTTACCCACATATAGAACATGTCAGGAAGCGGCCATGTAGGCCGGTGAACGGAAAATCATGTAGACCATCGCTAAGTTGTAAGAAAAAGGGGTACCTTGGGAACCCTTCAAAAGGAAGGAGGATCCACTCAAGGGATGCTCTATTTGAAAAGTGAAGTCTAATTGGGTTTCCCCTAAGCTAGACATAAGGATGCGAAGTAGGTCTAGTCAAGCTACCCCTAGACTAGATGTGAAGATGCGAAACCGATCTAGTCAGGTTGCCCTTGAGCTATGATGGGACTTTTATTTTTCTAAGAGAAGGACTTGGGGTTTTGGGGTTTCAAAGTTACCCATGGTGACTTGAATTATCGAATTTTGAAACCCTCTTGTCATGTTTCAATGGTGACTTACTACCGAGGGTAATAGGTCACTTAAGTGAGGTTTTATCCCTCTCAGGTCGTGTCTTTACTGGCCCCTTTCACCTAGCATGCCGCTCTTTCTGCCAAGTTAGCTTAAGATGTTTATATCACTAACGATTGTGCTGGCCGGTCCCACCTGAATGTCTCATCTGGAGTTTGGCTAACCGTCCGATCACAAGTTTTGATCTGGACCGTTTCTCGCAAACCTCACACGTTTTCGTGCTGACATCACCGAAGTGTTGCAAGGTTTGTGATATGCTCCCATCTGGGGTGTACAGAGGTGTGGAGTCTTTTCCCAAGGTGTCAGCGGTGACATGTGGTCATCTCTTCACTGGCGATGGTCTTTAATAACAAGATTATTAATGGTCTCTCGCACACCTCGCACAATCAAAGAAAATATTCTTAAAGGTACTGTGAGGTCTATGAGGGGGGCAACATGTGGTCTATGTTCTTAAGCCAATGAGGCTAAGTGGGACCCGCTGTCCAGTTGAGACCTCCTATTTTCGTGGGTTTTGATTGGATGTGTTTTCCCAGGCACTGAAGTGGATTGTCAAAACTCATTGATTCAATCTTAACCGTTTGATTCGCCAGATGTGTTCTGCATCAGTGGTTCAAATTCAAAGAGGATGTGCAATTCATCTGTGTGGAATACACTTGCTTGTTGTTTCTAGTTTCATTAATGGCACGGGTATTTCTAGAGGATCTCCTCCTGATTTTCTCCAGCATGCGAACAATGCCCTCCTGCTGAAAAAAATGATGGGTTGTATGTCGTTTCTGCATAAACTTGGGATAATCATATGATAGTTGTATCAGCCACTAGTTGTTTAAGTGCTTGAATTACTTTCAAGCAATTAATATCCTGCACACCAAGCCATTCTATAAATGTTGGCCAAGCTGCTTGCAATTAGCTTTGCATTTTTGAGTTGTTTTGTGCAGGAAGGTTTCTTCTCTGGTGCATTGTAAGGCTTTTTATCTATGGACAAATCGGTTGGATGCAGGAGTGTAAGGATGGGAGCCTAGAAGTTTCCAGTCAGGAAGGAGCCAATTAATCCTAGAACACCTAGGGCCGCTACTGGGAATGTTGGCAAAAAGCCAGTACGTTACTCATCCCCTGTGTTGATTATATCAGATTATGATGATGGTGGGTCCGAGATTGATTCGGATTACCGATGTTACTTAGCCACTTTAATTGAGCTTATGGGAGTGAATGAAGAGGTCCTTGTAGTTGAACTTGTGACTGCAGTGGCACTGGGTCTGGTTGTTAGGTGTTGTGCTGACAAGACTAGTCAGTGGAGGGTGGTTCCATCATTAACTTTGGTGTGAACTCGAAGCGGTCGCTTGTACCAGGGCAATGTGTCTTCTTAATGGTTGTTGGTGGTGGGTCTGTTGGATGGTTCTTTTCCTACCATTTCATCATGTGTATGTGGACATGCGTGTGCTTTGCACAAAATTTGTGTTCTCCGATTGGTTACTGTGTAAACGTTTTGATTCCTCTGATCATACACGATATTATCGAATGATGAGGAATGTGAATTTAAATTTCATTTTAAATGAAATCCAATTTTTATGCTAACAATGTATCCTAATGCTTGTTTCTCTCCTATTGTACAAAGGAGATTTCATGGCTCATTGTTTGGGTCAGCAATTTTTGGGTCCGGAAGCTTGGAGTCTGTACAGTTAGCTTTACTGTTAGAATTTTGAAGATATTGTTTAGGAAATCATCCTGGGTAGGGATTAGTATAAAGTTAGTATGCTATGCTTTTGTATTGACTGATATTGAAACAAATCTATAAAAATTAAGCCGGTTTGCTCTCCTGTGTGTGTGCCATGGATTATGAATGGATTTATCAAGGGTTTGTCCCTTCAGTTTCAATGATTAATTGAAAGTGTAATTTGTTCTCTTGCTTTAACTTAATAAGTTAATCAAATACTTGAAAGCCAAATTACATGTTCATGGTTGTATATACTCAGGATTCCCTAAGGAGAATTGTTTTAATATACTGAAATATCTCATGGTAGTAAGGTTGTATGAAGATAAGTTCATAGTATCAAAATTATACTTTATATGACTCCCGCCCAATGGATGAGGCACTGAATAATGTTTGCAATCATTCTCTTTGGTGTAGGATTGTAGTTCTAAGCATGGTGACTCAAGAGCTGAACATAAAAAAATATTAAACCCTATCTTCCTATGGGAAGCAAATCTTACATTAAAATTGTCTAGTTTCGTTGCTCTATGATGCTTGTCATTACTCTTCGGTCTACCAATACTAAGAATAATGACTATCTCCTTGAGTGTGTAGGGATTGTAATCTGTATAAAGAAGTGTTCTTACTAGTCATGAAGCATTTTATGAACACACTTAGTTTTACCCACCTTGGTCTTGTAGAGCTAGAAGTGTAGGAGATGTCAGTCTTTGACTGAATCTTGTTAGTTGGCCACTAGCATTTTGTAGTCCTCCATAATAGGGGTTGGCTACCTCTTAGAGAACTGCAATCCCTATGTGGGAAAAAACACCAACAAAATGGCGACTTTGCTAGGGAAATTTCTGAATCACCAGTTACAGAGGGTTATAGAGTCATATTAAATGGTATAATGTGCTTAATTTACATAGTGAATGTTTTCAACCCTAGCGGAGGGAGGCAGTTCAAAATAATCCTGAAAATATTGTAGTCTATGGTTTCCTGTAAGCAAATGATTCAAGAGTTGTAGATTTATTCATTGAAGGATGATTTTATTGGGGAGAACTTCTGAGAAATTTTTAAAAAAAATAGAGAGAAGGAAGAAAGAGGAACCATAGGGGTTGGAGGTGCTTATCCAAAACCTATTGTTCAAATTGAAGTTAAATGTTAACCTTCGATGGTAATGGATTATGATTGTGAAAGATATTACTGGTGGTATGGTGTGACTCTGTAATGGGTAAAGACCCAGAATCTACCAAGACTTTGAGAATAGAATGTCAGAGTTCTTTTAATACTATCCTTTGTTAATGAGGTGGCAACTCTGTCTGAAGAACTAGTTAAGAAATCAAGGAATAGTCCCATATTTGTGCTATCTATAGTCAGGGAAAGAGATTAATACATGCTGCAAATAGTTACCAGGTATTTCATCAAAACTAAACAACTCACTATTTCTAATAATAATGGGTGTTTGTAATTAAGGATAAAAGTGGTTCCAAATTAGATGTCAAGCATCAAAAAAGGGAACAATGATTGGTTTTACCATACTTCTAATAGTGCAACATGTAAAATAATTTATGAAACATGTTTATATTGCATAATATCTTGGAAAGCAAGGAATGTTATTTTCAGTCATTAATAGACTCATGGTTGAGATAGTATGTGATGTGTCTGATAAATATATGCTGTGAATGAAATTTTAAATGGGTATAAGTGATTTCCCACGTGTACGATCAAACATAAGTATGCAAAGAGAATGAGTTGTATTAAGCCCTATGGGGTGTTTTGTAGCTCAAAGGTATATGCCTTTTATATTTAGTGGTATCAGTGGTTAACCTAATCCAATTCCTAGGAAAAGTAGGAAGTATTTGCCTAAATATATAGGGTAAGCTACATAATCAACTTCTAAGCATTTACAACATTTTGTAGATATAATGGGCGATTATGAAATTAGTCATGAGGATTTTTTTATGAAACTATTTGTGAGATCCTTAAAGGGTGATGCTATGGATTGGTTTTCCTATTTACCCGCCTTTTATGTTAATTCTTGGAATTAGTTGGTGATGGCTTTTATGGAACCATTTGGTGAAAGAATCAATCCCAACATATTGAGAAAAGGATTTATGGGAATTCACATACAAGAAGGGGAATTAATCTCAGGTTTTCAAGAGCTTTGAGGGAAATCCATAAAGAAATAAGACCAAATGAGGCTGAAAGCTTGGTTGTATATCTTGGTGCTTTTGACAAAAGGATAGGTTTTTTATTAAGGGATAAAGAGCCTACTACCTTGCACCAAGCATATCAAATGGCTATGGAAATTGAAAATAATATGAAGTATTCAATGATGAAGGGGTATCTGGATGCAAGCATTGATTACCCTAGCCCAACCAGTACTAATAGATTGTGAGAGTTGGCTATTCAGGGAACTGATTATGATAAAACTATTGTTAGGACTGTTATAACTTCATCAATGTAGTATGATGATAATGAGACCCAAGTTGAGACCCAGTCCAATTTGAATATTGATGATCAAGCTTCTCTTGTATTAGAACTGTATGATATGAAAAAGAAAGAGAAAGAACCACCATATGAGTTTTTCTTGAGATTTTTGGGGGTCTTGATACAAATTCCTATAGATCAAAGACCTAATGATTATGAATGCATTGATTTATTTTGTGAACTTTATGAACTAGGGCTGAGTTCTTTACCATAAGAATTGAAACCTGCTACTTTGGCTCAAGTCATTCAATGGATAGAGATTGAAGAATCGGCTAAGAATGCATCTACACAAAATGAAGATATTGCTCACTCTTTACAGATTTTTTGCATAAATGTTGGAGAAATTGAGGGGAAAAATAATGTGGGGTTGTATGAGACACCTTTTGTGTTTCCTAATCTTGATTTTGATGCTCATATCATTGAGATTCTGTTACAAGCCAGTGATTTCAGAAGTAATGATTGCAGTACTGAGAATGCAGCTGAGTTTTTATTTTTACCAGAGTTATGTGGGAATGAAGAGCCTCATGATTATGTTTGTTTCCAAGTGAAGGAACAACTGTCAGATGACATGTATCTAGAGTATACCCCAGGTATATTAGCAATGGAACAGGGAAGCTGTATAAATATTAAGGAATCTAAGGACAGTGATGTGTGTGATCAGAAGAATACAATTGGAGGTAACCAATATATTGATGAACATATTGGTACCATGATTTTTCCTGATTATTTATGTGAAGTGGAGATGGATGTGTTATTGCTTTCTAACATTGATGTGGCCAGTGAAAATCTTTTAGCTTGTGCTGAAATATTCACTTATAAATCAACATATGTAGCAGGTGGTGCTGAGTACAAGGAAGCCAATATGTGTTGTTATGTCTTTTCTAATGAGGGTGAAATTGATGCATTTGAATCTATCTCTGAGAGTTTTCATCTAGAAATAAATGAAGAGGAACAAGAAAGGATGTATATGGAGTGGTCGGAGATGAATGTGTTTGTGCATTCCCTAATGAATGATGTAGCTAATACTACTAACTTTTGTAATGCCCAGGTGTATTCCCAATTGATAGAATTCACAGGGTGGCAACCAAACTTGTGTAGGAATTTCCAGGATGAGGATTCCTTGAGTTATGTATCATCTTTGTTAGGTAATGGAAGTAAGGATACCATGCACACTGTTTTATATGAAAGTTTTCAGTTTGATGTGCAAACTGATGATGATACCAGAATGGATGATGTTACAAACCAGATAAGTTATGAAAGTTTCCATTTCCTAGTTCAGTTAAGCTAGCATCCTATGAAATATGACCAGGAGTAGGATAAGGTGAAACATTATCATGGTCATATGTTGCTCTTAAAATGGTGGGGCAAGGCATTGACTAAATCAGTGCAGGGGCAGAGTATAGGTAAGCATCATAACATTCTCAGGAATATTGGTTATCCCATGAATTTTGAAACATCAAGTAGTGAATCTTGCAAGATGCTTTTATTTCAGACAATAGAGATTTTTTTTTTTGATAGATGTAGACTTTGATTCCTCTTTTTTGGTGGCTTTGGGCTACCAAGTTTGTACACACAAGTCTAGTTGATAGAGAAAGGTAAATTATTTATCAAAAGGCTTGTGTAATTCATTAATTTGGTCTGCGAAACCAAAGATTTTGGATTCCTGCTATGCCCACGGGGGGCATACATCCCTAGTTGGAGCTACTGATGGGACTTTTACTTTTCTAAGAGAAGGACCTGGTGTTTTGGGGCTTCAAAGTTACCCATGGTGACTTGAATTATCGAATTTTGAAACCCTCTTGTAATGTTTCAATGGTGACTTACTACCGAGGGTAACAGGTCACTTAAGTGAGGTTTTATCCCTCTCGGGTCATGTCTTTACCAGCCCCTTTCACCTAGCCTACCGGTATTTCTATCAAGTCAGCTTAAAATTTTTATATCGTCGAGGGTTGCACTGGCCGGTCCCACCTGAATTTCTCATCTGGAGTTTGGCTAACCATCTGATCACAAGTTTTGATCTGGACCCTTTCTTGCCAACCTCGTAGGTTTTCATGCTAGCATCACCGAAGCAGTGCGAGGTTTGCAAGATGCCACCATCTAGCGTGTATGGAGGTGTGGGGTCTTTTCCCAAGGTGTTAGCAGTGACATGTGGCCGTCTCTTCACTGGCGATGGTCTTTAGTAACAGGGTTATTAATTGTCTCTCACACACCTCGCACGATCAGAGTAAATATTCTTAAAGGTACTGCAAGGTTTGTGAGGGGGTGACACATGGTCTTTGTTCTTAATCCAATGAGGCTAAGTGGGACCCATTGTCTAGTTGAGACCTCTTGTTTCCATGGGTTTTGATTGGATGTGTTTTCCCAGGTGCTGAAGTGGATTGTCAACACTCATTGATTTAATCTTAATTGTCTGATTCATCAGATGTGTTCCACATCAGTGGTTCAAATTCAAAGAGGATGTGTGATTCATCTATGTGGCATACACTTGCTTGTTGTTACCAATTTCATTAATGGCATGGGTATTTTTGAGGATCTCCTCATGATTTTCTCCAGCATGCGAACAATGCCCTCTTGCTGAAAACTGTACACATGAGAAAATGGTCACAGTTATAGAAAATAGTCAATTAATTAAATATGAATTATTTAATTAATAATCTTAAGTCATCTACATATAAATAAATTTAATTATTTATTTATATTGTTCATTTTTCCAAATTCTTCTAGTTTAGTTAAATAAATAAGTTTATTTTATTGTTCGTATCTTCTTCTTAATTAATTAAATAAATTTCACATTAAACTGCTTTCTTTCTAAATTCTTTATTCTCTTCGACTTAATTAAATATTCTAAAAATGTTTAATTAAAAGCTTTCTTTTTCCATAGTTAAATATTTTAAAAATATTTAATTAGAAGCTTTCTTCTTCTCATATTTAATTAAATATTTTATATATTTAATTAAAGCACTTTTTATCATCTCTCATGCATATTTAAATATTATTTATTTAAATTGTGGAAACTTCTATTTTCACATGTCACATTTAATTAAATAAATTTATTTATTTAATTAGTAATTATCCTTAAACTTCAACCAATTTCGATAAATGAAATAAAAGCCATGCTTTATTTCCATTTTGGAATGAAGATGGTTTCGTGGGTTGAAGACATCTTTCCACTTTCTTCTCAACCTTCCATCTTTTTCTCAACCTCTCCATCTCTCACCGTTCGTCTTGACAAATTTGAATCTTAACTGTCGATCTTCGCCAACTAGATTTTTGCCTCCAAAAATCTATAAATACAGTCCTCCAATGAGTTGAAAAGGACCCTTGAACCCTAGATTTTCATACGTAATCACTATAGTTGCATTTGGAATCTACATACTAGAATCAAAACAATATTATACCATTTTAGTTTTCAGTTTCATAGTTTTTAAATCAATAGTCATATACTTGCATTTTTAAATCAATCTCGTTCTCTTAAGCTGCCATTCTACAAGTTGCTGCTCATACAAACTAAGAGTTGGTATCTTGAAATGAATCCTTGGAGAAAGAGGACAATGGGACGAATTTGAAGAAGTTGTTTTTGTCTAGAGTTTGCATTTATGTTTTCTAGATTAACTTCTTTCAATCTAATGTCTTATTGGTGTTTTTAGTTTAATTTATAATTAGCACTTATTCTAACGACACATTTTTGGTGCCCACCATGGGGCATCCCCTTGTTTTAATCTTTCCTTGCAGATATTTTGTTTTTTTTTATAGGTGACAAATAGGAAATTCCATTTTAGCGCATACGAGCCTCAATTTAGCGCATAGATGAACTGTTCCAGCGCATACACGGACTATTTCGACGCATACACGGGATCTTTCAGTGCATAAAAAGACTATTTCAGCACATACAAAGAATGTTTTAGCAAATACATAGACTCTTTCAATGCATTGGTGAACTGTTTCAGCACATTCGGAGATTGTAAAAAATATAAAAAAATTAAGTTCTGATTCTGACACCATCTGCGGATAGGATTTCTATTTTTTTTTTAGTTTTTAAGGAAAAATGAACCAATCCTAGGATATAAATTTAAGATCTGGAATCTATCAATCCTAGGGTAGTCACCACATGCTATTTGGCAGTTAAAATGAACCCCATGCCTATTGTGAAGCAACATCTTCACTTAGTTTAGTTCATTGTCATTTGGTGCTAGAAAAAGAACATTGTTTGCTTTGTCTATGGCAATAGGTCTATGCTCTCCCCTTAACAGGGTGACCAAAATACTAGACTACCTTTTTATTTTCATGCAATGTTTATGCTTCATTACATCCTTTAGAAGGCCTACTCTTGTGGGAAAAAGTACTCACCCAAGAGGAACAACCTAAGTGGGAACACCTAAAGCCAAGATTTTGAACCCACTATAATCAAAAGCAAGTTGTTGATTAAAATCCACCTTGACAATAGTGTGTAGGATAACCATCCCCAAAACCTTTATTCTAAAGGTTGGGAGGTCTCTCGAGGGAGTCTATCTATTGCCACACTAAACTGAAATCCTTACTAAGAACCATAGTGTAGAAGCCAGCCGTGTCAGTTGCCAAACGTCATATCAAACACAGTGCAAGGGGAGGGAAGAATCTACCCCCAAGCCACTCACCACATAGTCGCCACAAATTGTTTGCTCAAGGGATTTGGTATCCACTTTTCTCACCTTAAGTACACACCTGGAAAAGACAAAAACACGGGCACCCTCTAGGGGGTGACATGGTTGTGTGAGTCGACGCGATTTTCAGATGTGGGCTATGGATGTTATAATGACCTAGTTGACAAACTAAGAGTGAGTCTAATTGAAGTGCTTATCTTGTTCAAAACCTATGAAAATCTCAAGAACATACACTCTTTGTTTAGCTTTTAGAATTAACAGAACAACTGTCTACTACTATATACTGTGTCTTTCAGAATTTAATCAGATAAAAGATCATCCAAAATATCAAAACTGTCAAAAACATATCAGTTTAATATTGTAATTGGATAGTTTAGTGCATCTCGGGTCTATTTTAGCACATATGTGCACTATTTCAGCGCATCTGTGCATTGTTTCAGTGCATTTGTGTATTGTTTTAGTGCATCTGTGCTCTGTTTCAGCGCATTGGTGCTTTGTTTCAGCGCATCCATGCTCTATTTTAGTGCATACATGATTTGTTTTAGTGCATACGGGCTCTGTTTTAGTGCATAGGGTGTGTCTTTTAGCACATCGAGAGACTGTTTTAGTGCATCCGTATTTCTGAATTTAGGTAACTTGAAAGTTTGTCTGCTCTTTTTCTATGCTCAGGGTCTGGAAATCCACAACTTTTGCTAGAAAGTCCCTAGAGAAGAGAATTAAAAAGCCAAATAAATCTCTTAGTTATAAGAAGTTATTAAAGAAAAGAAAATTTCTCTATCAAAGTCGAAAGGTCTTGATTGAACACAGGACCTTTATTCATCGATATCACGACTATGTTAAAGGTTTCACTGATGATTATGTTGTAGAACCTTTATCCTCATGGGCCTTCTTTCAAAGAAGATCCCTTTCTCAAAGGCACAACCACAGTTAGTGTATTCATCCTTCTTATATTCCCCAACCTACAACTATGTACGCTACTCATCCTAATCAAATTTTGCAATAGAGAACTAAAACACATTAGGCATTTATCCCAATCCATCTTTTTTTTTTTTTTACAAAGCTATAATCAAGACTTCACAAAGTGCAAAATCATCTTTATTTTTGATTTTTGGTTTAATTCCGACAAGCAAGATTTCCATCCTTCCAATCAAGGAATCATGAGCTAAAAATTAAAAATCTTTTAAAGTCATAAAATCTTCATTCTATTCTGACTTTCATATCCATCAAAATTGCACTATTTCCATTCTTTTGATTAAAATTTAGTAGAATTTGGGAAAGGCTTATGCCTGTTGTCAGGAGATCTCAAAAGCACATTGAAAAAGATGAAATAGAAAGTACAGTAAGCGAAATGGGTGATAATAGTGATAGGGAAGAGAATCCCTTTCATTTTGAAGAGATAACAAAAGAAAAGCTTCAAGAAGTAGAGAAGGATCCCCAATTCCATACTTTTATGGAAAGGAATTTAAAACGAAACAAGGAAAGATATTTCCTTTCGTTAGCTAATCAAGGAGCTAAGTTACCTGCTAATTTCAACACGGATGGAATTAAAGAAGATCCTAAAAATCCTCCTAATGAATTTAATGCCCTTACTAAACAGATAAAAGAATTACAAGGGAAAATTAAAGAAATGCAAGGAGGTACAACAAAGAAGTATGTTTTGGATGACATATGTCCTTATCCATTTGATAGGAGACTTTGAATGTTTCCTTTTCCAAAACATTGTGAAATCCCCAAATTTGATAGGTATAATGGGAAAACTAATCCCATTGAACATGTGAGGGATTTCTGAAATATGAGCTTAGAATTCGCTCATGAAGATACCTACTTAATGTGATTGTTTCCATGAAGTCTGGGTGGAAAATCCATGGAGTGGCTTTCAAAAATCACTTCCCCCATAAAATCCTTTGAGGAGTTAATAAATAAATTCATATCATAATACTCCTACAACATCCAACATCAGATAACCATGCTTGATCTTTGTAAGGTAAAACAAAAAGTACGGGAATCTTTCACTACAGTTTTGCAAATGTGGAGAAGGGTGTTTGCTAGATACCCTCATCCTATTCTTGAAATAGAAAAGATGGAGATCTTTATAGATAGTCTGAATCAAGAGATGAGTTATAGACTAAACCTTCACTATCCTCAATCATTTGAAAAATTGATTGAAAACGCAATTACTATTGAAGGTGCTTTGGTCAAGCGTGGGGTTCTAAAAATCGATAAGGAGGGTTCAAATTCATACAACAATGACAAGTCACGACTTTGGACTCGGAATAGAAATGTTGTGAATTATGGGGTGGTAGATGTTAACAATGTGAAGGTGAAGCCTACTGTCCTTAATGTGTCAGCTGTTCAATGTAGCAATAATGCTGGAAATTCTAGTACCCAAGGTAATGTTTCCAATCAAGGAAATGTGACTGATAATCATGGAAATAATTTTGGCAATAATCAGAATTTAAATATGCCCAGGTCTTCATATTTTTTGAATTGAAGGAGTTTTACTCCCTTAGGCCAATCTTTGGAATCCATTCTCAAAGAATTGTTGAATCAAAACGCTATTACATTACCACCACAAAGAGACTATGAGCCTCGAGTTAAACCACCATTGTGGAATGACTCACACTTTTGTGATTATCACAGGTGTAAAGGTCACAAGACAAACATTTGCCAAGGGTTAAAGAATATTGTTCAGGATCTGATTGATAACCACACCATCACGGTTGAGGGACATAATGTCAATGATAACCATCAAGCATTCAAGGACCCTCTCCAAAATTATCAAAAAGGGGAATCTTTGAGTGACAAGTGAAAAAATGTTAATTATGTCCATGACACCATTATCAATCATATTTATACTGACGATCAGCAAATATATGCTATCTAAATCAAAGGTAAGCAAGAATATTGAGAGGTCAATGCTACGACCTGGGGACAAACTAAAATCATTGTCAAAGGAAGCTCATCTAAAGCAGCAATTCCCCCTCCAAGTTAGTAAAATTTGTTTGATCAATTATGAAAGACACCAGCCTAAATTTCTATCTTGGATGTCTTAAAATTGTCACCTGCACATAAGGATGTTCTAGAAAAGGCACTTGTTGATACAACTATATCCCCTGATCTAGATATTAATAAATTTCAAGCCATGGTGGGACACTTGTCACCATCCACATGTTTATCCTTTTCTGAAAAGGATGACTCATCCATAACAAATCCACATAATTCATAACTCTATTTAGAGGTCATGGTTCACAAAGCATGCATTAGACATGTCCTAATAGATGGGGGAGCCAGATTAAATATTTGTACTTTGAAGTTAGTCCTAGCTTTGGGCTATTCTGAAGAATTTATCGATCCATGAAGGAAGATTACAACTAAGGCATATGATGGCGAGGAAAGGACTTCCAAGGGCCTCATCATGCTACCAATCAGAGTGGGACCTGTTGTGAAGAATACCGTTTCTCAGGTTCTAGATCAGGATCTAACTTATAACATACTCTTGGGTCGTCCATGGATCCATGACATGCAAGTTGTTCCATCTACTTATCGTCAGTGCCTAAAGTTTCCATATGATGGACATGAAGTAACCATACCTGCTGATTACATTAGCAGTCAAACTTGCTCTAACCTAAGAGCAACTCAGAACACACTCATTCCACATAATAGAGAAGCCTTGGCCGTCTCTACCTCAAAGGATAATGACCAAGCAAGAGAAATGATAACTAATTTTAGCACCAAGATAAAATTGAAAGATAATGGAGTAGGAGAATATTATTTATCTCTTTCTAATTTACCCCTATCTCCAAGATCCTATGGTCAACCATTGACATCCGTACAACAGGCTACAATAGCTTTAGCCTTAGCTTCAATTCCCATTACCAAGTTTAATGGAGTTTTTATCAAAGAAAATGAAATGGAAGATAGAGCAATCCTTGATTGGCTCTATAAGGATGAAGAAGAATATGCACAACCTATCAAGTTGCCTACAGAACAATATGGAAAAGGATATGCAATCATGCAACGGATGGCCCTATATGTAAAAGAAAAGAGGGTATTATCAAACCTATCCACCTGAAAACAATGCATCCAAAAGATAAAACAGGGTTAGGATATGGTGAAGATACAAAGAAAAGACCATCCAATGAGGAGTTAGCTGAAACAATTCTTAGAATTCAAGAAAACAATTTTGACACTGACTCCAATGAGTATGAATGGGATACCATCTATGATGATAAATTTTGGAGGGATAAATAGGTTGATGTCATACATAAATTCACACCCACATTCTCACAAGGGGAAAGCTCGAGGCCTCCACTTGATTACATTATGCTAAGCAACCATGACTCAAGTGAAACTAATTCAATTCAAAGTGAGACGGATAATCAATAGGACGATACCATCCTAGATCTCCCCTATAATGATGTTAATAATAGTATCATGACCCTAACAGCCAGTGACCTTACTCATCCCAATGACCCATTTCCTTTGGTCCATCCTGAACTTATTGATTGGGAATAAGCTGCTCCTATTGATGTCCCAACCTTTCCAAATGATGAAACCATTATAAATTTCCTTTGTTCATCCCAATCGGAAGCAAGTTCCACCAGGGAATCACAAGATCAGAGTTTTTGACAAGAAAGTGCCAAGTTTCTTAGCTGTGAAATAAATAATATAAAAGAAAGATCTAATGGTGAAAACCTAACAAAGGCAGTATTAGATCAAGAAAAGAGAAAAATAAAAAGTGTATCCAATGGTGAAAACCTTTCAAAGGCACTAGAGGATGGGAAACTTGACACTCTTCTGGAACATTACCAAGAAAGATCTGCTATTTTAATTGAACCAACAGAGGCACTCAATATAGGTACTGCAGACAAATCCAAAGTCTTGCAATTAGCCGCATCTCTAATAGAAGAGGAAATTTTTGGATTCATAGAATTTCTAAAGAACAATCAAATCAATTTTGCATGGTCCTACACAGATATGCCTAGATTGGATCCAGATCTTATCATGCATCACCTATCCATTATGCCGGGGGCAAGGCCTGTAAAACAAAAACTCAAAAAAATGCATCTGCATGTTGCATTATTAGTTAAGGAAGAATTAAAGAATCTTTTAGATGTTGGATTCATCCGATCTATTGACTATGCAGAATGGATCTCCAATATCGTACCTATTTCAAAGCTAGATGGACGGATTAGAATTTGTATAGATTTCAGAGATTTGAACAAAGCATGTCCTAAAGATGACTTTTCTCTACCCAATATAGATATGATTGTTGATTTGACAATTGGGCATGCAACATACTCATTAATGGATGGATTTTCAGGATACAAACAGATCAAGATTACACCTGAGAATCAGGATAAAACAACATTCACATTTCCTTGGGGTACCTATTGCAGGAACGTAATGCCATTTGGGTTGAAGAACACAGGAGCTACATACCAACGTGCAATGACAACAATTTTTCATGATATGATGCATACATTCATGGAAGATTATGGTGATGATCTCCTTGCCAAATCTAACACAAGAGAAGGACACATAGATATCTTATCTGAAAATTTTCAAACAAATGGAACAGTTCAAGGTAAGGCTTAACCCAAAGAAATGTGTCTTTGGAGTAAAATCTGGAAAGTTGCTAGGCTACATTGTATCAAAGAAGGGAATAGAGGTAGATCCAACTAAGGTACAAGCGATTCTTGATATGCCACCACCAAGGAACATTAGTCAATTACGCTCTTTGCAAGGATGGTTACAATCCATCCAAAGATTCATTGTCCAACTGGTGGATACAAGTCTACCATTCACCCATCTCCTACACAAAAATATTCCATTTAAATGGGAGGACAAGTGTGAAGCAGCATTTGAACAGATAAAGTAGTATCTCATGAATCCACTAGTATTAATTCCACCAATACAAGGTAAACCACTGATACTATATATTTCTGATATGGAAGTGTCTTTAGGGGCATTATTGGCATAGGAAGACAACTCAGGAAAGGAATGAGCCATCTATTATATCAGTCGAACATTGACAAGTCATGAGCTGAATTACACATTCATTGAAAGAACTTGCTTAGCGGTGGTGTTCACTTCCCAAAAGTTACGACACTACATGCTAGCACATACAATAATGCTGGTGGCTGAAATTGATCCACTTAAGTATCTTTAAAGTAAGGCAACCCTAACTGGTAGGTTGGCTAAATGGGTCATGATCTTGAGCGAATTTGACATTCATTATGTGGATCGCAAAGCTATAAAGGGACAGGTGATTGTGGATCAATTAGCAGAAGCACCAATTCCAATGGAACACCCAATACACATTGATTTTCCTGATGTCGATGTTTTCACAACAACTATTAAGCAATCATGGGCACTATACTTTGATGGTTCATACACTCAACATGGTTCAGGAGCAGGGATTCTTTTTATTATGCCTCAAGGACATACAATTCCAAAGTCTTACCGACTAATGTTTCCCTGCACAAACAACATAGCTGAGTATGATGCATTATTAATTGGCATGAAAATTGCAGTGGATTGGAAAATGACAAAACTTCAAGTTTTTGGTGATTCACAACTTGTTATAAATCAAATCAATGATGAATATTACACTAAGGAAGACAAGTTGGTACCTTACAAAAAGATGGTGGATGATTTCAAGAAGTACTTTGTGGATATCAAGTTCATGCAAATTCCACGTATTGATAATAAAGCAGTCGACACAATGGCTACCATAGCATCTTTACTCCAGTTGACAGAGACTCAAATAGGGTATGATTTTGTAGTGGAACAATTGTTTTCTCCCACCCATGAAAATTCAGAAACTCAAACCATTTGCCACCTAACCAATTCTGATTCTCCCCTATATGGCCAAATTTACACTTACCTAAAGGATACTGTGTTACCCTTAGATTTGTCTAGGAATCAGAAAAGAAATTTCATTTGTCAATCCTCTCGTTACACATTAATTGTTGACGTCTTATATTGGCATGGTCTGGATGGTACTCTCCTTAGATGTCTCGAACACAATGAATCAAAAAAAGCTTTACAAGAAGTACATGGTGGTATTTGTGGAACATACTCAAGTGGACTAACTTTAGCAAAGAAACTTGTGAGATTGGGTCACTACTGGCCGACCATGGAGAAGGAATCATTCATCTTTGTGAAGAAATGTGCAAAATGTCAGATTCATGGGAATCTCATTCATGCTCCTGCTCAAAAATTACAACCTTTCACCACAACATGGCCTTTCGCTCAGTGGGGATTAGACTTGGTTGGCAGGATACACCCATCATCTTCAAATGGACATAAATTCATCATTACAGCCACTAAGTATTTCACTTAGTGGATTGAAGTTGTCCCCCTAACAACTGTTACGGGCAAACAAATCTCTTCGTTCATCTTGAATTATATCATTTGCAGATATGGCATTCCCAACTCCATTATCACAGACAATGGAAGACCTTTCAAAAATCAAGATGTTGATGAGCTATGTGAAAGATTTCACATCCAACACAGGTTCTCTACACCTTACTATCCGCAAGGGAATGGTCAAGCGGAAGCTTCAAACAAAAAAATTCTAAAGATTTTGAAGAAAATAGTGAATGAAGCAGGTCGTGATTGGCATGTCTAATTGAATCCAGCATTATGGGCATAGAGAACAAGCATTCACACACCAACAGGTGCTACTCCTTATGCTTTGGTTTATAGAGCAAAAGCTATTCTACCACTTGAAGCTGAGATTCCTTCACTTCAAGTATCACTTAAGGGATTAATCAATGATGAAGACTAGAAAGTATCAAGGCTGCAAGAGCTGAAACTGATTGATGAATGGCGTCAAAATGCAGTTAATCATTTGAAGGGATATCAAGAAATTATGTCCCACAGCTACAATCATAGAGTCAAACCATGAACATTTTAAGTGGGTGACTTGGTTCTCAAAGAAAACCCTTGAAATCAACAGGATCGGGAAAAGAAAGGAAAATTCGAACCTAATTGGTTGGGCCCGTTCATTATCATTGTGGCATATGGATCGGAGGCATATCAGTTGACAATAGCAGAAGGGGACCTATTTAAAGATCCAGCCAACAACATATATCTAAAGAAGTTCTATGCCTAAAAAAATAAAAATAAAAAACAATATAAAAAGTCTTGAAAAAAAAATAAAAAACAATATAAAAAGTCTTGAAAAAATTTAAAAAAATAAAAAAAATAAAAAATCGTTGCCTTGATGAAAACCTAGCAAACAGACGTCTTGGTAACAACAAAAAAAAAAATCATAAAATCAGGAAAAAGGTCCAATACAAACAAATGGTGAAAACCTGGAAAACAAGCGTCATTTGTGATTTCATTTGGCTCTCTTATCTATTGGGATACACTTTCGCATATTCATCTTTTCATCTACATCATGTACATGCTTCGTCATCACAATCTGCATCATACATCGCATCATCCCTTGGAAATGACAAGGGTTTCATCATGGCTTGATGATTACTATTATCCTTAACAGTAGTGTGTCTAATCACAAATTAGAGTGCAAGGTCATTGGGGGCAATTTGCTTCTTGGGACTTATTTGGCAGCAAATCGACAGCATGTATCAAACATCGAAATATCGGAAACAACAAACTATCCAATCTAGGTTTAGATGACTGTTTTGACAACACACTCAAAATTGGATGATCTTAATTTGAATAAAATGAATGACAAATTTAAAGCAAAAGTTGCAATTGTTGTTTTGATATTTGATGACATCATATCTTTGGAATGGTTCAGTGATGTAATGAACTAGAATCACAAGGAAGAAGTATGATTTTTCTTTACTTGTTGTTTGTAAGATAATCACTAGTATCGTGCAAATTTGTCATAGGAAATGATCTACCAAATATCATTGATGACATTTCAGGATTTGCAAAGGAAGTGGTTAACTTTTGTCTATTTATGCAAGAAATACTTAGGTCATCTTGGTTCAATTATACCTCAATGCTTGTATTAACTTGCTACATCAAACATCATGGAAGCAATACTCAGGTCATCATTGGTGCTAACATACCCTTTGATGCTTGTACTAACTTCCAACATATCAAAAATCTCAATGATGAAAATCGAGCGCAACATGGAATGAAAAAAAAGGAGAATGGTTCATCACTACATCCTAGGATTGCATGATTCATATAGATTTGCATTTTTTGGAGGCTATATCAATTAGATTTTTGGAGGTTGAAATTTTATATATATATATCTTTTGAAAACAACAATTGAGTACACTTGGACATTTGTTGTGTCACATTGGATCATCATTCATTACATTACCACCAATTGCATTAATATCATTCTCATACATTTACATCTGGTACATTCATTTTTCATATAATCATTTAGATCATCTCATTATCATATCATAACATTAAAATTTCCATTTTTGCATTCATTACACATCTTTTCATAAAAAAAGGTTGTATCCATTATCATTTAGGTTATCATGTTCATTCCATCATTGCATTACCATTCATTACATCATACATTCTTCATATCTTATATCATTTATTTCATCTCATCAAATATTCATCATTCATTTGATCATTCATCTAGTTTGCATTCATATCCTTTGACATGCATATCAATTATAGGACATCTGATTTCATATGCATTTATTACATTTTCATAATCATATCATTTACATTGCATCCACAATCATATTACATCATCATCATTAGTTATCATTTGTTCATTTAGTATCATCATATCATTACGAACATTCATTTCATCTTTTGCATAAAGCAAAATCATTTAGATTGCATCATCACTATAAAAAGCAAGATAAAAATTCATAATCATTTTCTCATAACACATCCTGCATCACATCATCTCATTTCATTTATCATGATCATTATCCACCACTACATATCATATGCATGGTCATTATTCTAATCATTCATTAAACATTTACATTTGCATTCATTCATGCACATTCATAATAAAGTTGTATCCATTTCATTCTTTTTCACATCATCACTTAGGTTATCATGTTCATTTCCATTACGTTGGATATCATAAGTTCATTTCCATTACATCATAAATCATGACCTATGCATAACATTCATTACATATTACATCATAAATCATAGCATTTCATTCCATTAAATCATTCACATCTTACATCATACATAAATCATGAAAGAAAAATCATTTAGATTGCATCATATCATTATTGCATCATCATGCATGACATAACATATAAAAATAAATCATCCATCCATAACATGTGCATAAAACATCCATAACACATGCATAATCAAATCTCACTGCATCTCATAAATCTCATCAAAACAAATGTCCAAAGGTACAAGGATATCAAATGTTTCGAAAAGATATATCAAAATACAATGGAAAGAATGTGTCACAAAATCTCATTACTGAGGGGCATTTGGATGTGGAGCATGGCTGCTGTTGCCTCTTGAGGTAGTAGCTCTCACCGGATCTTTGCTCCTAGAAGCTCTAATCTCTCGTCTGGGTAACTGACCCACACTCCTGGTAGCACTCCTGGAGTGACTGCATGAATGAGTCCAAGTCCGAGTTCCTGATTGTGTAAATGCTATCCTCCTCTCAGGTCGGACTGCCTCGAAATATCTCATCTTGTAATACTCGGCCTCCTGAGCAGTCTCCAACCCCTCTGCCACAACCTCTCCAATGGAGGTGCTCTCCATTGATCTGATAAGCCTCTCAGCTACCCCCTTAGCCTATACACATCTCTATTGAAAGTTGTCTCACTCTGCCATGAGCTGAGCTATCTATGGGTTAGGAGGTGGTAGTTGTGAAACCTATGCCTATAACTAGTTAATTGTACCCTAAGCCTATGCTAACTAACTCTGAAGAGTTTGAATCTCTGCCTGTAATGCATCAATCTATCCCTGTGAGGGAGATCTAATAACAATCCATGGAACTGAGGTACTCGCCTGCCCCACCACTCTTGATGTCTGTGGCCTGGTACTAAATGGTACATCGAAGAATAATCTCTGACCTCCCCTCCCACCACCTCCATCATCCCCATCACTATCCATGAAGTCATCTGAATCTATCTCCTCATCCTTCGACTCCTCCTCCTCCACATCCATGGCAACACCACCCACATCCTCGGTCTGCCTTGCATGTGCCCCTGCCTCTGTTGGTACCTGTGCCCCTGTGGCTGCATGTGTTGATGGCTGCTATCGTCCCTGTTGTATCACTGGACCTCCCAATAACGGAATAGGCTCCTTTGGACTAGTAAAGCGAGGAAAGGAATGTGTGTAGAAGTATGCAGCATAGTCATCTGTCATCCCTACATCTATGACCTCTGGCCGTATAGTCTAGTCCTTTGACTATAACTCAAAATACTCCTCTCTAGCTACCTCAATGGTCAAAATAGGACCCCACTCTGGTATATCCTCTCGGCACCTGGCATAGTGTGCCACCCCCTGTGGCATCATCTGTACACATCCATACTGCCTCAAAACCCTCCTACCCAAAAATCGCTCAATGATAAATGGGGTGCATCCAATCAAGTATCTGGAACTCGTCACATAAGGTAGCTCTATGTCATCTGCATGCCATGGATCACAATCTACATACGGCCTCCAAATGACCGTATCCAAATCATCAAGTACCCACCTCCAGTACTCTAACTTTCCTAGTCTAGGCTGGACAAGTGGACCTGTGTAAGCATAGGCATATGGGAACCCAAGTGGTCAATCCCTGCGAACAATGGGCTGAGTAATCACAAAATGCTCCCAGACAAATAGTTGTAACAGAGTCACCTCGCAGGAGAGACTCTTCCCATCTATGTACACGACCTGATGAAGATCATGGTACAGATGGGCTAACATGCAGGACCCCCATGCATACGTAGTCCGGTGGAGAAGCATGTCCTCCAGAATCCTACCCCAACCAACTGATAGTCCCTTTTCCCTACGATCAGGACAAATAAAACCACCGATGAATCCTGCTAACATTGATGGTAGTGGGGCATACCTCTCCACCATATCCCTCCAGGGAATCTCATATCTAGAAACTCCAGGATCCTGAAAAACCCATCTTAGTGCATCTATCTATCCAATCTCCTTGTGATCGTAGATCACAAGCTCTCCAACCACAGGAAAACCCAGAATCCTGTAAACATGCTCAGGAATCACCATGATCTCTCCTATTGGCAAATGAAATGTGTTATGCTCCCTATGCCACCTCTCAGCCAGTGCAGTCAACAGTGGCCTGTTGACCTAATACTACGACATCACCAACAAAGGACCCAACCCACACTGGTGTATAATCCCTAAATCATCATGGGATAACTGCGGAACCATCTCCAAGGTATGATGAAATTTCTCTCTAAACTGGAGGAGGTTAAATCCCTCCTTTACAATCATATCAAGCAAATCAAGATCAAATCAATCAGCCAATGGGAATTTCAAATCAATCAGTTCAATCAAGCAATCAAATCAAATCTATCAGCTATCATTTGTTTTCAAGCACGGAAGCAAATTAATCTATCAACATTTATTTGTTTTTCATATTGCATGGAAGCAAATTTACAATCAAATCTATCAACATCTATCAAGCCTTTCAATTAGGAAAAAAAATCTATCAACCTTTCAATCAGGAAAGCAAATCAATCATTTCTGGTATTTGTTTTCAAACATGAAGACAAAATTATCAAATCACTCATATCTAATCTTGATGTTTTTCAAAAGCATAAAATCAGTTGTCTAATCTAGCAACAATCATCAAGCACACATGTCAATTTTTCTTCAAAAATTGAAAATTCGGAAAAATCCATGGATGCGCTAAAACAGGTCATCAATGTGCTAAATCATGTATGCACGACTTTACTCCATGGATGTGCTAAAATAGGTCATCAATGCGCTAAATCACGGATGTGCTATTTTATCTAACCTATGTGCTAAAACAGTTATCCTATGCGCCAATCTAGCCTATGTGCTAAACTAGCATCTAACTTGACCTCGGCTTCTTGGATGCGCTAAAACAGTGATCCTATGTGCGATTTTCTCCTATGCGCTAATCTAAAATGCTATGCACGACTATTTTCACCCTATGGATGAGTTTGTATGCGCTAAACTATTTAATCTATGTGCTAAAGTTTGGCTCGTATGCGCTAAACTAATTTTCTATGTGCTAAAACAAATAATTAAAAACCAAAAAATGTGAAAAATCATCAAAAATTTCATTCAAAATTCAAAAAAGAGGATTGAATTCACTCACTGGAGGTCCATACACTGTTGGTCTCTGATATCGGCGGGCTCGCTCGAATTGGTGGTGCTCATAATGGATCAGCATCTCGTTTTTATCTCTCCAAAGCTCTACAAATCTTCACAAGTTACTGTTCAAATGACAATGACTTTTCACCTTTTCCACCTTTTAAGGGGGTAAAAATGTGAAAATATTCAAATTTTTAATATCCACAGGGCTATTTCGAGAGCTAAATCACCAAATTTTCTCCAAAAATCAATCAATTTCTTCCACAACACCCGCATCATGCAATTTATCTCTTGAGGGGGCATGCAGCATCTAAAAATCAGGGGCAATTTTTCAAAATCGGATTTATTCTTTGAAGCAATGTGTAAAACCCATCACTTCAAAGAGGGGCAAAATGTACACATGAGAAAATGGTCACGGTTATAGAAACTCATCATTTAATTAAATATGAATTATTTAATTAATATTCTTAAGTCATCTACATATAAATAAATTTAATTATTTATTTATATTGTTCATTTTTCCAAATTCTTCTAGTTTAGTTAAATAAATAAGTTTATTTTATTATTCGTATCTTCTTCTTAATTAATTAAATAAATTTCACAATTTATTTATATTAATTATCACAAGTTTAAATTCCAAAATTTAAATGATATTCTTCATTTCACATTTAATTAAATATTTCCAATATTTAATTAAACTGCTTTCTTTCTAAATTCTTTATTCTCTTCCACTTAATTAAATATTCTAAAAATGTTTAATTAAAAGCTTTCTTTTTCCATAATTAAATATTTTTAAAATATTTAACTCGAAGCTTTCTTCTTCTCATATTTAATTAAATATTTTATATATTTAATTAAAGCGCTTTTTATCATCTCTCACACATATTTAAATATTATTTATTTAAATTGTGGAAACTTCTATTTTCACATGTCACATGTAATTAAATAAATTTATTTATTTAATTAGTAATATCCTTAAACTTCAACCAATTTCCATAAATGAAATAAAAGCCATGCTTTATTTCCATTTTGGAATGAAGATGGTTTCGTGGGTTGAAGACATCTTTCCACTTTCTTCTCAACCTTTCCATCTCTCACCATTCGTCTTGACAAATTTGAATCTTAACCGTCAATCTCCGCCAACTAGATTCTTGCCTCCAAAAATCTATAAATACAATCCTCCAATGAGTTGAAAAGGACCCTTGAACCCTAGATAGATTTTCATACGTAATCACTATAGTTGCATTTTGAATCTGCATACTAGCATCATAACAATATTATACCATTTTAGTTTTCAGTTTCATAGTTTTTAAATCAATAGTCATATACATGCATTTTTAAATCAATCTCATTCTATTAAGCTACCATTCTATAAGCTGCTACTCATACAAACTGAGAGCCGGTATCTTTAAATGAATCCTTGGAGAAAGAGGACAATGGGACAAATTTGAAGAAGTTGTTTCTATCTAGAGTTTCCATTTATGTTTTCTAGATTAACTTCTTTCAATCTAATGTCTTATTGATGTTTTTAGTTTAATTTATAATTAGCACTTATTCTAACGACACAAAAACAATGATGGGTTGTACACCATTTCTGCATAAACTTGGGATACTCAATGATGGATGTATCAGCCACCAATCGTTCAAGTGCTCGAATTACTTTCAAGCAATTAATATCCTACACACCAAGCCATTCTATAAATGCTAGCCAAGCTACTTGCAATTAGCTTTGCATTTTTGAGTTGTTTTGTGTAGGAAGGTTTCTTCTCTGGTGCATTGTAAGGATTTTTGTCTATGGACAAATTGGTTGGATGTAGGAGTGTAAGGCTAGGAGCCTAAAAGTTGCCAATCGGGAAGGAGCCAATTACTCACAGAATGCCCAGGGCCGCTACTGGGAATGCTGGCAAAAATTCAGTACGCTGCTCATCCCCTGTGTTGATTATATCAGATTCTAATGATGGTGGATCCGAGACCGATTCGGATTATCGGTGTTACTTGACCACCTTAACTAAGCTTATGGGAGTGAATGAAGAGGTCCTTGTAGTTGAACCTATGACTGCAGTGGCACCAGGTTCGGTTGTTAGGTGTTGTGCTGACAAGACTAGTAAGTGGAGGGTGGTTCCATCGTTAACTCTGGCGTGAACTGGAAGTGGTCGCCTGTATTGGGGCCGTGTGTCTTGTTAATGGTTGTTGGTGGTGGGTCTGTTGGATGGTTCTTTTCCTACTGTTTCATCGTGTGGATGTGGACATGCGTGTGCTTTGTATTAAATTTGTGCTCTCCGACTGGTTACTGTGTAACCATTTTGATTCCTCTGATTGTACACGTTGTTATCGAATGATGAGGAATGTGAATTTGAATCTAATTTTAAATTAAATTCAATTTTGATGCTAACAATGTAGCCTAATGCTTGTTGTTCTCCTATTCTATAAAGGAGATTTCACGGCTCATTGTTTGGGTCAGCAATTTTTGGGTCCGAAAGCTTGGAGTCTGTACAGTTAGCTTTACTATTGGAATTTTGAAGATATTGTTTAGGAAATCATCCTAGGTAGGGATTAGTATAAAGTTAGTATGATATGCTTTTGTAATGACTTATATTGAAACAAATCTATAAAAAATAAGATGGTTTGCTCTCCTCTGTGTGTGCCATGGATTATGAATGGATTTATCAAGGGTTTGTCCCTTCAGTTTCAATGATTAATTGAAAGTGTAATTTGTTCTCTTGCTTTAACATAATAAGTTAATCAAATGATTGAAAGCCAAATTACATGTTCATGGTTGTATATACTCAAGATTCGCTAAGGAGTATTGTTTTAATATACTGAACTATCTCATGGTAGTAAGGCTATATGAAGATAAGTTCATAGTATCAAACTTATACTTTATATGACTCCCGCCCAATGGATGAGGCACTGAATAATGTTTGCAATCATTCTCTTTGGTGTAGGATTGTAGTTCTAAGAATGGTGACTCAAGAGCTGAACATAAAAAAATATTAAACCCTGTCTTTCTACGGGAAGTAAATCTTGGATTAAAACTGTCCAGTTTCGTTGCTCTATGATGCCTGCCATTATTCTTCGATCTGCCAATACTAAGAATAATGACTATCTCCTTGAGTGTGTAGGGATTGTAATCTAGATAAAGAAGTGTTCTTACCAGTCATGAAGCATTTTATGAACACACTTAGGTTTACCCACCTTGGTCTTGCAGAGCTAGAAGTGTAGGAGATGTCAGTCTTTGACTGAATATTGTTAATTGGCCACTAGCATTTTGCAGTCCTCCACAATAGGGGTTGGCTACCTCTGAGAGAACTGCATTCTCTATGTGGGAAAAAACACCAACAAGCTAGACGCTGTAGAAATTGTTGAAAATTTTCAAAGGGGTCCCTTAGGAACCCAATGTGAAAAGGAGCAGTCCAATCAAGGGATTCACTGTTCAAAAGCTAACGTCTTCATTCTCAAATTGAGTCATCTTCAAGGGATTCAAAAGGAAGGATATGCCCCCATGCGAGGGGAAGATCAATATTGTTCCTGATTGAAAGGAAGGCTCCCAAGTCCTTTATTTACAAACCTGTGATGAAGGAAACATGTTTTGTTAGGGTTCCAAGTTGAGAATGTAATTCTATCAAAGAAGTTTGTGAAGGGTCTTTTAGAAAAGATTTATTAGCAATGAATGTTTTTTCTAAAGACCACATAATGTAGAAGTGGCATTGTAATACATGAAAAGGAAAAATCAAGCAAAGAAGAGAGAAAGATCGAGAGAAAAGGAAAAAGATACGGGAACACACACAAAGGGCATAGGGGGATCTAGTTTTGTGAGGTCAGATCTGCCATTATTTATATATATTAGGTAACCATAGTAAGAGTTGAAAGATCATCAATCCCCAACTAGATCAGGAAGAATGCATGAAAGACAAATTAAAATGAAAAAATGGATCAACAAGGAAGGAAGCCTAAATGCTCTTGACACTTTGCATCATCCCCAATTTACCAAAATTCAATCACAAACATGGAAGAATGTAGATACATATAGAGAAAATTTTATGAAACAAACACCATGCCTATATCCAAGCACCAACAAGGGTGATGAGGGTCATCTAGGCACATATACATGATCACAGGGGAAACACGTTACAACACACACACACACACACATCTAATCTAAAGATCAAGAAGAGGGTCTCCCCCTAACACTGGTCAACCAATAGGTCATCAACTTCCCACTCTAGATCATCATAGGGAGAAGGATGGCGAGCCTATAAAGGTGTAATGTGAAGGGAAGGAACTTCCAACCCTCTCACAACAAGGGCCAAGGTAGAGGGACTTGTGAGGTCTCTGACGCTCAAATCATGTGCATCCAAGGTCAACGAATTTGTGAAGATCACTAACAAGGTTGAAACTTCATCCACCAAATTAAACATGCACTTAACAGGAGTGCCATGTTTTACCTCGACAGATGGTGGAGTTTGCACTCGAGGTTCACTACTAGGCTCACCAAGATACTTGGGAGTAGTGAGAAACTCGGGGGAGGTTGGAGTTGGTTCTATTACCAGGACATAACAAGTTAGTGTGGGGCCACCTTTTGGAGAAGGTGGATTCTTCTTACATCCTCCATTGCTAGAGGGACCATGCTCTACATTCTTCTTCATCGAAAGAGGTGAACTCCCTAGAAACAAAGCAAGGAGGGTCAGGGGAGAAGAGGGAAGAACTAGAGTGGATACAACCAAAGTGTTAACCTTATCCATGGGCATTGGGAAAGGTAAGACATCTAGGACAAAAGTCAATAAGGGTGGCTCCATCGAAGAAGTGATAAACATTTGCACCTTTCCAGGTGCATGTGTGCTTGCAGTAGAAGCCGAAAGGGACTCGGAGCTAGTAGAAGGGGGGAGAGAGGACACAATAGGAGGTGTGGTCATCTCCTCATCCTTCTTTTGTAAGGAGGCTTTCTCAGCTATAAGAGCCTTTCACTAGTGCTTATGCTTGTGCACAAGGCAGTTTCTATGACTCTTCGAACCAAAAGCTGGAGCTTGCAAAGGGATAGAAGGTTATTGCTCAACCATGGGAGTGTCCCCCATGGTTGTTTCCAGTGGAAGGACAAACTCTTGAATGGAAGTAGAAAGATTAGGTTTGGGAATGATAGGAGGAATCCAATCCAACACCTTAGTGGGGGGGATCTTTTCACTTGGGGGAAAGGGTAGAGGTCATAGGGAAAACTCTCTTATCGATCCTTTCTTTCTGCCATACAGATAGTACCAAGGTCCAAGAGACCTGTTAGGGAGATCCAATATCCTAATCATGGGTTCTCACCAAGGAGGCATCATCAGACTTAGTGGGTAGAGCTTAGGCTTGTTCATCCAATACTCCTCCCAATAGAGGGGACTAGACGAGTTTGCTCAAGAGGGAGTGAGCTTCTCCTTTCCCTTTTGGGAGGAGGAGGTAGCTGGCTTCCCTTCTATAGGAAGTGTCAACTTTAGCTATCCCTTGCCTCCAGTTTTATACTTCACATATTTCTTGTAAAGTAGATCTGTTCTTTGGGGGAGCATACCAAATAGAGTGGGCCAAAAGTGATCCAATGAGTATCTCCCATGAGATACCATAGGCTAATATCTAGTATCATGCACTATGTGCATGATGCCTTCATTGGAAAATTTAAGGAATTTATAAATCATAGAGGTGATCCCATTCATGGAAGCTAGCCAAGGTATGTCTACCTTTACTTTGAATAGGTCCAACTCAGGAATGACATCAAAGACCATGTCTATGTTCCTAGGTCCAATCAGGATAGATAGCATTATCGACCCATAGCGTTTAAGAGAAATTCCATCATGTATACGGATGATGGATATTTTTTTTCGTATTCCTCCCTTTGAAGGGAGTTCAAGAGTAATGTATCCTCTGTCATGACATTAACTCTACTCATGAGGTCAACTAGGAATCCTATCACAAAGTTTCCATTGAGGCGAGCAAGAATGTAAAGCGGAGAAGGTTTGTCATTTGTTGGTACATCTTGTGAGGTGAATGTCACATCCGATGAACCAGTCACAAGACGAGGAAAGGGAGTAATAGTAACCATGTTAACATACGCCTCAAGGTAAGAAATGGAATCAAAGGGATTGATAATCATGTTAGTAGAGTGTTATGGAAATGGGCTTGTGTATATCTGCAATTCACTATTAGCTTTCACCACTGATTTGTTTGAGTTTTGTTTGTTCCCATGAAGATGGATAGTATTGTCCTTGATGCGATCTTGTATCTCATGATGCAAGCACATAAAACATTTGGTATTGTGTCTATTAACTTTATATTACTAACAATATGTGTTTGCTTCAGACCAATTAGGATATGGTTCCCTAACTAGTTTAGGGGTTGGCAACTTAACGATCTTATCCTTCAACAACTTTTATAAGATGGAAGAATAACATTCTGATAACTTCATAAACTTTCAGTCATGTCTGGGGCCATTGTTATCCACAACGGCTACTACATTCATAATGAATTTACCTTTTCTAGAGATTGATATGATAGACTTCCCTTCAAAATAGGAGCGTGAGGAGGAATGCCCACATTAAACCACCATCTGTTGGTATTCCTGTAAAGCTAAACACAAATGCACAAAATAGGGGTACTTCATAAGGGAAAAATTTTCTTTCCAAGGCCTTTGTAAGTTCCCTATGAAAACCTTTTGCACATAAGAGTTGGGTAACGAGTATGATATTTGTGAAAAGAGAACCTAGTATCACGCTATGAAGTTTGTAATCTTCTCGTTTTCCCCTTGTTTACACCAAACAAGGTCAGAGAAGGTCATCCTTGGTCTGATGTTTGCTTGGAACTATCTCAGGAATTGGTTCATGAGTTGTTTTAATGTAAAGATGGAGTTTTCAAGCAAGGAACAATACCGCTCAAGTGTTGTATCCTTGAGGAATCAAGTGAAAAAATTTCCATCAATGCATCAAGATGCAAAAAGTCTATACATAAGGCGTTAGAGGCAGACACGTGTGTCTATGGTTCCACTTTATCATCATCCTTATCAAACTTAGGAATCTCCATCCCTTGCGAGAAAGAAGTGTTTAGAATTGTCACTAACAATGGGCTGTGGTTGAAGAAGGGTTAGAAAATAGGCTGGTCCGAGGCCTGGGATAGGTTGGCTAGTTGATTCTGCATCTTCCCCATATTCTAAAGAAGAGTATTCAGAATAGGGTCATTAGAAGGCATAGGACCACTAGAACCACCACCAGAACCACCACCTAGATCACTGCCATGACTACCACCAAAGCAACCACCGATGCTGCCACCACTAGTGTGACCTCCGCTAGAGCCACTACCACTTCCAAAGCCACCACCATGACTTCTGCTAGAACCACCTCAACTAATACCACCTCCACTTCCAATGTTTCAACGAAAAAATCCTCCACCACTAGAGGTGGCAAAAGGGGTGAAGTGGAAACCTAAAGGGTTCCTATTTACTTTTACAATATTAGAATTCTCAAAAGTAGCTGGTACACTGATCGAAAGGACCATGTCATCCATGTATAAATATGTAGGAGGCATCAACATCTCTAGCTATCTCTCACATTCTTTGAAGATGACACCTTGAACCATGTGACTATGGTTCAAAGGGACACATGCTTCAGCTAGACTAGTGAGACTAGCCAAGAACTCTATGCTTGTTCAGTCTTTTTCCACCATGTATCTTATTTCACTGATCACTTTAGCACCCCTAGCAATCTTTGGGTTTCCTTCTAGATGATTTTCTAATGCACCTAACCCTTTACCAAGACTAACGATGTATTGGAAAGAGATACAGATGGCCTCATACTTGTCTATGTATGAGGAGTTCGATGATGCAAGAGGCGTAGGGATGCAGAGGTCATAGACTAGGTTGTGAATCTCATAAATTATCACAACACACAAGGGTACAATGACCAAGAGGTATAAGAGAAATATTTTAGAACACTGACAAATGGGTAGACATTGGTTGAAATTGGGTTCACCAACAATGTAAGAGAGGGGGACAAACCATTGCAAGGCCCCATGTCATGAAAGGCAAAGAGAAGTATGGCTGCCCTAACTTACCTTAGTTAAAAGGTTAGGATAGGTGGCATGAAAGTGATGAGAACTATGGGTCCTTCAATCACTCTGTAAACCTAAGAGTTGAACGAGACTAGATGAGTCACTTTTTAGAGTCAACTCTATGTCTCAGGTAGCTATTTTTTGGAGGACAAAAGTGTAGTTTCAGGATGAAAAATGCAACATGCTATCATCTCATAGGTGTGCTCAAGTCCATACAGCTAGAAAACTAGAGAGACGAGGTTAAACTTTGAAAGAAGGAATGATAACCTAGTTTAGAAGTTTTTGGAAGTAAAGAATAAGACAAAGAAGGGTGAAATGTAAAGACAAATATGATAAAGGAAGTATATTACCACAAGGGTGATGAAGATGATCTTGCACAATAATCTTCATGCCAGCTTGTTCCAAAATCTCTCCACCTACACACAAAAAAGCGAGAAAATGTTGGGGGACTGTTTAGGGGTCTACCTTAGTCAGACCCCCATTTTGGTGTTTCCACCTCCATAGACAACCAAGTTTTCTACGATAGAAATAATGATAAAAAAGGGAGTACAAGATACATAAATAAAAGACACTAAAAAACAGTACATTCTTACTCAACCAAAATGATATAGAAGATAAGAGGAGCTTACCACCTCCATCCAAAGAGCTCAAGGCTAATGCAGGAGACGATGAGAGGAACTCAAGCCTCTGCTGTCATGGTGTTTGTCTTGCGCTTGCACTATTGAAGTGATGGAGTAGTGGATTTCTGAAATGAAGTGTGAAGTGCTTCTACAAAGCTTGGAATGAACACTCAAAGTGTGGAGAAAATATGAAGAGATGACCAAAAGATCTTCCAAAACTTGAGAATAGATGAGAGAGTGAAGAATATGAAGGAAGAATGAAGAAAACATCCATATTCGGGTTGGCCAGTCGAAGAAAGGCATTACACTTCAACTCCCAATAGGAAGTGTAACATTTCTATAATCTCTAGGTGCAGGAATCTACCAGGGATGTAAGCATGCCATGTAGACATATGCACGTTGTACGGGCATCCCTGATAGAAACAGCTCCACCAACACTCAAACATGGCACCAAGTGTGATGGGAGCAACAAGCTTAAATGGAATTAAGTCTTCGCCTTAGGTTTTCTAAAGTGTATGGGGGTAAAATGGGAGTTTGCATTAGGGTTGCAAATTCATGCTTATAGAAGCACAATTTTAGAAATGTAATCATTTTCAGATCGAATGATGAAGGTATATCAAGAATGACTACACTAAATTGATGATTTTAAGTGAGAAGCCTAAAAATTATGTTTCTAAAACTTTCTAGATTGATAGTATATGATACTAGGAAGCTAAGAAAGCACAAAAATGAGGTTTTTGATGTTGTAATAGGCAGCTAAAAATGTGAACTGGGACTAGGTCGCCTAGAATGGCGAATTAGTCCTAGTAGGGATTTTTTTAAAAAATTCTATTTTTTTTTATTTGTTTTGATGTGTTTCAGGCTATATGATACAATCCTACGAAGCTAATGCAGAATTTTAGAGATTTTCAATGAAATTATATATGCAAAAATGCAAGTTAACATGAACTTTTCACTATTGCACTTTTTACAAACCCTAGGATGCAAACAATGCAAAATCCTAATGCAATGCAAGATTTTTCCTAAGATGAAATCAAAAATCAAAATACTAACAAGTGTTGGATGATTGGGTTCACCAAAATGAACCATCAAAAAGGTTATGGTAAAGGGAAAGAGTATTCCCTTATTAGGCCCCTAGGGTTTTGCACCTAAGGGGCACTTGGTTTAGGCATGGCTCTCTTTTCGCTTTTTGATATGGGATTTTTGGTGATTGCATTCAAAGGGGGGGTTGAGGGTTGAATAGGGTTGTGTTGTGTTTGATAAGGTGTATAAGTGTTGGAAATGAAATGAGCTAAACTAAAATATGAAATGTAAAGTAATGTAAATCTAAACTACATGCAATGAAAATTAAATGACAAAAATGTATGCAAACTAGAAAGAAATTGGAAATAATAGAAGTGGTGCACTGGGTATTGAATGTTGTAGATGAGGAGCTCTAGAATGTTTTGCAATCTACTGGAAATTTTCATAGGGACACTTATGCCAAAATGGGCGACCTAGTCCTCTTCCTAGGAAAATTTTTTGAAACAGGTTTCTAGAAAAAGGGTATCCAAAAATGTAAAAATCTTGGTGACCTAGTCCACTTTTAAATTTTTGAGAATTCAGAAGTGTAGATTGGAGCCTTCGGTTTGCACTCTAGTTCCTGATAGGTGTCTGGTTCAGATTCTACAAAAAATGGGTTGAAAAAGGTCTCCAAGCTTCAATTAGGGCTTTGTTTGCTTGAATATTTTTTATGAGTTGAGAACACCTTTTTTGCACCCTTCTTCTTGCAAACCTCCATACAAAAACCTACAAAGTGCACATACAAAGAGGAGATAAAGGGTTAGGGTTAGAGAATAGGGGTTTGCCTTAGGCAAACCCCTTTGATGAAAATCAAATCCAAATGAAATATAATGAAAGGAATGGATGATTGAATGATAAAGCCAATGCAAAAACTTATCGAACCTTTAGTTGAAGATTTCTACAACATGCAAGAACCAACTCCAATGGAGGTTTCCTGAGATGCCTTGTGCTTTAATGCTTTCTTGGGAAGCTTGAGTGCAAGAGTTCTTGTGAAGATGAAAATGATGTTGGGGGGGAGAAGAAGATGGGAATGAGGATGAACACCCTTATTTATACAAGCTAAACCCTAATTTATTTGAAAATGCAACTTGATAGGCCAACCTTAGGGTTTTGGAGGAAAATTCCTGTTAGGTTTTGGTGAGAGCCCATGGGGCTGCATGACCCAATATGGTAGGGTGGAGAGTAGGCCTTGTTTTCTTGTGTTTCATTTCATACTTTCTATTTGTTGTTTAGCTGCACTATGGGTCTTTACATTTGTGTTTGGAAGCATTTTATGAGCTTCATCAGGATATATGCATATGTATATGTATATATGCATGTGTAATAAAAAAAGTGTAGTTTTTTTAGATGGAGGATCTAATGAAGGAAACCACGATGCATAACCATAAATAACAGTAGCGTTACACTCTCCTTTAAAGAGTGCATTGTATCTTCCATTCATTGGAATCTCCATTGAAAATGCAGTTCATATGCATAGATTTACATTATACATACATATTCATATATGTATACTTTGGTTATTCTCCATAAGGTATTGTTGAAAAAAGGATGGTGTGTGTGCAGGTTTTTTATTTTTTTCCCGCATGGTTTTATATTTCCAAGTAAGAAATGCCTATTTATGCATCCAATGCATAATTTCTGTTGAGACAACTTGGCTATTATTCCTTTCAGCCTCATAAAAGCATCTGGTACAATGATAATTTCTATATTGATTATGATAAGGAAGATTGGTTTCACCATTGATCATAGTGATGTACAATGTGTGTTCTTGCTTGGGGGTTTTGTTAGAGCTCATGATGCTCCATGGCCCAATATGGTAGGGTGGAGAGCACTTCTTGTTTTGTTATCTTTCATTTTATATTTTCTATTTGTTTTTTAGTTGCATTGTGAGTCTGTAAGTTGGTGTTTGCAAGCACATTTTATTATTCATAATAATATATATATGTATATGTATGTGTATATATGCATGTGCAATGAAAAATGTGATTTTTTTTTAGATCGAGGCTAGAATGAAGGAAGGCACGTTACACAACCATAGGTATCAGGAACATTACACTCTTCTTTAAAAAGTGCATCGTACCTTCCATTCATCATAGTCTCGATCGAAACTACATTTCATATGCATAGATACATTTGCAAATACATTTGCATATATGTATGATTTTTTTGTTGTCGATAAGTCACTATTGGAAAAAGTATTTGTGTATGTGTATTTTTTATTTTTTTTCCCCGACCATGGTTTTATATTTCCAAGCATAAAAACCCTAGATATGCATCCAATGGATGATGTTGAGTGTGATGTCTTGGCTATTATTCTTTCAAGGCCCAAAAAATACTATTAGAATAAACGGTTCTATATTAGGTGTAATAAGTAACATTGGTTTCACCATTGATCATACTAGTGGACAATGTATGTTCATGCTCAAGGGTTTGGTGAGAGCCGATGGGGCTCCATGACCCAATATGGTAGGGTGGAGAGTAGGCGTTCCTTTCTATTTTTTAGATTTTATTTTACCTATCTATTCATTGGTTTCCTTGTTCATCTTTAAGTTGGAGTTTGTAAGAAATTTTTCATCTTCGTTGTGATGTATGTATATGTATTGTTTTTCATATGACATTGTTGAGTCTTGCTATCTACCTTTGGTTGTTTTGTTCCATATTCAATTACCTTCACCTTTTTACTTATGCCATTTCCCTTTAAGTTGGTGTCTAAAATAATTTTATTATTTTCTTCATATTATGATTGTAGGGTCCTCAGCCTTGTTCGTGTTCTAGCCCTAAAGCAAGTGTGGACCGTAAAAAGGTAGAAAAATGCCAAAGAAACCAACTTTATTATGTGTGACATAGAGACCATATTTTTGCAAGTCATTGATCAAAATACTTGGAGCAAAGAGGCACTATAGATCAGCCTAACTTGGCCCCACATGTCCCGACAAGCGCACCACAATTGCAGCTAGGATCACTGGCAGACCTTGTTGCCTACTGTAGTCCCGCACCCCCCCATTCCTTTCAAAATTCTTCACAAACAACACAGTGATGGTGCCTCCACAATAGGTGGTTTTAGAACTCAGCAAACTCTTGCCGAGTATCCCTTTCCTTCCACATCATCATTTTCCCAACACTCAAGTAGCATGTTTGGTGATTTTTTTGCACTTCAATGCAATCCTTCCATTGGCACATTGATGCTTTGTTTAACTTGAAAATTTTTAGTGTTTGCAAGGAAAGCAATGTCAACATGAGAGTGTGAGCATCTAGCACAGGAATCATTTGTTTGCATTATGCTTATAAAAAAGGTGTCCATAGATTTAGTTTAGTGAACAAGATGGATCGAGGCCCACAACCTCCTATTCTTGCAACACTTACTCAAGTTGAAGAAATGCTTATAGCTAGAGTTTCTCTAGTTTTACAAGTGACCCATGCTAGAGGAGGCCAATACAAATATACTGGTCATACTATAAGCTTCCCTCAAGACATCATGGCCATTACAACTTTTTTACCGTGTTGTCTACATGATCTTGAAGTGGTGATTGTGTGAAGAACTAACATTCAGTGGAAAAACTATGATTGATATGTTGAAAAACATAATGTCATGACTACATTAATATACAAAATTCAAAATGACCCATACTACAGTGATGTTTCAATAGATTTTCATGGTTTAAATTTGTTGCCTACTATAAGTACTTACATATCTGATCTTCTGCACATAATGAAAGAACTAGTACATAACACAAATGAACTAATGGAAACTCTAGAAAGGTTTTTTCATCAGGAAGTTGAGCTTGAGGCCTCATAATCATTTATTACCCTCCTCAGAAATTGTAGGCAATTAGAGATGTCTTGCATATTAAATACATTAGTGAAAATACTTTTCCTTGGCCTGAGATAAATTCTAGCCCTATCAATGAATATAATACAAAAGGGCTATTAAGCATGGATTTTCCAATCTTGTTCCCCATTGGCACAACAATGCCCCTACAATTGAGAAGCATACAAATTAACTTACATGAATATGCATTGCACTTTATGAGACACTATGATAATAGATTGGGGAGGCATGTCAGATTTATATATTAAGTTTATAATTTGATAATCAGACATTGAAGACAACGATCAACTTCAATTTTTATGAAACAAAACTTGGAGGAAATGATCCCAAAGTATTTTGTTGCTTTGCAAAAATTTCTTTGGGATGCACCAGACTTCCAGACAGTGAACCAAATTGTTCGATTTGGTGGATGCTACCACAATAGTGGTTTACACTTTCTAGGAGATCCTGATTTTTTTTGAAATCACATATTTTTAGAGAATATAACAATTTAAGCCTTTAAAAGTTCCATTTAAAGGATTCCAATTGAAGAGGGTTTGATCAAACCACATTAGAACAAGCCCCCTTGTATAAAACCCCGCTAGTTTTAAACCATACCTATAACGAATTCTCCTTTACACCTATCAAAATGCTGATAAAAAAGCAATTTTGATCTACCTTTTGGGGAATCAAATGAATTCATTTAAATTTTCTTTTTTTAAGTATGTAGTCCTTATTATAAGCTTCCAAAAAATTATAATTTCAATTAAATTTAATTTGATTATTAAATTTATTTTTTATTTCTTGTGAATGTAAGTTTTTCACAAAAAATCAAGCTCTTTGTTCTGCACATGTGGAAAAAGAGTACATTATCACAATAAAATTTTGAAAAATATGTTCAAGGTGGGTATTGATGTCCTTTATCCATTAAAAAATACAAAAAATTTATGTTGTATACAGTTTGCCTATGTCTGAATTGTAATTGGTTTCACTTCAAAACTTGATTAAGGAAATTTTTTTTAATAAAACACTATGAAACAAATGAACTGGTTAGATATCATAGTTACAAATCTAAATTCAAAAAAAAAAAGAATTTTATCCTTCATAAAAAAGATTTATGTTGTATACGGTGAGCATCACTCTTTAAAAATGTTGTTTATTGATAAAAACTAGTTTTCAAAGGAGATGAAAAAAAGTGCAATCTGATTCCATTTTTTTTTTTTTAAATATATTTAGAATCTATAGACAAAAATTCACAAATCACTAGTTTGCATCATATTCAAATTCCTCACGGTTTAGCCGCTATAGGAGCCCGAAAATGAAGATTTAGTTAAAAAAAATCAATTCAATGTCCAGTTTGCTCAAAAATTGTAAACTAGTATTGTGGGATCACCCTGGTGCATCTTTGCAAGGAACATGCTCGTATTGGGGCAAGTGCCATCAAGATCTTGTGAAAATGATCCAACATCTTGGTACACTGACTTTCTTCTTCACTTTTAGCTCTGCAAACACAAAATAACATAATTTGCACAGGGTAATTGACCCTCATTCCTAGCCGCATATTCCATACTCCCTAAGATGATTCTCTAACAATGTGGTGGAGAACCTACACATGATAGCCTTGTACATGCACTTGTGGTTCACCATTTTCCATGAAGATGCTATTGAGAGGCTTTTCTAGACAAAGGATTCCTGGTATATGTATGAGTGGTAGCACCATGGATCAACACATGTCCAAAGTTTCTTATGGCTTCTAGGTGCCCCAAATATGGACATGCTTGATTGGTCCAAGCCATGTGATCTTCAATAGGAAAAAAATATTTGATCACTATGTTTCAACATGGAACACTCAGTCCCTGGATTAGCTAATATCAAGGGTCCACCACTCATCTTTGGAGGACCTATGTTTGCTTAATAGTACACAAATATCTTGTATGGACCTAATGATGGATTATGAACTATTTAACATGGTGTAGAGGCATACCAAGTGTACTCAATACACTTGCCTTAGGAAAAAACACCACCAATTACAATGTTTCTACAAAGCTCCATGGAATACACAACCATCATCGAAATTGGTGATTGATAGTGATTTGAAAAAATCCTATAAGCCAACAAGAAATGATGAGTGTGTTAATATCCACAAACTTGAAATGCTTGCAATTTTGCGAGAAAACATTGATTGCCAACCAGTCTTGTCTAGGCAAACTGTCTTGAACTACATTTCCATATATGCATCAAATTTTGAAAAAAAATCTGAAAGCTATATTGGCATCTTACAAAGGATTGCAAATACAAATTCCTTTGGCAATAAAGCATTGCCTGCCTATCAAAATTTCATGATGAACTTAGTTGTAGATCATGACATTGGTGCCAAAGAAACATGCCATATGCTACAAACGTTTCCCCTTGTCATCTCAAGCTGACATTTCCTATCTCTAAACATGAATAGGTAGACATTGCACCATATAAAAATAATTGATAGTGGTGATGAGATTGCAAGTGGATATATTCATTGTTACATGCAAAGACCAGCTAAAATGGAGACAATATCCCTTATCCAATCTATACAACTATATACATATCAAAAAAATCATAAAGGTGTGGTCTCGAATCCCTTACCACAACCTGCTATCATCATTATTTACCCACTATTCAATACTTCCCCCTGAGCAAAGTGATACCTTTGAAACATTTTGGTGGTCATAATTGCTACTATATAAGCCTTTCAGAAATGTCAAGGTAGACATAGGCCTCACAAGAGAAAGAATAATACAAAACTTGAGGCTATTTGATGTTGATGGCTATGACCCTTGACATGTCAATAGAGTTATTGCTCCCCTTGATGGTGAAGAGGAAGGTCAAAGTGATACCAATAGTGCACAATCTCTCCCTCCAACAGATGACTACAAATGGGAGTTGTTTTCTTGGCTTGGTGTTACAAAAAATGTTTTATTTGACCAACTACAACTATTGGGTAGACAATACTTTGATCTACATCACAAGTGGGACAAACACCATGTTCTAGAAAGTCTGAATAACATTTCTGAATAGTTCATTTTAATAAGTAAATTTATATAGGTAAAGACAGTCTTTACTCATTGGTAGCACCTACAATTTGTCATCAACTATCTCCTAAGAAATTTTTTTCTCCTAATATCATTGAACAACACCATCTTGGCCCATATTCATCATCTCCATTGTGTATGATCATTCAAGGAACTTCTAGAACAAGTAAATTGTTCCTTATAGATAAGATCCAAAGAGCACTAAATACATCACCAAATCAAAGAATGAATCCTTTACTTGCTTTGGTGCCAATAGGGGTGGCTACTTACAATACTCATTCCTCCATAGTGTATATAACTCTTTGGATACCAATTCTTCATATGAATCCATTAAAACGACAAACATTGACCATATTTCAAGAGGAGTTCAAACATATTAAGTACATCTTAATTGATGAAATGAGCCTCCTGGGGCCCAAGTTGTTGCTTAAAATTGATAGTTGATTGTGACAAGCATTCCCTACTAAAGATATGCATCCATTTGGTTGTGTCTCTATTATACTTGTGGGTGACTTGGCACAACTACCTCTTGTTTTGGATAGGCCTATCTACACTTGTCGCTCCACAATGTTGGCTCTTTGGTACACTTTTAACATTTTTGTCCTGCTTGACACTATCTTCCATCAGCATGGACAATCTGATACATGACAAAAATTTCCTACACTCCTTTTCAATATTAGAAATTTTCGGGCATCCCAATTTGACTAGAAAAATCTTATGAATCAAAGAAATTCCATGTTTTTAGCTAAGAAAAATCAAGATTTTGATGAAGCTATCTACTTGTTCCCAACAGATAGGTTGGTTACCTTGCACAATAGAAAAATTATTTAGCATTTAAATGTTCCCATTGCAATTAGTGTTGTTGAGAGTTCTTAGCAAAAGAAACTTTATTATGATGATGATGAACAACTTCAAGCAAAGCTCTTACTTGCAACTATCCAGCAAGTAATGTTGACAACAAATCTTTGGGTGGTAGCTAGCTTGGTTAATGGATCATTGGGTTTAGTGAAGGCTATCATATATGCTAGGGGTGCTAAACCACCTCAATTGCTTGAATATGTTGTTGTCCACTTCCCAAACTACATTGGCCCAGCATGGGATCAGGAAAATCCAAGATTCATCCTCATTCCCCCGATCACATGAGGTAGTTGAAGGTAGCTCTCCTTGAAAATGTCTTGGGCAATAAAAATACAAAAATTTCAAGGCTTGACACTGGAGAGAGCTACAATAAATATTGGAACTAAATAAAGGAAAGGACTAACATTCATAGCTCTCTCTCATGTTAAATCAATAATAGGAATACACATAGATCCACCTTTCTCTTTTGACAAATACTCTAGGCTACATTCCAACAAATACATTGCAGTTCGAATCAAGGAAGAGAATCACATTCAACAATTGTCCAAATTCCCATCATGATGATTTTTTTCTATTTTTGAAGGTAACTATATACCACTTCTCCTTTTCCTTTCCATTTCAATGCATTTAGAATTCCCACTATTCCTAATTTTCCTTCCTTCTCATTCCCTCCATAATGCATTGAATCAAGGAAGAGAATCACCTTCAATAATTTTCTACATTCCCATCATGATGTATTATTGTTGTTCTTGAAAGTAACTATACCACTTTTCCTTTCATTTTCATTTCAATGCATTTAGAATTCCCACTATTCATAATTTTCCTTCCTCCTTGTTCCTTCCATAATGTATCTGCAGTCACTTCTACCAAGATAGACAAGGTTTTACTTCTATAGTGATTACTAAGAGAAATTTCTATTGAATTATTGCCCTACATTTCCCCTTGCCTCCAACAACAAACATGGATTCCTTCTTGTTTTTGGCTTCACTTAATATTATTTATATTTAATTTTTCTCTCGAATTCTTCATCCCCTTTGATCAATGATGTTGCTTCAAAATCCATCACCTTTCAACCATTTGTCTCTAACTATATTAGATTCTAACAAACTTAGATTGCAAACATTTTCAGTTGTAACTCTAGATCTTGACAATTCTTAATAGCTTTGTGCTCACAAGTTTCCCATGTTGTCCAAGTTGTAACTAAATTCCATTGATATTCAAGCTAAGGCTATAACTCCTTTATTCCATCTCTTCTTTCACAACTACTTTTAAAGTTCCTTGTCACAAATGCTACAACTATATATATTTTTAAAAAAGGATCACACTAGTTTCAGCTAAACAAAATTTCCAAGTGCTAGAAGATAATTATATGCAAGTTATAATTGTACACACATTGTCTCCTTCTCTCTATAGAAGGTATGCTTGCATCTTGTTTATATGACCTCTTCTATTGTAGATACATTATATTATTTGTTATGAACTACAAAGCTATTTATATTTCTTGATTTAGATATTGTCTACCACTCACACATGTTCATTGCACTGAACTTAAAATTTTCCTTATGTCTAAGTATATTTTACTAAAATCATTTTAGATTACAAACATTCTGAACTGTACATACAGGTGATCCCACAATAGTGGTTTACACTTTCTGGGAGATCTTGATTTTTGCTGAAATCACATATATTTAGAAAATATAATGATTTAAGCCTTGAAAAGTTCCATTTAAAATATTCCAATTGAGGAGGGTTTGATCAAACCAACTTAGATCAAACCCCCTTGGATAGAACCCTGGTAGTTTTAAACCATACCTAAAATGAGTCTCCTTTACACCTATCAAAATGCTAATAAAAAACAACTTTTGATTTACCTTTCGAAATATCAAATGAATTCATTTAATTTTTTTTTGTATGTATTCCCTATTAGAAGCTTCCCAAATTGTATAATTTAAAAAAAAAAAAATGATTATTATATATATTTTTTAAATTTCTTGTGAATGTAGGTTTTTCATCAAAAATCAAGCTTTCTATTCTTCACATGTGGAAAAATAGTATATTATCAAAATAAAAATCTGAAAAATATTTATGCACTACATATTGATGTCCTTGATCCAAATAAAAAAATAAAATTTAATTTCGATACATACAAAAAAATTTATGTTGTATGCAGTCTGCCTATGTTTGAATTGTAAGTGGTATGACTTCAAAACTTGATTAAGGAAAAGATATTCAATAAAACACTATGAAACCAAATGAAAGCACTAGATATCATAGTTACAAATTTGAATTCGAAAAATTTAGAATTTTATCCTTCATGGAAAAAAATTTAGGTTGTATACAATGAGCATCACTCCTTAAAAATGGTGTTTACTGAAAAAAACTAGTTTTCGAAGGAGATGGAAAAAGAAGTGAAGATTTAGTTAGAAAAAATTAGTTTAGTGTCCAATTTGGCAAAATAAGTAAACCAGTATTGTGGGATCACCCATTATACACATCTCCATAATACTAAATAGCTTTCCAATCACATATTTTTCATAGTGTACAAGTTGCGTCTACATTCTATTTACCTAGAAGGTAATGCTATATGTCCTTTATTCCATCTTTTATTTCACAACTACATCTCAAATTGTTTGTCATAAACAATACAGCTAGATATTTTTTTCAAAATAAAAAAGACTGATTACAACTAAATAAAATTTCTAGGTTAATGCTAATGATATGTCCATAATCCATAATGATTAATATTTGTTGTTACTAGATATTTGATTATGTTTTTTTTTGTGGATGGACAAACTCACACACAATCAAATATCTAGAAACAACATATATTAAGAGAAAATTATCAAGTATCAAAACATTGGTTTCACCATTTATCATAGTGGTGGGCAGTGTATGTTGTTTCTCGGGGGTTTGGTGATAGCCCATGCAAGCGCATGACCCAATATGGTAGGGTGGAGAGCAGGCCTTCTTTTCTTCTGTTCATGCTACATCTCATTGTACCCACAAGGTATGCCTACATCTTATATTTTTAATGCATTTTATTGCACATGCATTGCATATTATTTGTTATAAATTATAGAACTCTTTATTTTCTCTACTTTACATATTGTCTACCATTGACACATATTCATTACACTAAAATTCATATTCCCTTTCGGTTTTTGCAGACCATACTTAAAACAAACAAATTTTGTTTCACATAAGATATCAATTTCTTAGTGAATGATATTTTATCTCTACTTATATTCATCACTACTATGGACCTTTTCATAGAATTTGATCTTCTTTGAGGTCATCCTCATCACAGGTTCAATTTTCAAATTGCATTACGGGCATTTTGAAGAAGTATTTTTTATAAATGACCTTTGACAATGATTAGAAATTAAAAAAAATATATAGTTTCAAATTTTTGTATTAATCTACAACAAAATTTTGTCAATGCAATTATGTCTTTATTCTTAAGGTTCTCCATGGCTTATGTAAATACACCTATTTGACATTTCAATTATACTCTAATCTTTCACATAATTGTATTACCTTTTTGAGATAATATATTGTCCATTCCTCTGATCAATCGTGGCATCAATGTTGCATATAACACTTAGAATACAATTTTTGCATGGCTTTGTTACTGTGAATTATTCTCTTTTGTGGGTTTTACCATCTAGCTCGCTATTGAACCAATATTGTTTGATTTATGTCTTCCATTTTATGGTTGTGGTTGGAATGCAGTAAAACAGTTAATGTTATATAGTTTATCTTAATATATTATTGCATTTTCAACTTTCTTCTGTTGAACACTCTATATTTTTCCATAGGTTTGTTATTATCAAATTTTCTATTTTGTGAATATTGTTACTAAAACCAATATTCTTTCATTTATGACTTCTATTTTTTTTCTATGCTTGCTATGCAATAAAATATTTAGTTTTATATAGTTTATGTTTCTTTCTATAAGGCATTGTTGATTCTCGTTCTCTACCTTAGCCTATGAAAATATTCTCTTGAAAGGGTTGTATTGTTTCGATCTTCTATAATGTGTTGTCCACATAATACTTTATTGTTTCTTACAACCAGTACTGCTACATTTATGCTTTGCATTTTTTGGAATGTTACATACAACAAGTACACAACACTATGTATCAAATGTGTCTATATTTACTATGACATACATACATATCTACACATAGGGGAAATACATTGTCCACCACTACATATAATGTGTCGGTATGTAACTATGTGGTCTGCATATGCTATTACATATATCCAACTCTGGATATGCCTTTGTTAGTTGCTGCTCCCAATGGTGACATTCATGTTCTATTCTTGATTCTTCCTCAGTGTGTACATGTCGCTTCCATTTTGTGTCCCCCTCTACCTATCAATTTATTGTTGCATGTCACTACATGCAAATGCTAGTTATAATTTTTGTAATAGAGAAAGTGATAATATTTCTATTTTTGTCACCACAAATTGTATACCTTTGAATAAATGGATAATTTCTTGCCTAATTTGGTCCTACTTTAGACACACTTGCATCAATCACACCCCCCTAAAATGACATTTTAAGGCCCCTAAGATTCGTTATCTTTGACTTTGAGGCCCATCTCACCTAAGATATCATACAAGTCCTGGCTAGCAACATTAAAAATACTCAAATGTCACAAATCCCACCTCAAAAACCCCTAGTGGGACTAAGTCACACAAGCTGGTGACTTAGTCCATTTTAGGGTTATTTGCATTTTTGAGCAAGAAAATCTTCGGCTTTCTAAAAATTCTCAATGGGTGTCAGCCTCTTAGGTCAAAATAGCTAACAATTAGGTATTTTTTCTTATAAATACATGTTTTTAGGTCATTTTTCAAGGTCTTTTAGCCATTTTCACAAGAAAAATCAAGAATCAAGGATTGGACATCTTCCACAAGAAGATTCATTTCGCTTTCTACATTAAAGTTGAAGCTTAGGGAGGAAAACTAAGGTTTTTGTAAGTCTTCAAGCTCACTTCCTACTATATATCTCACATTGAAAAGTGTTTATTATGGAATTCTATGGAGAATCATGAAGAAATCTAGGTTGAGGAGGTGCAACTAGCCACCAAATCACACCTAAAGACTTGTTTTCAAAGTGATTCCATCTTCCATTTTCTCTCTATCTTCAGATTTAAGGTTTGCATTCCATTGGCATTTCACTTCTAATGTTGTAGGGTTTCTTGGATTAAAGTCTTTTATCATTCAAATCTCATTTCTACATCTTATTCTAGCACATTAGAAAATGGTTTTTTATTTACTTCAGACTTTCCTAGTGATAAACACACTTAGGGTTAAGGTTTATGTATATTTCTTATCTCTTTCAAAGTTTAAATACCAACTAGGGGTTTGACCAAGGAAAACCCCACATTAGAAACAATAATATATTTTGTTTTGCAAGTTATTTTGTAGATTCAGACCTGGATTTTAGTGGGAAAGAAAATTGCAAACTATACGCTTTCGTTTCCACTCCTAAATCCTCAGAAAAGAAAGAGTGGACTAAGTAACCAAAAAAGGTGACTTAGTCCCACTATATGATTCTATTGGGATTTTTTGAGGATTTGGACACCCAGTTGGTTGGAGCGAAGCCCAAAGCAGTTTACTAGAATTGGGACTAAGTCACCTAGCTTGGCATTAGTGTGTCAGTTGGCATAAAAAAGTAGATTTTCTAGATTTCCAAAGGGTTCTACAATCTCAACTTCAGTCGTCATCAGTTTATAGGTACGCTTGTTCTTTCTATTTTGTTATCTTGTCTTGTATAGTCTTTATTCTATCCTTTTGCATATCATCATGTATTTTCAAATAATGTAGATTTCACTAGTTAGCATCTTTAGTTCATTTACATTTTTAGTTTACTGCATCTAGTCATGATTCAATCACACTAGCAAATACTTTGAATGAACTCCAAGTTCTAGTGCGTGAAAGAAATCCCCTTTATTCTAGGAGAAAACCCTAGGAGCCCATTGGGGAACCCCCTCTCTTTCACCATAAAATTTGCATTCATTTTGGTGAACCTACATTTAGAAACATCTTAGTTCTGATTTAGCATACTTTTTCATCCTAGGAACCTCTTCTCTTAGCATTGCATTCCATGTTGCATTGTTTAAAGTTACATCCTAGGGTTTCATACTTTGCGTTAGTGAAAAAAGTTCATTTTGCATATAGACTTTAGATCTACACTTTATAGTCTAGAATACATAAATTTTCATTAGAAAAATTAGGAAAAAAGTAGAAAATACCCCTACTAGACTAATTCGCCACCTTAGGCAAGTTAGTCCCAGTGCTCAATTTGTATCAGTAATTTATGTATTTACTTGCTAGTTCCTAAAGTTTTTGTTTGTTTCAATTGATTCTCTGTTTACATTTAGTTACTTTATATTATATGGTTATAATTAAAATAAGCATCTTTTACTTTGATGACATTTATGAATGGCATTAGTTCTTTGCAAGTTTCATTTTTCAGCATTAGTTCCTTGTTTGTTTAAAAAAAATCATTCGAACATGAAGACAAAATCATAGAAACATCACATGAACCAATGCACATAGTTCTTCACTATAGGAAAACTATATTATCTAAACCTTTTACTAGTGATGACTTGGATGAGTTAGATGAAGTTGTATAGGGTTTCCTCTCACTAAGTTCATCAACTAAGGTTTTTGATGACAAACCCAAACCCACCACTGATAACCTATCTCCAAAACCTTTTAGATGTGATGATATGGGTATGTTAGATGAAGTTCTTTGGGACTTAATCTCACCTAACTTATTGGCTAAGGTTTTTTGTGAGCAACCTCAAACAAAAGATGTCAACGTAATTCAACCTCATCTTGTTCTCTACCCACCTTCCCATAAACCTCAAACCCCATCCAAACCTAAATTTACCTTTTTCCCACCCAAGCAAGATGTTGTTCCCCATACTCATTACACTAAAAATAACCCACACCCCCAACAAGCCACCTCAACACCCTTACCATTACCCTAACCCATCTTACCTATGGCCCCTCATCTCAATTCACAACTTAGGGAGTGCAATCTCGTTGAACAACTTAAGAATAATCCTACCAAGATATCCCTTTGGGATCTTTTCCAAAACTCTGTCAACTATCATTCTATTGTTCAAATGACATTGCAAGAGATAGTGGTCCCCTCTTGGTACGAATGCTAATGATGTGGCAGCTCTACAACAAGAAATGAATACAATCAATTTAGTCATTAATTTCTACCAACATGATCTCCCTCCATTAGAATTAAGAAAGAAAAATAAAGCCTTTATGATAATAGCTCAATATGATAAAATAGGCATCAAAAGAACCCTTGTGGACAATGGCTTTGCCCTTAATGTGCGTAGTGTGAAGGTTCTTGATAGATTCGGTATGGATAAATTACGAATCAAATTTGATTCCTTAACTATTAGAGGATTTGAAAATGTTACAAAGCAACCGCTTGGTGTCATTACTTTACCTATTACCATCGAAATGGTTATGCTGAAAACTCCTATTCATGTCATTCCCAATGACCTTTCCTATAATCTCCTCTTGGGAAGACCATGGATTCATGAGATGCACGTGGTACCCTCAACCCTTCATCACAAAATGAAATATTTATATAATAACAAAGTTTATCAAATTTACATAGACCCTGAGCCTGAAAGTTTCTTGCAACTTGAAAAAGGAATAAAAAATCCTCTTTACACATTAATTCCCACATCCAACATAGAACCTCTTGAGAAAACTTAACATGAAGATGAATCAAAGTCTAACTTACTGGGTGATGATTGTGGATCCTTAGAATTCACACCTTCATTTATGGGCGAGTACATAATAACATGAAAAGAGGATGAAAAAAAAAAACATCAGTCCTCTCTACCCAGCATGAAGAAAAGGCTTCCCGCACATCTATCTCATCTCCTTTGAAATAAAATGCAACATACACCACAAATTTTGATTAGATAGATTACCAACAACCACCTAACCCATAGGAATTTGCAAGACTTTATGGTCGAGGTTATGATGTTGTGAAACAATTAGGCTACAATGGTAAAGGTTGTGGAAAGCATGAGCAAGGCATTCAAGTTCCCATTAAACCTAGTATATTGGAGACTAAGAATGGTTTAGGTTTTTCATTTTCTAAAGCTACAAAAGAAAATCAATGACCATCACTCAACATCAACACTATCACATGTGCACCAAGAACTAATCTTATGCTCAAACATCCTAAATTACTTGATATGGATTCCCCACCATTCACCTATGTTAATGACGATGAAGCTTTGAAACACCTATTAGGTGCTTCAGATAAGACCTCTATCTCCAACTGAAATGTCTCTTGTGCTATGATAAGTTATGAGCTCAATGTTATTGAGATTAATGAAAATATCACAAGCATGGTGTTGGAAATAAGCCACACTAAGAGGGGGGTGAATCGGTATTGTGCACAAATTAACTTTATTAACCTTTAATTTCAAAGCATTAGCGGCACTCAACCATAATGCATAAATAGGAAAATAGATACAACACCATAACACTAGGATTTTTACGTGGAAACCCTGTTAGGGGAAAAACCACAGTGGATGGCCAATCCATAATTATGATCCTGAGTATACTCAAAATGAAGATTACAAAAGGTGAATGCACTTGCATTCAGGCACACTACCTAGAGCTCATCGCTCAAAGAAAACGAGGGCTTACTTCCCAAGAGTTCAGATTAAAACCATCTAAAGAGGTGAACTAAATTAAATAGCATCTAAAATTCTTGATTATAGTTCCAAAGTAAGATTAATAATAGATCTTCTACCTTACAGACTAATTTTGTATTTCTACTCTACTCTACTCATATACACAACACAAATCTTTTATGCGCAAGTGAAACTGTGGTTTATCAAACCTCTTCTCTACTCTAACTCAAAATTCACATAACCACTCACATATTACACAACACAAAATGATACGAAGAAGATTATATATATTTGCAATCATAAAATTTATTTACACTTGTCGACTCCAATAGAACACAAAAATAATTACCAACATCAGCTAGATCCTTGATTAAATATTTATGTGCATCGTCCAAAGTCAGTTAAGACATACAGGGGACCCAAACAAACATAATTGAGCATGAACACATTTAATTAATTTGTTCTTATACATCCACAACATAATTTTTTCATGAGGTTAGCTATATTATTAGAAAAATAGAAGAGATGCTGACTGGATCTTCTAACTTACACAAAAATAAGTATGAGCTCCTGCGCTTCAATCTCAATAGAGATAATATGCTAGAAAACATTCATTGAGATGCATGATAGAAAATAGTAGCAGGAAAAATTCATTCAGATTGATGAACTTTGAGTTACTGGATACTATGTTCTGCCTTGACGACCTTCAATCTTTCTACCGGTATGATCAAATGATGATATGCATACTTGATCAATGATTAGGTTTTCCATCAATGACACTGCACCGGATAATAGTTGCAGTGTCTCTTGCAAACAATCTCCTGCTTTGGCATTGATGGAAAAACTTAGTGAAAAATGACTAAGTGTCAGATCAGTACCAAGATAAACTTCACAGCAAGCCCCAAAATTAAAAAAAATGCTACTCTCCCCCTGAGCTGATTATAATTTTTTCACTCCTCTTCTCCCCCTTTGACAACAATGGAAAAGGTAGCGGTTGCATACAAAAATGGATCAATCAAAAATAAATTGTAGAGAGATATATCTTTACCTCACATAAGCTAAACGATGTCTGCAAAATATTTCTTCATTTGTACCAAATTTATGTCCCAAACTCATTTGAGACTTTCCATGATGGTTATATGACCAAAAATTAGATAGGATAGTGTTTTTATAGATTCTAAGTTGGTTGGATCATTGAATACCATAGTGTCCTCTCCTTCTTTTAGGATGCTTTCAATTACTTCAATTTGAGAGATAATGATGCTTCTAAGTTCATAGGTTCTGGCAACAATTTTATCACTTTCATGCTTCAACCCTTTTATTTTATTGAGAAAAGACATTACTTCACCTTCTACCTTCCCAACACCACCAATTAGGGGATCAAATGCTTTGGAAATAGTTGCTAACTTATTTTCTCGATCTTTCACCTTATTGTCATTTTCTTCAATAATCTTTGGAAGGGATAAGTAGGATTTTTAGATCTTACCTCCCTCAAATAATGCATTTTGTGCATTCTTGACACAAGTGGCTAGGATAGCTTTATCTTTAGCAATCAACACTTCCAGTCCACTAAACCTTTTAACATCAAATTCCTTTTGTACTTTAGTTGAGGCTGATTTTTTGAGTGACTAAAAATGAGTACTCACTAAGCTGATAAGCCTTTTCAATTCACTGGATGAAGATTTAGTTGGATCTTTCACAAAAGAGGTCATAACATTCTCCAAAACTCTAGATGTTAGATTTAGTAGTTCACTATCCTCAATGTGTAATTTTAGTAGCTCTTCTGTGGCTTGATCTTGAACAATCGTAGCTACTTTGATTTTCTAGATTGGGCTTAATGTAGACAGGTCAATAGGACCTTCAATTAATTCTAGATCTAGTTCTTCCTTTTGTGTAACCAAAAAATTCTTTAATACCTCAACAATGTCTCTTGTTTCAATTGAGACTGCTTTTACATTGTCTTTATTTTCCTCCACTATTGCTTCCTCAGTTGAAGGTTTTGATTTGGCTTCAGAGATTTCTACCTTTTCAACTGATATAATCTCAGGTGCCTCAACATCCATAGGAATTTTAGTGTTAACAGTAGAATCAACATTTCCTTCTTCTACTTCTTCCACCAAATTAGATAAGACATTGGCAGCATGTGTTTCCTTAGTCACAACTTCAAATTTTTCATTCAATAGTATTTTTCTCAACATTTCCTTTGTTTCTTTTGTGACTTCCTTGGTCTGACCAATCATAAGCTAATTAACCCTTGATTTTCTTTTTAATTTCTTTTGGGTCTTGTTCAAAAGTATCCTCATTTCATCCACAAACATTGTTGGACTTAGTTCAACAAGAATCCTCTCTCTCATTTGTTCCTCTTCAGTTCTAGTACTCAACCTTCTTGATTCCAAAATGTTATATAAACTCTTTGGAAAACTATCCATAATCTCAATCGAAACTTTATTAAAAACATTCATATTTCTTATCGTTGCTTCTTGAAGAATTATTTTGTCAGATGTATCAAAACATTTGTACCATTTTCTAAGTGGTTTTAGATTTCCGTCCTTAACCGAAGCTTTTTCAACTGCTTGAATTGACATACCTGGTTTGTTAGTCTTTGGTTTCTTCTTTGCCTAGTCAACTTCACTGGAAGGATTGCCTTTTGTGATTTTTTTGACTTTAGTGCCTTGATGTTGGATCTCTTTTACTTCCTCATCAGACTCCATTTTCTCATCATCATAGACAACTATATATACTCTCTTTCTCTTTTTCATCCCTTCCTTTTTGGATCCCTTAGGCTCAATTTTTATAGGGGTAGCTTTTGTTGCAAGGGCGAAGTGAGATATTGAGCTTCTAGTAGTTCTAGTTTTTCCATATGGTGTTGTTTGACCATCTGATTGTGCTTTTGTTGCCTCCTTAGGAGCTTTCATTGCTGCTTCATCTTCTTCCCTTTTTTGTTTGGCTTCTTGTAGCAATTATGAAAATATTCACATATTCTCTAGAAGAATTTCAACTTCTTTTCTTACTCTTTTAGTACCTACAGGATTTCTCAATTCACTGTGCACCTATTTGTCCTTTCCTACATATGTTCCAAATCTTTCTTTTGTCAGATCCATTGGTTTTCTTAGTATGTGTTGAGCATACATATCCATAAATTTCCCATCAACTTCATATCCCATGGGCATGATCTAGATTGTCCTAGGATCAATGACCTCCATCATACATTGATCAATACTCACTAAAAAAAAAATGGAGTCCTTGTATTTCTCTACAATAGAGGTAGGAATCCTCTCCTTAGCTTGCATCATAGACTAGAAGTTTCTGAAGTATCCCCACATAGCTACAATTATTGTTTTCATGTCTCTGGAATCATATAATAGATCTTTGATTTGTTTAGCTAGTAGTTTGTCTTTTTGCCACTGAACTTTTCTGATTCTCAAAACCTCACCCATGAAGTAACAAAACAAACACAAAATTAGGGTACCATATTTGAAATAATTTTTCTTGTCTTTCTTTATCTTTTCCATATTTTCCATTAACTGAATTCTTAGCAATTCACAAAGGTTGTAGTCTGCATTTTCCTTTACCATTTGGTAAGCGGCGTAGATTTTTGTGTCAGACACTAAATTGTCATGGCTAGAGTGGTAAATTTTGTATCCAATGACCATGGATGCAAATTTCACATCTACATCAATAATTTTGTCAATGGTCATTCCTCTTCTATCATATGTTGATCCTGTGGCATCTGTGACTATTTGGTTTTTCAAAGACTTGAGAATAGGTAGTCCACTAGACAAATTTAGACCAGTTACTGCGCTAATGGCTTCCTTAGTAATTTTGAATGGAATAGTAAGCCACATAAACTCATCATGCACTCAGATCAAGACATAACAGACCCATTATGATTCTAGAAACATGAGAAATTTAACCATTTGAATGAATTTCTTCATTTCTAGGTATTTTTGTTCTGGCTTTACACATAATTCTTCACCAATGACATGAGAATTGTACAGATTTACAATTTGTGAACTTCCCATATCTTTAATGTTTGTATGAATGTAAACCATAATGTCCTCTATATGTTAAACTCCATGTGGGACAGTTGAAAAAGCTCCTTTTTCACTGGATGGCAATTTGAATGTTGAAACACTTCCAACGCTTGAATCTTGCCTCAAATCACCAGTGTTCGCCTATGAGCTCACCAAACTTCTTATCTTCCAAATGAAAGGTGAAAAATGAGTGTGGAGAAGATTTTTTATAATTTACACACCTAAATCTCTCATCGCAATAAATTCTTTAACCCTAATAAATCCGGTTACACTATATCAATACATTGTGGCGAATAAAACATCTACGAACCTCCAATTTGACATACCATTCCCTCTAATGAGTTCAACAAAATTTTCTGGTCATTTATGCATCTAGTGAACACATCTGCATCTAGTGTCACTTGTCAGTTAGGAGTTTATATGATTTTCTTTGACAGCTCCCACTAGGAAAAAGGCCTAAGACCAATTCCCAGATGAATTACAAGACGCGGGTTTAGGTGTTGGCACACTTTCTTCAGTAGAGGGTTCTTTCTTTACCCATTTCTTCTACATTTGTTGCCTGACCACATTTGTAGTGATTTCCCTTTTCCTTGGATGTCCTTCTACATATTTTTCTTTTGATTTACCAAACCTTTCTTGTTCGAGCAATATGTCGCAATATGACCAAATTTGTTGTAGTTGTAACATACAACATTTCTCTTTCCAAACCAATTGTTCCATTGATTTTCCACTTGATCTACATTGGCTAGTAGTATGACCAAGTCTATTGCATGTATAACATCTAACACTTCTATGAAATTGATTCATCATATTTTGGCATTCATTTGACTTATGACCATTCTTATGACAGATGAAACGTTGACCTGAAAAAGATGGACCACTTTTATTCATCCTACTTCTACATTGAGAAGCCATGTGTCCAAACTTATTGCAATTAAAAAATTAACCATTAAATCTCTGAGCATTAGGTTGTCTTACTGGATACCTTCTAGGTCTGTTCATTATATTTCCTTGTTTGAATTACCTTTGTCTTGAATTCCTTTGACCAGAGTTTCTTTGTCAATATTTTTAACTTTCTCCTTCCACATATCCAAGACCTATTTTATCTCCATGAGTCCTCTGATTATCAATCAGTTCATCAAGCATGGATGAGATGACATTGAAATTTATTTCTACTCATTAGTAGTGGCAAGTTCAATTTTGAGATCATCCAACTATCTTTCAAGTACTTCTTCATTGTTTCTAGATACTTCCAATTCATCATCCAATTAGCTACATACTACATATTTTTCTTTTAGGGATTGTGCTAGGTTTTCTTCATTCTTCTTTCTATCCTCAACTTCTTTGGTCATTCTCGTCATGATGGATTCCATTTCAGCTTTCATAACTGTACTCTCTTGGGTAAGATTTTCACATTCTTCTGTATTTTCTTTCAGGTCTTTACTTATTTGTTCATCTTTAGTGCTCTTGCTATCTTTCTATTGAATTTGATCAAAGAGTTCCTTTCTCTTCTCTCTTGATTTTTTGATCTTGTCTTTCAAGGAAAATGATTTTTTTTGCATCTTTGAGGTTTTCTTGTAATTTTTGAACTTCAGCCTTTGACTAATCAAGGTCATCTAGGGCCACCATAATCTATTGTTCAATACTACTTGAATCTATTGAAACACATTCCAAGATTTCCCCAAGTTGTTAGACTTCTTCTTCTAAGGAACTAGCTCTGATACCAATTGTTGGAAATAAGCCACACTGAGAGGGGGGGTGAATCAGTGTTGTGCACAAATTAACTTTATTAACCTTTAACTTCAAATAATTAGCAACAATCAAGTATAATGCATAAATAGGAAAATAGACACAACATCATAACACCAAGATTTTTACATGGAAACCCTATCAGGGGAAAAACCATGGTGAATGGCCAATCTACAATTATGATCCCGAGTATACTCAAAATGAAGAGTACAAAAGGTGAATGCACTTGCATTTAGGAACATTTCCTAGAGCTCACTGCTCAAAGAAAAAGAGGGATTACTGCACAAGAGTTCAAATTAAAACCATCTGAAGGGGTGAAATGAATTAAATAACATCTAAAATTCCTGATTACAGTTCCAAAGTAAGCACAATAATAGATTTTTTTCCTTAAAGACTAATTTTATATTTCTTCTTTGGTCGACTCATACACACAACAAAAATCTTCTATGTGCAAGTGAAAATGTTCTTTATTGCACCTCTGCTCTCCTCTAACTCACAATTCGCATAACCAATCACATATTACACCACACAAAATGATACAGAGAAGCTTATAAATATATCCACAATCATAAAATTCATTTACACTTGTCGGCTCCAATAGAACACAAAAATAATTACCACCGTCAACTAGATCCTTGATTAAGTCTTTATGCACATCATCCAAATTCAGTTAAGACATATAGGGGACCCAAAGAAACATAATTGAGCATGAACACATTTAATCAATTTCTCCTTCGACATCCGCAACATAATGTATTGATGAGGTAGGCTATATTATTGGCAAAATAGAAGAGATGTTGACCGGATCTTCCAACTTACATAAAAATCAATAGGAGCTCATGCACTTCAATCTCAACAAAGATAATATGTCAAAAAACATTCATTGAGATGCATGACACAAAATAGTAGTAGGAAAAAATCATTCAGATTGATGAACTCTGAGTTACTAGATACTTTGTTATGCCTTGATGACCTTCAATCCTTCTACCGGTATGATCAAATGACGATATGTGTACATTATTAGCGATTAGGGTTTCCATCAATGACAACATCAGATAATAGTTGTAGTGTCTCTTGCCAACACATGTACCCATATGATCGAGAATTTCCTAAGTGAAATGCACTCTGTTTAGGGGATACCCTTGATATACCAATGGACATAGATGATAAAGAAAAAATAATTAACATTGGGAAGTACCTTGATGATGAAGAAAAAGAGGATTTTTCAACCTTGCTTCATGCTTTTCCTGAAGTTTTTTCTTGGAAATATTCCGATATGCCAAGCATTGATCCGAAGATAGTCACCCATAACATTGTTCTTTCTGAAAATGCTAAACCCATTCACCAAAAGATACGAAAGATGAACCCTAAGATAGCCTTGCATGTTAAATGAGAACTTGAAAAAGTCCTTGATGTAGGTTTCATTCAACCTATCGATTATTCTCCTTATATATTAAACATTTTTGCAGTTGTTTACTTCAAAATCATGTTAGGATATGCACAAATTTTGAGGACTTAAACAAATCCTCTTTAAAAGACTATTTTCCTCTTCCTAACATTGGCATGATCGTGGATTCAACTATTAGACATTCTTTATTTTGCTTTATGGATGGATTTTATGGATATAATCAAATCTTCATCAACCTAGAAGATCAATACAAGATGACTGTTACATTTTCTTGGGGAACATTTAATTAGGTTATGATGCCTTTTTGATTAAAGAATGTTGGTGCAACTTATCAACAAGCAATGAAATTGATGTTTCATGATTGCATACATAAAATCTTAGAAGATTATGTTGATGAAATTCTAGCTAAATCCTTAACCCACCAAGATAATGTGTATGTTTTTTGACAAATCTTTGAGTGAATGCGTAAGTACAGCATGCACTTAAATCCAAAAACATGTGTCTTCAGAGTAGAGAAGGGTAATATTTTAGGGTTTATCATATCTCATAGAGGCATTGAGGTTGACACAAAGAAAAACGAAAATTAACATGCCACCTCCTCGCAACATTTCCCAATTATGCACATTACAAGGAAGGGTTCAAGCCATTTATCCTTTTTTCGCCTCTTTAGCTGATCAAAAATTGCCTTTTACTCACCTCCTCAAAAAGGATGTGAATTTTTATTGGAATGACAATTATAAATAGGCCTTCAAGATTTTGAAAGAGTACCTTTCCACTCCAACTATTTTACAAATTGCTATACCAAAGAAACCCTTCATCCTTTACATCGTTGTTTATGCCCGTGATCTTGTTGTGTTGTTGCTTCAACAAGATGGTAGCGGTAAATAACATCTTGTTTATTACATCAGTTGAACTCTTATTGATTATGAAACATGCTACACCACCATTGAAAAAAAACAATTGGCTCTTGTATTCGCTACTAGTAAGTTGCAACATTATTTACTAAATGCAAAAATACAAGTGATGACAATCATTGACCATCTCAAATATCTTTTTAATAAAATCAACCACTTAGTCAATGCTCCTTCTCCTTTAGCATTACTCATGAATGATTCTTTTCCTAATCATGGTGTGTTAGCCATAGAACTCCCTACATGGTAATTATACTTTGATGGATCCAAGTGTCGAATAGGCTCTAGTGTTGGAGTTAAACTAATTCTACCCATAGGAAAGCCTATTCCCTTGCCATATCAACTAAATTTCATATGTATGAATAACACAACTGAGTATGAAGCATTACTTGTTTTATTATGTATTGCCTTATTCATGGGCATTAAATATATTCAAATATATGATGACTCATAATTAGTGATCAAACAAATCAACAGTCTCTATCAAACTAAACATGATAAATTATCACAATATAAGGATCTAGTACTGATGTTGTTAGAAGATGTTGAATTGTTCACCATGATAACATCCCCTTAAAAGATAATTGACATGTGGATGCAATGGATAGTGTGGCTTCTCTCATATCTCCTTTAGATCCTTCTGAAATAGTCATGTTCACCATCCACCCAATCATGAAACCCTCCATCAGCGATAAATCTAATGATGTACTCCCAAAATTCTCGGGTAATTTATGTGAATGGTATGATGCTATAGATAACTATTTAAAACATGGTACCATTCCCGAGGCTACGACCATAAACACTTGCATTCACATAAAAAAGTTAGCCACTACATACATATTCCTTGATGATACGTTGTATAGAAGAACCTTTGATGGAATTCTTCTATGATGTTTCAAGGATTCTGAAACAAATACTTCCCTCGAGCAAGCCCATTCTGGCACTTGTGGAGGTCATTTTGGAGGAAAAACCTTAGTGTAAAAAATACTTCGTATGGGCTACTAATGGAAATATATGGAAAAATATTGTTATGTGTATGTTAAGCAATGTCATAAATGCCAAAAACATAGCAATTTGAATGATGCTCCTGCTTCTAAGCTTCGTTCCCAAATCCATATTTGTTCATTCTTTGTGTGGGGATTGGATCTCATTGGAAAAATCTTACCACCCTCTTCCACTAGACATACATTTATCATTACCACCACTGTTTATTTCACTAAATGGGTAGAAGCTATTTGTCTCTGGTCCACAACCACTGATGTGATATGTTGTTTCTTATTGGAACACATCATCACTCACTTTAGAATCTCTTCCACATCAAAGTTTCAGACAATGGAACACCATTTAAAAACAATGATGTGAAGAAGTTCCTCGAAACCTTTCATATTCAACATCACTTTTCCACACCTTACTACCCACAATCTAATATTCAAGCTCAAAAGTACTAACAAAATCCTTTAAAAAATCATTAAGGAAACTTTCAATCTCAATCAAAACTATTGACACATGTAATTTTAATATGTGTTATGGTCCTATCGCACGTGTTCTCTCTTCTATGGGAAATACACCTTTTAACCTTGTCTATGGTATTGAGACCATCATACCTTTAGAGTTAGAAATTCCCACATTGCGGATTAATCTTCAAGGTCTTGTCGACAATGACACCTATAAGTAACAATGATTACATCAGCTTTAAATTCTTGATGAACAATGCATTAACGCTCTTGAGCATCTTCAAGATTACACTAAAAAATAACAATGCAAACATGATACTGGTGTCATTCCTCAGACATTTAACAAGGGTGATTTAGTTTTATATGAAAATCAATGAAACACTACTATTGACTATGCAGAAAGATGCAAGTTCAATCCTAATTGGTCAAGTCCCTATGTGGTCAATATGAATTATGGATCTAGTGCTTATACATTGATAGAGCAAGATGACACTCCTCTTAAAGACCCTATTAATGTCAATCATCTACATTGGTATTATCTCTAACCCTTTTGAATAGTATGATTCATAAATAAATATTGTTAGAGATATTGGATTATATCCTATATGCTTTACATTGCTTTGATCTTGACACACGATTATGTGTGTGTCTTGAACACTAAAGTGATTATTTAATTTATTTTTGTAATTTCTTTCAATTTCATACTATTCAACATTCCTCTTGTGTGTTATGTTACTCTAAATAATAATTGCATACCATACTTAATATTTATGTTGTATCTAAAAGAAGCTCTAACAATTTTTTATTTAGATCACATCAACTTTGTTAAATCATGTAGACATTAATTAAATAATCTTACATTGGCTATTTAATTAATCACATTGTCATTTAATATTCACACATTAAAACATAACATATAACATCAAAATGTTCATATATATATATATATATCAAATTTTTTATGTACATGTCATCAAAATATACAATGTCACTAAGGACTATGATTTTGGGATCCCTCAAGATCTGGTACTTGTGCTACATCAGTAGTCAGATATCAAGAGACACTTGTGCGTGCTTGAGATCATGATCCACTAAATTTGATCCCAAACTCCATCCCCTCCAACCATGCAAGGGCCACCTAATGCTCTCCTGCTATCTGATCCCTCTCTACATGTAGTTGTGTCACCTCTCTCTCTAGTCTCTCAAACTCTTCTGGATTCCTCGATGTCTATGCCTATGATGTGGGTGATCCCACAATGCTGGTCTACAATTTCTGGGAGATTTTGAATTTTTTGAAATCACATATTTTTAGAAAATATAATGATTTAAGCCTTAAAAAATTCCACTTGAAGGATTCTAACTGAAGAGTGTTTGATCAAACCACCTTAAATCAAACCCTCTTGGATAGAATCCCACTAGTTTTAAACCATACCTATAATAGAATCTCCTTTACACCTATCAAAATGATGATAAAAAACCACTTTTGATTTACCTTTTTGGGGATAAAATGAATTCATTTAAAACTTAGTTTTTGTAAGTATGTAGTCCTTATTATAAGCTTCCCAATAATTATAATTTTAAATAAATCTAATTTTATTATTATATTTATTTTTTATTTCTAATGAATGTAGGTTTTTCACCGAAAGTCAAGGTCTCTATTTTGCACATGTGGAGAAATAGTAGATTATAGAAAAAAAATTGAAAAATATCAATGCACTATTGAAATCCTTGATCCAACAAAAAAAATAAAAATTGAATTTTGATACATTAAAAAAAGTTATGTTGTATATAGTCTGCGTATGTCTGAATTATAATTAATTTGACTTCAAAACTTGATTAAGGAAAAAACATTCAATAAAACACTATGAAACCAAATGAAAGTGCTAGATATCATAGTTACAAATCTAAATTAAAAAAAAAAAAGAATTCTATCCTTCATGGAAAAAAATTATGTTGTATACGGTGAGCATCACTCCTTAAAAATGGTGTTTATTGAAAAAACTAGTTCTCAAAGGAGATGGAAAAATAATTGCAATTTGATTCCAATTTTTTTGAAAATAATATATTTAGAATCTATAGAAAAAATTTCACAAATCACTAGTTTGCATCATCAACAAATTCAACACGGTCTAGCTGCTATATGTGCCCAAAAGTGAAGATTTAGTTAGAAAAAATCAGTTTAGTGTCCAATTTAGTCAAAAATTGTAAACTAGTATTGCGAGATCACCCATGTACTATCAACTTGACAGAATAATCTCCTCAAGCTCTCATATGTTCCTCATAGTCTCACAAATGGTCTAAGTGAATCTAGATCTTTCTCCACAATAGGTGAGGGCACATAATCTAAGTCCATCTCCTCCTCGTCGATAAACGCTAGCACTATCTCTATAGCTACCTAAGAGTATAGATCCCACCAATCCTCTGTGGGCCCTACAAAATAGATACAAAGCCTAATTAGTACACATCATGAATAATATCTATATGCATAAAGTACATAAAAACACAAAGTACATGCATCAAATTTATATCATCACATATATCTCTTGTAGGATAAGAAACATCAACCTCATCCTATGCAGGGGGCATGAATGTTGTGCTAGCCTCTCCTCAGTTGTGAGTATTGGTTCTTGTTGTTTCCATTGCTCGAGATCTAGACATCTGAGTGGGTAAGGTCTCTCCCCACTCATGTCAATCCTTAGTTGTTTCCTCATCACTCTCACTCAAGGGTGGCTCCCCATCCTCATCCTCCTCCTCCTCCCTGATGTCCATCCTAGTCTTGATTTGCATCCTCATCATACTCCTCATCAATAATGTCAATAAATATGTCCACAACTTTGTAGCATGTCTCTTGGCCCCTATCCTCTCTCTCATCTCCCTCATCTGGAAATGGTCCTACATCTCCTACAGGCTCATCAATTCGAAACATAGGAACTGGTCATGATACTCTCCACCACTCCTCATGATCCCATGTGGCACCGACGTTGTTTGCATTAGAGACCAGTGACTGATCGTGATCAGAATAATTAGTCACTTTAGAAAACATCCCCTAAAGTGAATTGTGTTGTATCACCTAGCCTCTGGGAACTCCACACTGATCTCCTGAATGATGATTGTGCCCTTGGTGGTCTCTAAATCTGTCTGAATTGACACATGACTCAGTTATAGTAGAACATACGTAGTATGTGATCATGTTGACCAACCAAAAATCAATCTAACTAAAGTCTCCTCATCTATCTCGTGTGGTCCGACCACTATAGTATAAGCTGATAAGGTCTCCATAAGATCTCATCCTCCTCTAGTCAATCGAACCTCACTCTCCAAAAGTGAAAATCCCCATACTACCATAACCACCATAGATGATAGTCGAAAGCCCAAAGATACCCAACTTCTATAGCACATGGGAAGCTAGTAGGCCTGGTGCATGTGATATGCTCAAGGTACCAAACATGCAGAAGCATACAATGCACCATACTGTCTACCTACCAGAATACAAACCATCACAAATCATACTACAAGTGTGTGAGAATGTAGTGTCCCCATGCGTATACAATCCTATACTCTATCATCCCCCATATCAGATGCACTAGCCTACCCTCAAGGTGTGTTTCTCATCCATTTAGAAGGAATACTAATGTGCTAGTATTCATCATAATCCATCTAACCACTAGTGCTCGTGACCAAGTCTATCCGTCTTGACACCCTATCATCATGAATTGGTCCACCAAGACAGTACTGTATATCTATCCACTACTCACAAAAGGTATGGTTTTTCTAGAGGCGCACTTGCTCCCCCTAAATAGGAACTTGGAGCATATGATGCACATCCTCTAGCATGACTATCATCTCTCTAGCAGGTAGGTGGAATGTGCATGTATCCACATTCCATCACTCTCACAACACCATTAGCATCACATCATGGTACCTCATGGGGGACATGAGGTACACCCAGTAGATCCCCACCTCTTACAAATTCTTTGTGTCTACTGCTTACAAAGCAAGGGCTAGATCTCTCAAAAATATGAGTTTTCTCCCACCCAGATGTTGTTGCGAATGGGTGGGTACCTATCAAAAACATCAAAATATGCTCTCTAAATCATCTAATATCTTCAATTTTACTCTAATTCATCATGAAAGTGTACTAGTGTTGTTCTAGTGTGTTTTCTCTAAGGTCCTAGACACTTTAAAACTCTTTTGGGACACTTCACGAAGAAATAGGACACTTTGCGAAAAAGATACACTTCACAAACTTTTTTTCCAGGATCCTAAATTAACCTAGATATGCATATAAATCATTCTATAATTGAAAAAACACAAAGAAAAGATGGAAAAATCCACTTGGTTCGTGATGTCGCTTATCACATGCCACCTACTCTTGCAACACATCTAGTCTCACCAAGGTGAAATCTCGCCTGCTCTAAATCTTTCACTATCTCCTCATCAGTCTCAACCTACACAAAGGTAAAATACACAAGTAAGTGACACATTACATCATTTTCATTCTTTTTACTCTTTCTCATTCACATGTAATCACATTTGTACTTTTACTATCTTAGCCATATTAGAGTGCTTTTTCATTCAAAACAACATAATGGGTGCTAGTGAACTCCATTTTTTATGTTGTTTGTTGTGTTACAATCATGTTTCTACACCCTACATCATCAAACACCTATCATTATGTGAAATGGTACTTGGAAACTCCCTCTGATATGCATGTCCACATTCGATGTGGCTAGATTTCTACCTTGATTCCACCTTCGTAAAGCAAGTGGAATCAGGGGGGCACACATGTACCCTTGAATTTGATCACTAGGAATTAGATACAAGGATTTTTGGACTACTAACGAGTTTTTGTTGTAGGATACAGTTCCTAACATTGCAGTTTTACAGATAACTACACTAGGGGCTTCATTCTCCCACCTTTGAATGAGTATCCTTTTCTAAAAAAAAGGTGCATGGTTTAGTGTCCTTTAGCTTGCATATGCACATAGAGTCGTATGGGCACTAAAGTGGGGGATAAATGTGTCACCAAAAATTGTATACCTTTGAAGAAAAGGACAATTTTGTGCCTAATTTGGTCCTACATTAGACACCCTTGTATCAATCACCCCCCCTAAAATGACATTTTTAGGCCCCTAAGACTAATTATGTTTGACTTCGAGGCCCATCTCACCTAAAGATATCATACAAGTCCTAAAAAGAAGCATAAAAAATACTTAAATATCATCAATCCCACCTCAAAAACCCCTAGTGGGACTAAGCCGCCCAAGGTGGTGACTTAGTCCTTTTTAGGGTTATTTGCATTTCTAAGTGGTAAACCTCTAGCATGCCAAAAATTACCGATGGGTTTTAGCCTCTTAGGTGAAAATAACCGAAAATTAGGTATTTTTTCTTATAAATACATGTTTTTAGCTCATTTTTCAAGGTCTTTTATCCATTTAAACAAGGAAAATCTAGAATCAAGCATTGGACATCTTCCACAAGAAGATTCATTTCTCTTTCTACATCAAAGTTGAAGCTTAGAGCAGAAAAATAGGGTTTTTACAGGTCTTCAAGCTCACTTCCTACTCAAGATCTCACATTCCAAAGGGTTGATCATGGATTTCTATGGAGAATCATGGAGAAATATAGGTTGAGGAGGTGCAACTAGCCACCAAATCACACCTAAAGAATTATTTTCAAAGTGATTCCATCTTCCATTTTCTCTCTATCTTTAGATTTAAGGTTTCCATTCCTTTGTAATTTTAGTTGTAATGTAGGGTTTCTTGGATTGAAGTCTTGCATCATTCAAATTTCATTTATACATCTTATTCTAGCACATTAGAATAGGTTTTTTTCTTTACTTTAGACTTTCCTAGTTCTAGACACACATAGGGCAAGGGTTTATGTAGATTCCTTATCTCTTTCAAAACTTAAATACCAACTAAGGGTTTGACCAAGGCAAACCCCACATTAGAAACCAAAATATATTCTATTTTGCAAGTGATTTTGTAGATTCAAACCTAAATTTCAGCAAGAAAGCAGATTCTAGACTATAGGCTTCAGTTTCCACTCTTGAATCCTTAGAAAAGAAGAGTTGTGCCTATAGAACACACTCCCCATTCAGAATGGGAACCCTCTCTTTTCACTTGTGTTAGGTTGATTTTGCTTCACTTCATTTTGTGTGCCCCTATTTTTGAGTCCTATGTGGTCAAAGAACCCTATAATAATCATCTTGAGTCGACCATATTTTTCTACCCTCAAATTTTCAAAGTCCTAAGTCCTCATGGGATTTCCTTGGTTTTTTCTCCTTCAACTCTTAAACTGGTGTCCTCCAGTCAGTGCAGGTCTTCTCGTGCAGATCATCATCTATGGGTTTTTTTGGTTCCTTCATCGTTCCAAATGACTTTCTCACAACATCCTCCCACCTCACGAGACCCATAGATAGCTTCGCCTTTTTTCACCGCTGACCATCCCAAATGACCAACACCCGATCATCGTCTGCTCAATAGACTCCACTATTTTGGATGCCATTTTTGAAATGACTAATCACCAAATGAGGTCGCAACCATACGAGCATTTAATGCCACATTTTCAAAAAATTCCTTTGTAGGAAAAGTATCAGAGCTTCTTGCCCTCATCTCTATTGCATCCACAACCTACCTTTGCCAATTCAAGCAATGTTCGAGGTGTTTTTCATAGAAAATCAAGTGGGATCTTGAGGTAGGTTCACTGTGGCCCTCACCATTTGTCTTTTTCCTAAAATCTGAAAATGGTTAAGTGACCTTTAGTAAAAATAATGAAATTTGGTACAAAATCAATCTCCCTGCAAAACCCACAAATTAAAACTCAAAAATCCTTAAAACAATAGTGATCTGGTTGCATGAAAAACTTGATTCCCGCACATCCATTATTGAGTTTAGTGTTTATTCCCTCAAGCTCACATCCCTCCCATTGCCATTCTTCCCCTCACAAAAAACCTAAATTTTGAAAATGGTGATCTCCTTTGTTGGGCCCACACCTATAGGATGCCCCTTTTGCCTTGCCTTTATAGACTTTGTGAAATTTCACAAGTCCAAAGCTAACCCACCAACCCTCTCGGGCCTGCGATTGCGAACCTCTATCCATGGGGAGTTGTTGCTTCCCCGTCGTTCCTAATGGCCATTTGATGTTGTCCTCTTGCTAGTGGGGTCCCACATTCTCGATTGTCGATCATGTGACTGAGCAAAAACCTATGTCTTGAACAATTGAGGTTGTGTCCTGCAGACTTCTATCTATGAGACTCTATCTAGAATTTTCCCTTTTCAATGGCCTCTGTGATCCATCCATTCGCTCATTAGGTCCTGCCCCTATAGAGGCCATTTGGGTTAAAACTCAAGAAATGCTTAAGTCCTGGCCCATGTGGGTTGAGTCTTACAGACTTCCGTCTGTGAGACTTTGTCCATGCTTTGCCATTTTTGATGGCCTTCACATAGTGTCATTCTGCCTATTGGGTCACACACTCTTGACTGTCATCCAAGCCTGCACTTAATAAAAATCACTTATGGACTATTCCTCATGGGTCTCCTCGAACCTTTCATCGTTTCAAAGAGGCTAACTCAAACAACAATCCGATGACATCCTCTCAAATGGTGGGTCTCGACGACACCTTTTCCTCTTGGTTTCCTAGTGAAAAATGACCAAATTCATTTACCTCTTATGGACCTGACCGTGTGAGCCTCCCCTGCCAAAATTTCATCCCACCGATGCCATTCTGAATGATCGATGCATGCCATCCTTATGTACCTTCTAGCTTGTACCCTTAAAGGTTAAACACACACTGATCACCATCCTTTGTTTCTACGGATCCTGCATTTCGAGATGATACCTTGCCCATGCCATTCTCAATGGAAAAGCCTCCAGAATGGCTGCCAACCCAAGGAAGTCCGCACTCCTAGGCCTGCATTGCCTTAACATCTTCAAATAAATGACTAAAAATGATTTGGAAAAGATGTTAGGATCTTTTAGTAATGGATCATCTGGTCTAACACTATTTTGTAGGATTTTGGCAAGTGTTCCTCATATTTTTATGCTTTTATCATTTATTTCTCCTTTGATTATAGGATTTATGGAACTAGCTGTGGAGTCCTCAAGGGCGGTCATGGAGAAAGACAAAGGGAAGAAGATCACCAAGGCACCTAGTGGTAAAGAGGATAAGGATCAAATGAGATACAATTTCCAAGGGGAAACCCTCAATTCAGAGGTGACTAAAGACTGGAAGGACATCTCAGACACCAATCTGGGACACATTGACATCAACGAATTTAAGAAAAGGGTTCAACTCAACCCTACAATAGAAAATGCTAGAAGAATAAAAGGTAGTGGATGGGCCAAGGCTATCAGATTCCCACCAAATCTCATAGCCCCCGAACTTGTAATGGCCTACAGGGAGGCATATCAAGAAGATACAAAAAGTATAGTGAACAGAGAAGGGAAGATATTGGCTGACCTATCTACCAAGTCAATGGGGAGGACCTTTCACATCCTGACCTTCAATGAGATGGAGCAAACATCCAAATAATATGGTAAGAAAATGTGGGATGTTGATCCCCTGAAATACAAGAAACTAATCAATCAATACTAGCTGAAGGAAAAGAGGGGTAGTTCAAATAAAGTGACACAAGAGCTCTTTTGGAGTGATTTCTATGAGGATTACCATGACTTGGTAACCTTACTGAGAAGAGTTATGGGCCTTCCAATTGCAGTATCATTTTAAGAGTGGATGTTGTATTTTATTGAAGAAAAAATCCAAGGAGATACCAAATTCTATTGGGCAAGAATGATTAGTGACTACTTGCATGAGTAGTTTGTGGTAGTGAAGAAAACTTTAAAGTTCTAAATGACATCATACCTAGTCTACTTGCTTTCTGACTATGACCAATATAAGGGATTATTTGTGGCACCAAACCCAACTCTAGAAAGGGAGCTAAAGGTGTACAACAAGTACCCTTAGCTCCAATACAACAATTTCAAGAAGGACTAATGCAGAGTCAATGATGCCTTCATAGGCCACATTATCATAATTCTTGGGGGTGACTCTAAAAGAAGGGTCTCATACAGTGCTAATGCCTTCATCCATCGGTTTAGCTTTCTATTCATACAATTTCCAAATTTTACCTACATTTGAGTTGAGGGTTTCTCTAAGAAACCATATAAGCTGCCCTGGTATCCAAATGATTGGCTAATATTGCTTGAACTCTCTCAATAGCTATAGTGAGTGCACACCCTCTTAAATGACAAGCATAAAGTAGGGGTTCCTTGTCCCCTCTCCTCTAGCCAAGGACTATATGACCTCCACACATCCCAATGTGTAGAGTATTCAGACAAGGAATTGAATGAATATAACCTGAAGTTCCACACTACCCGACCATGAATGGATCCATATGCAAAGCTTAAGAAGATGGTCAGACTTGAATATGCCCACCTGCATAATGTTGAAGACTTTTGGGGTAATTTCAAAGATGATAAGGAAGTGCATATGTGGAAATACATGTGCATGAAAACCTACTTCGTCAAGGTAGTGAAATTATTCCTAGTGCCAAAACAAGTAGTTGAGGAAGAAAACATGGTAGTGGATCCTAGACATCATGTTGTTGTCAACCTACCACTGTTCTTAATTGACTGGAATGAAGAGGAGGTCAACGACCTCGAAATTTTAACAAATCTTGTTGAGGCAAGGACATGATAATGGATTTATTGGTAGATTGCTCAATTAGAGCTACAAGAAGTGACCCTAACATATGGGAAACTTGAAGATACAATGAAAGGTGAAACTAACGGAACCCTTGCTGATGTTGCCCCAATAGGTGAGACTTCAACATCTCCCCCTAATACATGGTCTAAGAAGAGAAATGAGGTTGTTGAGAACCAACCCAAATCAAAGGAACATTTAGGGAAGGCTTCAAAAGTTGAAACTTCTAAGAAATCAAGGAGATCAGGTAGTTTCATAGGGATGGCCACCATTCAGGAGGACCTACTCTAGGAAGGAGAGGAGCAAGGGGTTGAAAAACCAAATTCTCCACCTACTATGCTTGCTACCCCAAGCACAATTTTTTCTACCACTTTTACTCCTCTACATGTTTCCCAGGCAATAGTTGCCACCTCTTTGCCCATGGTGGACATTTCATTCCACCTTGCCTCTATTTCTCCTATGGCTCAAGTCATAACCTTATATTCCTCATCTTCCAACACTTCCCCACTCTTTTCATCATCCATGTCTCCATCATTGTCTCTTCCATCTTTTTCTACAACAACAATGATTCCCACCCTCACCTTTCCAAAAGCTTTTACCAAGTATATACAAAATATGCCCTTGGAGCTTGCTGGAATGTTTGCAAACCCTAAAATACAACCTACCCTAGCTCATGCTATAACTGATCTCCTCATCCCTCCTCCTCCTACTAAGCCTCCTACATGGAAGAAATAATGAAAATCTTTGAGGAATTGGATAGGCAAAAAAAGGAAGTGAGCAAGAAAAAGGAAGAAGAGGCAAATGTTTACCATGAGAATCCCCCATATCAACATCTTGTAATTGATAAATTCATCCATGAATAGGAGGAAACACAATCTTTGAGGAAGATGATGAAGAGCCAAAATATATTGTTGAGAATTTTGATCCTAGTCTCAAGGAAGATTTGGCCCAACAACTCAAAGACGTTGGGGAAGAAACTAAAAAACTATCAGCCATCGAAGAAAAGAATACTGATAAAGAAATGGAGGACACCAAACCTCCAATAGGAGGGAAAGATCAAGGCCTCGAGCATGACCAAGAGATACCTCCTTCAGAAAAAGAGGAAGATAAAGAAAAGAAAGAAGAAGACAAGCTTGAAGAAGAGGGTGAAACAAGAAAGAGCCCAAAAAATGAACATCATGACAAGCATGGGAAGGAGCAAGAAGAAGGAGAAAGAACTTTCAAGGGAAAGGATAGCCCCAAGGAGCATATAGCTACTAAGTCCCCAAAGAAAGTAACAATATTTATTCAAGATTTAGATGAGGAAGAAGGGGTGAAGCTAGAGAAGGAAGCATTGGGTGGAAAAACAATGCAAATCCAACACACCCATGAGGAAGAAGGTGATCATGAATCACCGAAAGGGGAAGCTCATATGCTTGACTGGCTTGAAAAGAAACTAGAAAAGAAAACCTTGACCCCAACAGATTCAAAAGAAAGGTTGGAACCCATCTTGGCTTGAGCCCAAATTAGCACAAAGAAGGAAAAGAAACCAAGGGTCGGATCTCATCTAACAATGGATGCATCCAGAACCAAGACAATGCAAATTTCCAACCCAGTGATGGGTGAGGAAGGGGTCAGCTACAATGTTTCTACCATTGATCTAGGGAAAACATCAAGAGAAAAAAATTGACCATCTTTAGGGATCCATCACCACCATTATGCATCAAATGAACAAGGATAAGACCTCCAAAGAGGAGCTAAAGGAATAGGTGGCAGATCTAATGGCTTATATTCAATAGTGGTCTTCAACTGAGGATCTCCTCACCACATCATCAGTTACCCCACTCCTTCTATCAGAAGAAAATATCAATATGCTAGAAAAGAGAAAGAGTTGGACCAAGGCTACCGAAGATTGGTTCTGAAATGTAATCTATAATGGTGATATAGGCATTAGATATGTCGTGAGAATGATAAATAAATTTTGGGATCTACAAAAATAGTTGGAGGCCTCCGAGAAAAAAAGCCACTGCTTCACTGAGATATATTGAATTACCTATCCAAAGCTTCAAGCTATCTTGAAAATACCAAACAAGTTGCGGGAGAAGGAGATGGGACTGGTAAAGAGAAATCAGTGGCTTGTTGAAACATGTAAAATGAGATTAGATCCCCAAGGAGAGGTCTTGGAGTGGGTGCTCCATGAAGTTGAGCTTGATTTGGAATGGGCCAATGAACATAGAGCCAAGGCCAAGGAATCTCTTAAGCTACTAATGGACTACAAAATGTTGACCCTTGAGCTTGATGTAGGAAAGATCAAAGTACATTTCCATAAGAAGATGGAAAATGGAGCAGCGGGTGTGCTAACAACATATTTTATGGACTTTGCGACTTATGCTTTCGTCTAGTTTGAACAAATGGCCAAGGAAACACCCAAGTGCCTCAAGAACTAGGAACAAATAATGGACTAATCAAAGAAATTATTTTTTCAGATTCTCCAATCAGACATAATGCAGTGGGATAAGCTTCAGACATTGATTTGGAAAGTTGTGGAGTATGCCACATGACAAAAGGAACCCATAAAGCTTGTTATAGATGATAAATTACTCATAATGTAGCTGCAACAAAAGAAAATCTTCTAGAAGACAAAAGATCTTCAATGTTGTTTGCTAGAGGACAAAATAGGCTAGAAGACAAAATGTAATTTTAAATTGCTATATTTTTGGGGGTAGGTGAAACCCTAATGTAAAGCGAGTCTTGGCCACACAATGAAAATAAATCTTGGCCATTCATTTCAATTTTGGAAAACTATAAATAGGGGGTCTCCTCTCAATTTCAAGAGAGATTTAAGTTGTTGTAAAAACATGTTGTTGGAATGTTAATAGAAATTCATTGATTTGGTGGATTCTTGAGTTCCAACTTCATGTTGCATGATTCTTCTTCTCTTAGTAAATTTGGATAGTTTTACTTTTTTGTTCTATGTGTTACACTTTGCTTTAGTAGATTAGTTAGATGTTGTTCATTCATGTTGGATATTACTATGGTGTTGACCTCTTCTTAGTTCATACTTTTTGTTGCATATTGATGATATATAGTTATGCAAAGTTAGTCTGAACTTAATATTATTGCTGCACTTAAATCTCATCTCTTTATTCATGTTCATGGTGAATGAAAAGCTAAAAGTTGAAGTCCTTAGAAGATTGCACTAGTTTCATGATACTGTAGAATTTCTTGGTTAAGTTGAACTAAGTCTTGGGAAGGCTGACCCACTATAGCAACCTCCATTGTCACTATCCATCACTAATTTCAGATCCAGGAACTTCTTCTCTTCCCTCCCCTTTTTATATTTTTTAATAGTGACTTTGAACAGCGTTCATTGCACATTGTAAAGCCAAATCTTAAGCTGAAATTGGAGTCTTAGATTGCTGTTTGAACCTATGAAAATTGTGTAGTAAACTTCCCATCTTAAGAACTCCATTGAAACAAACAAATTCTCCTCCAACCTAACTTTCATAAGTCTGTCCTATGATTACCATCAAGATCACATTTAAACCACTGAGAAATTCCAAGCAAGTCATGACCTGACACCCTAGAGACCTTGCGGTAATTTTTAGCATTTTGTTGTTGGAGATTTCCTTTCAAGAGAGGTAATGTACTTATGCATTACTTGTGTTGAGAAAGTACTAAAACACCCATCAAAAAAATTAGCACTAGAAGGAGGGCCTGTTTGGAGTTAAGCTAGATCAAATTGGGTCATTTTCCCTTGACATATTTTATAGAGTCCTAAGATCAACACCAAACAAAGGGGAATTTCAAGAGGTACCACCCCCTACCCAAGCTATAATAGCTAGAATAGGGGAAGCATCTACCTTTGATGCATCCACCCAATCCTTTTCACCTTCACCATCATCCTCTCCTTTCACCCATTCACCTATGCCTTCTCCTTCACCTTTCACAACACATCTCTCCTCTCAACCATCCCAAACAGCCTTCTAGGCTGCTACCTCCCACAACCTAGGCATTGCCTTTTAGCCCAATGTATCTCCCTTTCTAGGCATTGTCCTAGTAGTTGTTGCTGCCCCTTTGCAACCTCAAGTCAATCTGTTGTGGCCTCCTCCACCTCCACCTCCCATGGTATCATTAGGAAACAATCTGTCTCCTTTATCCTTCAACATTTACCATGATATGTCAAAGAACCCGAAGGGCTTCTAGATGAAGTTCAATCCTCGGGACCCACAAAAGAACACCTCAAGAATTCTCAAATGGCCTTGAAGGATATGCAGATTATACATGAGGACATCACATGTAGGCTCTTCCCTTATTCTTTGGGGGAGGAGGCTTTCTACTAGTACATCCATTTTCCAACATGATCCATTAACACTTGGGACTTATTAAAGAATGCCTTCCTATAGAAATTTAAGGTCCAAGTCAGCCCTTCTGAGCTATACTAGCAGTTCATGGAAATTCAAAGAGAATTTAATGAACCGATTAATGCCTTTAATGACATATTTCATAGAGCCTACATGAGACTACAGACACCTTACATAGTCAATGATGCTTCAACTCACCTGGTGTACTATGTAGCCCTAGACAACCTCATGTCTATCTTCATAAAAAGAATGAACATGCCACCCGCTCAGCTGATAGATGCATATGTAGAAGCAGTTAAAGCTAGAACAGATTTGGAACAACACATTGTTGGTTTGTTGCCATCTCTAGGGCCAATTTACAATCTATATCAAGTCCAAGGGATTACCCAAGCTTTGGCACAACAAACACCCCTGAGTAACCCAATTTTGCAACTCACAATGGTGCCTCACCCTAGACAACCATTGAATCAAGTGCCTACTCCCATGCCTCAATTCATGCAGCCCCAACAACAGAAATTTCATGCTCATCCATCCCAAGTGCCGAAATACCTCCAAGGTTTTGAGTTCTTGCCTGCTCATCAAAATAGTTGACAATGCAACCAATTTTCCTTCAGAATTCAACTTCATAGCCAAACAATGCAGAAAAGGACCAGATAGATGAGCTAACAGAGATGATCAAGAAGATGTTGACTAAGATGAAAAACTTAAGGAACTAGAAAAATCAGTTATAGGCCTCCCAAAGAAGCATCCAAGCCAACCTCAATCATAAAAATCATGCTGGGTGTGACAACCATGATATCGGTACCTCTTTCGAATAGAATTATGAAAGAAATCAAAATTTAGGACAAAAATTTGATGGAAGGCCTTCCTAGAGATATAATCAAGCATGGAACATGAGGTTGAACAATGATGGCACTAACACACCCCTTGACTAGCTCGACAACAATGATAAGACCACGAGTGAATTATACCTAGCTGAGGCTACCTTGTCTGGTTGGTGTGGCATCCATAAAATAGGCTAACATTCAGAATTGGATTGCCTTGAGTTTCAGATGGCCACAAAGATTTTCCAGATAGAGGTCCAGAATGCCATCGTCAAATCGGGGTGTAGGGATCTCATTCCATCCAAACAATATGATTCCTTAGCACTAGTGGTCAACCAAGCCCCTTTCCCAAAGGTTGAGAGCAACATGCCTTAAAAGGAGAGTGCCACCACAAATGATGAGAAAGAAGAAGAGGTAAGTGTTGAAAGTCCTTCGTCTTAGCTCTTTAACTCTATAGATAATGGTCTAGTAGATGAGGAAGAGTTGAGGGAACATAAAGTCCAAATGTTTCACCAAAGGACTACCCTATATGACCTAAGGAATAGATAAGCAAGTGGCCAAATAGGCGGTCCTTTTATGACCTCCACTCCACCTAACAACTTTAGCACTCCCCCTGACCCAAATACTAGTAACAACCCACACTATCCCCATGTAACTATGCGGTACTTTAATAAGAATAGGTAGCAGGGTCAAAGCCAAAATTAGCCTACTAGCTCCTCCCAGAGTACCCCTTGTGAAGCAGAAATTGAGAAAATGGGATAATATGTTGCAAAGGAATTCAAGAAGGTCAAGTTAAGCATGCATACCTTTGAGTTACTCAAGGTACCAACCATTAGGAATTCCTTTTTTAGAATGATCAACAAGACGCCTTCATCCAAGGAAATCCAAGAATTACCCACCAAGAGGGTCTCCTTTGAGGATTCACAGAGTGAGTTTGTCATCCAACAAGTTTTCAATAAGAAAGTAGACCCACCTTCAAATCAGAAAATAAACAAGCAACCAACCAAGGAACCAGATCAAATCCAAAACCAAAAAAAAGGAAATGATAAAGACAAAGGTCAAGTAGCATAGGTTGATGTCTTGAGGGGACTATTTCATTGAAAATTGGAAACCCCTCCCTTCCTAATCACTATTAGAATATTCGAAAAAAAAATTCACAATTGCTTGCTTGATTTGGGAGCCTCCACCAATGTTATGCCTTTGATGATGTGCAAAGCTTTGGGAATAGTCCTAACTCCTTCCCGATGCAAGGTGATGCAACTTGATAAAATGAAGATGAACATAGTTGGTGACATTAACAAAATACCCATGCAAATTGCTATTGATCCAAGGATACAACAAACAATTGAAATTCAATTTGGTGATATCCCTACACCTATGGTATCATCTTGGGAAGGGATTTCACATGGGCATGGAAGGGATATTCTGCATAGACTATTCTCACCTATGGCTGCCATGGAAAGGGATGCCTAATCAGATTTTTATAGACCAGGAACTGCACATGAAATTCATGATTATAGAATACAACAACACAAATGAAGTGTTGTTCGCTGAAACAAAAATAGGGAATTACTACCCTGTGGCATGTCCAGATGAATAAGAATGTTATGAAGAGGATGCAACTAAGGAAGTCATTTTTGTATTGTGTAGTCTGCCTGTTGGCTTGGCCCATGTGCCTCAGATCATTGAGATGCTGATTGAATCAGATGATGAGGATTCCTACAAGGATGACAACCTAGGATTGCTAGATGGCCTCCAAGATTTTATGGAAAAGTGTGTACAATATTAGCTCTGTTTGGGTGCAAGAATGAATTTTCAAGAGCTCCTATTACCTAGTTGGTGTAGGGTGCATAATGTTCCCCATTCAGAAGTTGAATGCTACTTGTTCCAAATAGAAATTGAGCACATTAAAGGATAGGTCACCCCTAAGGGGAGAGCTCAATTGGTACAACCAAAGAAACGCCATACCAAACCTATGCAACCACCTAAGGTTGCTGAAGTAAAGATGTTGTCAAAGGTAGTAATTAGGTCTATTGATTCTAGGATTGAGGGTCCTTCCAAGTTCTAGATGTTGCACTTTAATGGGTCGAAATCCAAGCAAGGAGCCAGACCTGGCTTCAAGTTGGTCATACCAATGGGTAAGTCATATTTTTTTTCCCATAGACTTTAGTTTTATTGCACAAATAATGTAGCATAATATGAGGCATTGGTCCTTACCCTCCTAATACAATTAAAGAAAAGGGTCAAAATATTGAAAGTCTTTGGTGACTCAGAGTTAGTCATGAAACAAGTAAAAAAACTATAATCTTGCTATGATAGAAGACTAACCAATTACAAACATAGGGTAGGGTATGGGATCTATTAGAGAACTTGGATGCATTTAACATTCAATTGATCCCACACTCTTAGAATTATACTGCTAATGCCTTGGCTCAGACAGCCAGTACCCTTCAGCCCCTATCACTTTCAGGCCTCAAGAGATTCACTATTCAGCACACCTCTATCCCATATGTCCTAGACAATATGACCAATTTCCAAGTGTTAAATGATGATAAACACATTCTGAATTTCATCACCAAATCTGATATGTTTGCGGCCCAAATAATTGATGAGGCTGAGTGTATAGAGGCCGAGTTAGAAATAGAAGGGGTCATCAACCTCAAGAACAACACCATTCCTAGAAGAATGGTCTATCTAGAATGAATATTTGACTTAGGTCAGATCAAGGATCGAGATCAAAAAGCAAAGAAAGAATCCATTAGCAATCAATATGACACCCATAGCCTGAGAACAATCTAGGATGTAAAGAATGTATTCATTGGTAAGGTGTGCACACCACAAGAAAAGAAAGGTATTGTTGATGCTTTAAAGAAGTATCATGATGTAGTTTCTTGGAGTTATGAGGATTTGAAGACATATGACATGTCAATCATCACACACACTATTCCTCTTAGGCTAGACGTGAGACCATTTTGATAGGAACAGTGCCCCATCAACGAATTGTTGGAGCCAATTATTTACAAAGAGGTCCAAAAGTTGTTGTCCGCTAGAATCATATTTCCAGTCTAAAATTCCACATGGGTGGAAAATCTAGTTCTGGTCATAAAGAAGAATCACAAAATGAGGTTGTGTGTTGATTTCCACAATTTGAATAGAGCTTCAGAAAAGGACAACTATCATGTGTCTTCACTAGATGAGGTGCTAGAGATTGTTAACGAATCTCAGATGATGTCCTTCCTAGATGGGTACTATAGGTACAATCAAGTAATGGTGCAATCTGAAGATAGGTATAAAACAACATTCACCACTAAGTGGGGAACCTTTGCATACAGAAGAATTCCTTTTGGATTGATCAATGTTGGCTCCACCTTTCAGCATGTGATGGACATTGCCTTCAAGGAAATCATTGGTAAGTGCATCATCATCTATATGGATGATCTTATAGTGTTTTCAAAGAATAAGGGAGACCATGTTTTCAATTTATGTAAGGTCTTCTAGAAATGTAGAGAGTTTGACATTTCATTGAATCCAAAGAAATGCATCTTTGGGGTGACTGAGGGAAACTTGCTAGGAAATTTCCTATCAAAGAAAGTAATTTCCATAGACCCTAAATGTATCCAAAGTATAACAAAGATTTAGCTACCAAGCAAAAAGAAGCAGTTGAAATCTTTCTTTACAAAGATAAATTTCATTAGGAAATTCATGATGGGCTTTGCTAAGATAGTTAAGCCGCTCAATGCCATGCTGAAGAAATATGCCAAAATTGTGTGGAATTTGGAGGCAAAGAAAACCTTTGAGGAAATCAAGAAATCCATTGTTGACGCACTTGTGTTGGTCAGTCTAGATTATATGAATTCGTTCTATATCTACTCCTTCACTTCAGATCATTCCTACGCCAGCATATTGACTCAGAAAGACGATGAGGGAAATGAGCACCCAATTGGCTTCATGAGTGCTCCATTAAAATATTTTGAACTCAGATATCACAATGTGGAAAATAAATAATATTCTCTTGTCAAAGGGGTCAAGAATTTTAGACACTTCATCCTATGAAACAAGGTAATTTCCATAGTGCTCGACCCAACAGTGAAGACATTGCTGATGCAAAATGAATTAGGAGAAAGACGAGAAAAATGGGTCACTTTGCTAAAAGAATACGACATGGAGATATTGCCAATGAAACTGGTAAGAGGATAGACACTCACCCAAATGATAGCTGAAGCAGCAACCAAAGCAAGACCTAAGCTTACAGTTCAACATTATCAACTCGAAGATGTCTCCCTAGGGGAGTGGTATGACAATATTGTTTATTATTTGTTGAACCATAGATGTCCATCCCACTTATAGGGAATCCAGAGGTGTGCCCTCAGACTAAAAAGTAGTAGCTATATATTGCAAGATTCCATTCTTTATAAGAAAAATCGTGAGGGGATTTACCTTAGGTGCCTAGGCATGGAAGAAGCGATGCATGTGCTGAAAGAATTCCATGAAAATTTTGGTACTAATCATGGATCAAGGCCCTCTACTTCTCATAAAATCCTACGAGTAGGATAATACTAGCCCACAGTGTTCAAGGATTCCCATTATCATATTTTCATCTGCCACGTTTGCCAGATTGCTGCAACTAGAGAGAGGAATGATGTTGTCCCGCAGCAACCAGTCTCAGAGGTAAGACTATTCACGTAATGGGGTCTCAAATTCATTGGTTTGATAAGCCCGTCATATTCTATAGGTCATAGGTACATTCTAACCACCTCTAATTATTGTACTAGATGGATAGAAGCTATTGCATGTAGGTAGTGTACTATAGAGGTAGTTGTTGATTTCCTTGAAAGTTTCATTGTGAATTGTTTTGGTTGTCCATATGCTCTCATCTGTGATAATGGTCCTGATTTTTCCTCACTAATTCTATTTGGGCCTTCGATCATGGTCTTTCCTTAAATTTTCATCCAACTACTATCCCCAAGGTAATGGCCTTGCTGAATCGACCAATAAGAACCTGATCAATATAATCAAGAATCTACTTGATAAGAATCCCAAGGATTGGCACACCCAACTCTATTTTTCCCTTTGGATAGATTGTACATTTCATAAGGCTACCTTGGGAGATTCACCATTTCACCTCATTTATGGCCTTGAGCCTGTGTTCTTGATTCACCTAAAAATCCCCACCCTCTAGTTCATCAATAACTTCTATGAAGAAGGGGATCAAACATAGGCTTGCTTAGTTGACCTGCTCTTAGAAGAAGTGTGTGACCGTTCTATTGATTTTTTTTTCCAAGCATCGAGGCATAGTTAAAATATGGTTCAATCACCAAGCCAAAGTAAAGGCCTTTAGAATCATTGATTTGGTCCTATGTTGAGACAAGGCCCATGAGAAGAAAGGGGGACATGAAAAATTTGATAAGCTATGGCTTGGCCCCTTTCAGATTATGGAAATCCTCAGAGATAATGCTTTTCATTTAAAGACCTTAACTGGTGAAGATGTCCCATTGCCTATCAATGGGCAACACCTTAAGAATTATTTCCTCCCCTAAGCTATTTGTAGCTCATCCCTTGTAAATATCTATACATAGGTTAGGTTAGGTTTCCTTGCTTTGTTGTTTTCTTTTTCTTTTTTTTTTCTCGTTCCCCGATTGTTCTGCTTTGTTAAGGGTGTCCTTTTTTCCTAGTGTAGTGGCCATGATTGATTGGAAAAATGGTTCATTCTTCTATCAACTCTTATTTGTTCTCCGAATAAGCATTCATTCCCAACTATCAATTTTTTAACACCTTTGGGAGTTGGTTTCCTCCTTGAACTCTAAACTAACCTAGGATTGCATCCTTGTTTGAACACTTTTGTGCTTGTCATGGATCTTACACAAGAACACACTTTAAATGATTCCAAGGAATTATGTGGTGATTTCTAGGATGGTTGGACAAGTGAAAAATATTGGCTCTACTCCAGTGACCACTATGATTCCCAAACCCATCATGAGCTTTAGTGCTTAAATAGTTAAGAAAAAGAAAAGAAAGTACTACAAAGAAACATCAAAAATAAAAATAAAAGAAAATTCAAAATTATGCAATTGAATGGGTGCATGAATAACTCTACTAGGGATATGGATGCCTATCTAACATTAGAGCTATGTTCATGGGGTCAATCGATAACTCCATCAGGGCTATGGATGTCTGACTAGCAGCAGAGCAATGTCCAGGTTACTTTTGAGGTTAGATAACTTACATAGCTTGCCTTTGCCTAATCATTATTCATCTACACCATATCTAAGGAAAGAAAATGAACTCACCTCACACCCACTTCCATGATAACCCCGTAACATGATTCAACCAAGGATCTTGTCCTTAACCTACTCCTTAGTTCACTTTTGGAAACTACCCCCTGGTCTGCAATACTAGATATTTTGGGTTCTGAATGAATATTTATCCTTAGAACGCTAGGAGCATCCTCCCAACAACATCACCATTTGTTGTGCCTATAACACACATGCCCCATTTATAATAGGGACCCTCTTTTTTTGTTTGTGTCAAGTCATTTTTTCTTTGATTCATTTTAGATGTCCCTATTTTTGAGTCTTAAGTGGTCGAAGAACCCCAGAAGAATCATCTTGAGTTGACTATATTCTGCTACCCTAAAATTTTGAAAGTCCTAAGTCCTCATAGGATTTCCTTGGTTGTTTGTCTTCAAGTCTTAAACTGGCGTCCTCCAGTTGATGCGGGTCTGCCCATGTGGGCCACCATCTATGGGTTTCCTCGGTTCCTTCGCCATTCCAAATGGTTGTCTCACAATGTCCTCCTACCTTGCAGGACCCACATATAGCTTTTCCCTTTTTCACCATCGACCATCCCAAACAACCAACACCTGACCACCATCTGCTCAATGGACTCCACCATTCTGGATGTCGTTTTCAAAATGACTGATCACCAATCGAGGTCGCCATCATATGAGCATTTAATGAGGGAATTTAATTTCACATTTTCTATAAATATATTGACCTAACCTATCATTTTCACAAAATTCCTTTGCAGAGAAAAGTGTCAAAGGTTCCAACCCTCGCCTTTGTAGCACCCACAACCTACCTCTACTAATTCAAGCAATGTTCAAGGTGTTTCTCATCGAAAGCCATGCCGGATCTTAATGGAGGTTTTTCGCTAGACTCATCGTGTGTCTTTTTTCCCAAAATCTGAAAATGGTTAAGTGAACCTCAGTAAAAATAAAGAAATTTTGTAGAAAAGCAATCTCCCTACAAAACCCACAAATTAAAACTTGAAAATCCTTAAAACAATAGCGATCTAGTTGCATGCGAAACTTGATGTTGTCACATTTTTTCTTGAGTTTGACATTCATGCCCTTTGGGCTCACATCCCTCCTATCTTCATTCTTCCCCTCGCAAATGACTAACTTTTGAAAATGATGATCTCCTTTATCAAGCCCGCACTCGCAGGATGCCCCTTCTGCCTAGCCATTATAAACTTTGTGAAATTTAACAAGTCCAAAAGCTAACCCACTGACCCTCTCGGGCCCACAATTATGGACCTCTGTCTACAAGAAGCGATTACTTCCCTGCCATACCTAATGACCATTTGATGTTGTCCTCCCGCCGGTCAGGTCCCACATTCTCGATTGTCGATCGCATGACTGAGTAGAAACCTAAGTCCTGAACAATGCGGGCTGATTCTTGTAGAATTTTGTCTATGAGACTCCATCTGGACTTTGTCATTTTCAATAGCCTCTGTGATCCATCTGTCCGCTCATCAGGTCCTACCCCTATAGAGGTTGCTTGGGTTAAAACTCGACAAAACACTTAAGTCCTAGCCCCATGAGGGTTGAGTCCTGTGAAATTTAATCTATGGGATTATGTTCATGCTTTTTCATTTCTGATGACCTTCACATAGCATCATTCCACCCACCGCGTCCCACTCTCTTGACCGTTGTCTAAGCCCGCACTTAACTAATATCACTCATGGACCATTCCTCATGGGTCTCTGTGAACTTTTTGTCATTTCAAAGCAGCGAACTCAAATAACAATCTAATGATGTCCTCCCAGCTGGCGGGTCCTGACGACACCTTTTCCTCCTGGTTTCTTGGTGAAAAAATGACCAAATGTATTTACCTCCTGTGGACCCAACCGTACGGGCCTCCCCTACCGGACTTCCATTCCACTCACATCCTTTTGTACCTTTTCACCCACACCCTTAAAGCTTAAACACATGTTGATCACTGTCCTCTGATCCCACAGATCCCGCATTGAGGGATGTCGCCTTGCTAGTGTCGCTCCCGATGGAAAAGCCTCTAGAACGACTACCAGCCCAGGGAAGTTTGCACTCCTGGGCCCACATTTCCTTAACATCTTGAATGAATGAATAATTTTTTTTTGGAAAAGATGCTAGGATCTTTAAGTAATGAATAATCTAATCTAACAAATTTTTGCAGGATGTTGGCTAGCATTCCTCGTATTTTTATGCTTGAATCATTTACTACTCCTTTGATTGAAGGATTTATGGAACCAACTGCCAGGTCCTTGGGGGTGGCTATGGAGAAAGACAAATGGAAGAAGATCACCAAGGCACCTAGGGTTACAGAAGATAAGGATCATATGAGATACAAGTTCCAAGGGAAACCCTGCTGGAAAAACAAGGATAGACAACTGAGAGGGGGGGTGAATCAGTTATGCAAAATTTTTAACTAAATTTAAGACTTTACTTAACCAAATCAATCTTCAATAATAGGTTTGATAATTAACAATGCAAGCATGAATTAAGCAACATGAGAGAAACACACAACACCAAGATTTTTACGTGGAAACCCTCTTAAGGGAAAAATCCATAGTGGAGGTTAATCCATAATTATACCCTATTAAAAGTAAAATGAAATATAAATATGGAATGAACTTGCATTCAAGCACACTTCCTAGAGATCACTTCTCAAAGGAAGTCTCACCACCTTACATAAAAAATTCATATTAAATCCATCTTATGGGATTGAACTGAGAAATTAGCTTCTACAAAATCCTGATGACAGTTCTAGTTAGGCACAGGAATACTCCTTCACACTCTACTCTGAATTTTAATTTAATGATCTTTATTCGCACATACTTCTCATACAAACACACTCTTAAATTAGAACACTTGAATTCACTCAAAAAATTTCTCTTATATATCTGCTACATTGATTTACAACAACCAACTCTGTCAGCCACAAAATAAGGAATAAATGAATTACAAACTGTCACCCTCAATACATGAACACATCTCAATGTGAACCAACCTAAGTTTGTCACATCATAGAGAGGACCTAAATCAACATCCTTGAACAGACCAAACATCCACAAATTAATTCATAAGGACCCACAACATGCTACCACCATCATGTCGACCAAGAACATGAAAATACCAACACACGAAGGAAAAATCTTTGATCATAAACACACCAATCAATGTAGACATACCATATTGGTAGAGAACAATCTAGATACATCATTGACTAGATTAGGAGTGTATGAAAGAACTCAATTCATCGTAATTGCAATCTCTTCTTCTATAAACATCCACTATAGTAACAAAATAACTGTAGGAACACCGAACTTCAGAACTTCCTCAATCCTTGACGTGCACCTCTGAAACTTACAAACAACATACTAGATAGGCTAAAAAAAAAAACCCTTTAATGCATGACTTCTAACCATCAACGTATAGAAATTTATATCACTTTGACCTTCTAAGCTTCACTGACTGCCTACAATATAATTATTACAATTTTCTCAATATCCTCAACATATACAACCTTCAGAATCATCAATTCTAATAGTGTTGACATCAATCACAACCACATATTAGCAAAACAACCATAACATCCAAAAATCTCCCCCTTTGGAATTGATGGAAACACATGATGTGAAAAATACCATCAATGCAACTATCTCTTCTTCCAACAATCTCCCCTTTACACATTGCTCTTCTCACCCTTAGTTCACACTGATCTTCCATGGTTTTTCACATTAATCAACTCCCCCTTTGAAATCAATCACAAAGTTTCACAAGATCTGAACCACATATCTAAAACATCTAACTACTCCCCTTGAGTAGCAACCAACATAACATCAATTTGGAATAATATATGGCTATGAATTCATGGACTATTGCAAATACCTGCCTCTTTAGTTCTGATCAGGAGTCGAAACCACCCCTAACTTGAATCTAAGGTACTCAAAATTATCCTTAGGCAATGGTTTAGTGAAAGTATCTGAAATTTGATCCTTGGTAGGAACATACTCTATTCTAACTTCTTTGTCACTCACTTTATCTCTCAAGAAGTCATATTTGATGGATATATGCTTTTTCTTTGAATGCAACACTAGATTCTTAGAAATGTTTATGGTGCTTGAATTTTCATAGAATATGGAAATAGGCTCTTCATACTCAATTTGGACATCTCTCAACATTTGCCTCATCCACAACACTTGAGTGTAGTTGTTTGTAACAACAATTTATTCTACCTCAGTAGTAGATAAGGAAACAAAAAAATTGTTTTTACTTAGCCAAGATACCAACTTCTTCCCCAAGAAGAATGCACCACCACTAGTACTTTTTTTCATGCAAATCTCTTGCCCAATCTGAATTAGTAAAGTTGCTTAGGATAAGATCATCATCCTTAGGATACCAGAGTCCAAAATCAACTATTCATTTTAGGTATCTAAAAATTCTCTTTATTGTAGTCACATATGATTCTTTTGGATCATGCACACAACATTCATTATAGCTAGCCTAGTCTAAGTCAAATAGAGTAATCCACCAATCATTGACCTGTATCTTGTTTGATTTTATTTAGGATAATCACCATTCTGTGTGAGTTTTCATCTAATTACCATAGGTGTACCAACTGGCTTTGAATATTCCATGACAAACTTTTTCGGTAACACTCTTACATATTTGGACTAAGATATAAATATTCCATCTTCTAATTGATGGATTTGTAATCCTAAAAATAGTTCCATTTCTCCAATCATTCACATTTCATTTCATTAGAAAACTTCATACATAAGTCATCATCACCTTAAAAAAAATGTCATCAACAAAGACTTCAATTATCAGCTCTTTATCCTGATCCAAATTGAAATAAAGATTGTTGTTAGTAGTACCCTTACTAAATCCAAGCTTCAACAAGTATTTATCCAATCTAGCATACCAAGATCTAGGAGCTTGTTCCAGTCCATAAAGTGCTTTCTTCAATCGACAAACAATTTTTTCCTTGTCACTCAATTGAAATCCACCCAGTTGCTGAACATATACTTCTTCTTCTAGCTCACCATTTAGAAATGTTGACTTCACAACCATTTGATATACTTTGTAATTCTTAAAAGTTACATAAGAAAGAAATAATATTACAACTTCAATTATAGCAATAGGGGCAAAATTTTATTCAAAATCAATACCTTTCATCTATGAGTACCCTTTGCAAACCAATCTTGCTTTGTTTCTGACCACTCCACCTTTCTCATTTAGCTTATTCCGAAAGACCCATTTTTTTCCAATCACATTTTTGTTCTAGGGTCTAGGAACAAGATCCCATGTATCATTTTTTTCTATCTGCATTAGTTCTTCTTTCATGGCTTCCATCCAATATTCATCTTTACATGCTTCATTGACATTGTGAGGCTCAGTCTTGGAAATCAAACAATACTCTTCTAAAATTCTTCTTCTAGTTTGCACACCTTTGTTCTTGTCTCCTATAATATGACTATCAAAATGATTTTTCCTTACATACCTTGGAACTTTAGGATTTTCTTTCAATTCTGGTTCTCAATCACATTTCTCGAGCTTCCCAGTATCTTGCATTTACCATCTTTGAACTGAAGATTGTAACCTTTGTCAACCACTTGTCCAAAACTCAACAATTTTTTTTAAAACCTTCAACATATAGGACATCATCAGTATTGCATTTCCCACCAAGAGAAATAGTGAGAACCTTGATATGTTAGATGAAGCCCTTGAGGACTTCATCTCGCAAGGTTCATCCACTAAGGCTTGTAACGATAAAAAAAAAACAAAAAGATGTTAACGCAATCACACCACAACTTATAATTTACCCCTTTTACAAATATATCAAGTTCAAGATAAACCCATGTGTATCCTTGAACAATTGAAAAATAAGACTTCACTTGATGATGGTAAGGCTTCACAAGAAATTGGTTATAATACTATTTCTCATACATACAATAGAAGGAAAAATAAGCAGAAACAATCAACTCTTGTTTCATCACCCTTGCCTAACCCTATCTTTCCGAGTGCTCCTCATTTACCCGTGAACAATGGAAAGGAATACAATCTCATTGAATAGCTTAAGAATACTCTTGCTAAGATATCCTTATGGGAATTTCTTCAAACATCACCTAGTTATCATAGCATGCTTCAAATAGCCTTGCATTCAAACATTATGGAAACACTAATTCAAGGAATGAATGGTACAAAATTAGATATTTTTTTCACCGAAGTGAGCTACCTTAGAAATTCAGAATAGACATGAAGATTTCAACATAATAGCCTATGTTAATTGAACTAACATAAAATGAACCCTTTTTGACAATGCTTGGCTCTTAATGTGTGTAGTGTGAGACTTTTAGAAAATATTGACACAAATATCAGTGACATTAAGCTTGATTCATTATCTATCTGAGGATTTGATAATATAGGAAAAAAATCACTTGGAGTTATCACATTACCTATCAAATCTCGGAAAGCGACATTACAAAATCTGGCCCACATTATGCCCAAGGATATTTCTTATAATCTCCTCCTAGGAAGACCTTAGATTAATGAGATGAATGGAGTACCTTCTACCTTTCATCATGTAATGAAGTATGTCTACAACAACAAGGTTTACGTGCTAAAAGCTAACCCTGAACCTAAAAGTTGTTTGATTTCTTAGAAAGAAGCAAACGTTCCTTCAAAAAAACAAGAACCAAGTACAAAAAAGGAAATTATGAAGGAGGATCAATACAAGCTAGCTCAATTGATGAACTCCCTTGTATCTCTCGACAATATTCTCACCTGCTCCGCATTTAAAGTTCAAATGATCCCTAAACCATCGATAGATGATAAAAACAAAGAAGTGTTATCAACTGATACTGACAACTCTAGTGAATGGTATACAATGATATTCAACTATTTAAAATATGGTACCTTTCTTGAGCCTACAACTAAGAAAACTTGATCTCATTTTCAGAAACTTGTATCAAAATGTATAATCCTTGTAGACACTCTATATAGAAGATCATTTAATGGACTTTTGCTTAGATGTCTTAAATAGTCTAAAATACCTATAGCAATTGAAGAATCTCACGTAGGTTCTTGTGGGGGACATTTTGGAGGAATATCATTAGTTCAAAAATTGGTTCGTATAGGATATTATTGGAGACACATGGAATAATACTGTTTTGAATAGGTGAAGAAATGCCATAAATTTCAAGAGAATATAAATTTGATTCATGCCCCTGCCTCTGAACATCATGCTCAAGTTCCTATTTGGCCATTTTTGGTTTGGATTTTGGACCTTATTGGGAAAATATCACCCCCTTCTTCCTTCGGAAATATATTTATTATTTCAGCAACTAACTAGTTCACAAAATGGGTAGAAGCTACCCCACTTCATTCTAGAACAATTGATGCAATATGTCATTTCATATTAGAGAATATTATTGCTTTCTTTGGTCTCCCTTTCGCATTAGTTTCAAATAATGGAACTTCATTTAAGAGCAATGAACTGCAAAAATTTTTGGAAAATTTTAATATTCAACATCATTTTTCAACAGGATATTATCCATAATCAAATTGACAACCAAAAGTGAATAAAAAGACTATTGAACAAATTCTATGAAAAATAGTAAGTAAAGATAATAAAGATTGGCATACTCAATTAACCTATGTATTATGGGCTTACTGTATGAGTGTTCACACCTCTACTGGAAATACTTCATATAACCTAGTTTATGGTGCTAAAGCAATAATGCCTTTAGAGACATAAATTCCTTCTCTATGAATCACTCTTGAAGGGATCATTGATGACATTACTTACAAAGAACAATGACTGCATCATCTTGAGATGTTTCATGAATATTGTATAAACACTCTTGAACATTTGCAAGCTTATTCTAAGAAAAGACACTGTGATTATACTGGTAGTGTCATTCCCCATGAATTTAATTAATGTAATAGCAATGCTCCCCTAAATGAAAAGAGTAAAATTTAGCCATAACTTGTTAGGAACTTACATTATCAACAAAAACTATGGATCTAGAGCCTACACATTAACAAAAATGGATGGTACACTTCTACAAGAACCTATAAATTCCACACATTTGTGTTGTTATTACATATAGTACTTCCTCTTTTGAATAGCGTGTTAGAGAAATGTCGTTAGAAAAAGTGGATAGTTTCTATTTTATCTCACATTGCTTCCTTCTTTGATACATGATACCAGTGTGTATCTTAAATTTTGGGGTAATTATTCAAATAATTTAATTAATTACTTTAGTCACCATGTTATGTTTATTTAAATCCTTATATGAATAATGTTATTAGATCATAGGAGTATTTAAATTAATGTAGCATACATAATCAAAATATAGCATCTAACATAAACTAAAAATGGTTTAATTAGATCACATAATACATTAAATCATGGAGATGTCTATTAAATATGATTACAAAGGATATTTAATAAAGTATATTGTCCTTTAATTCAACACCAGATTATAAAATCAAAAACATAAATACTCATATATTAATATATCTATATATATATCATTAACATTTTTGGTACATATGCATCACTAAACACAATGCTAATAGGGTCTATGACTGCTATACCCCTTAGGGGCTAGTGATATCTGTGGCCATCACAACATAGTAGTATCGATCATGAAATTCTTGAGTTTAGCTGTAGGCCCTCTAATAATCCAAAATATCTAGCCTCCCATACAAGTACCTCAATGTGCTCTTAGTATATGCTATCTCTATCTACCTATAACCTAGCAAGCTCCTCTCATAGCCTTGAGATATCTGCTCATAGGTCAATCTTTGTCCTACTATCAGTAGAGCCTCGAGAGGCTAGGACTGCTATAAGCTCGACCTAAAGCTAGTCAACATGACTAGTGCCTCTCTCATTCACTACACCTGGTCTCTCTATAGACTTGAAGAGGTTTTCATGTTACGATGTAGAGGGTGGGGGCATGTACTCCCAAATTAGATCATCCTCAACACGTAATAAGCACACTAGTTTGGTGATCACTCACTGATAAAGCGTGCATCACTCTCATGTGGATCCTGTAAGATAGAAATCATAAGAATATTAGTAAACATCATAATAATACATAAATAATAGGTGTAAAATATGCATACATAAAGAAATAACATAAGCATCAAATCATCACCTGGATCCCCAGTCTACTAGTCAGGGTATGATTGTACAATGGTTGTCTCCCTCTATGATGGAGGTGTGGGTGGCCTACTACTACTAGCCTCCCCATGCTCGTGTGTGTGGATCTATGGTATGGTTGTGGCATGTAATTGAGTGACCTTGGTAGGCAGTCTCTCTCCCCTATTGGATGTAACCAAATCCTCCTCACCTTCATCAATATCCTCTTCCCCTCTTTGTCATCACCATCCTCATCTAAACCTAAAAATATGTTGGACATGCTATCATCCTCATCTATATTTGTATCTATATGATCGTCATCCTTCTCTCCTTTGTGATGTAGAAGAGTTCCAAAAAACCCACAGGATGGTATAGAGGGAAGACTTAAGCTAGCCTACCTACGATCCACCACTCCTCATAGACCAGAGTGGTACCTACATAATTAGTCTTGGAGACTAGGGATATCAAGTTCCTCATCGTTTGAACTACTAAAGTACACATCATTGCAAGTAAGATGGTGACTATCCCTTGGCCTAATGACACTTCGTTTTGATCATCAGTACATCGATATAGATCACAGTGGTACTTGGATGTGCTTGAACTACCTCATAACACAGTCATAGTAGAATGGTCTGAATATGTAATTCTATCTACCTAGAAGAAACTAGTCCATCTGTAAGCTACACAGCTCATGCCTATCATCTGCCCATTGGGGAATCCACTGATATGGTCTCTAGCTGATATCATCCTCATCAAGTTGGTCAAATCTAATATGCCAATATAGAAAATATCCATCATACCATGGTCATCTCAATGGATAGTTGAAGACCCTTGGCTGACCCATGGTTGTTGTGATGGGAAATCATGGTAGTCTCGTACATGTGATATGCTTGAAGCACCATATCTATAGAAGTGTACAATGTACGATGCTATCGATCTCCCAATATACTAATTGACCTAGATCATAATAGAGAAGGGTGAGCATGCTATGGCCCCATGCATAAACGGTCCTTTTCTTCTCCATTCTCCTGATCATGTGTACAAGACCACCATCTAGATGTGCCCCTCGACATCTTAGTACTAATGTAAGTGCTACAATCATGATCATAATCCACTATAGAAGTGGTGATCGCACGTTCAAAATCCATTTAAGCTTGACGCATGGTCTGATGCTCAAATGATGAATAGGCTTGTCTAGATAGTAAAGGATGTCATCTCTCATCTATACAAAATACTTTTCTTTGGCCAGATGTATGTGCTCACCTCAGATAGGGATCCATAGGATGAGATGTATGTCCTCCAAGGTCACTGTCATCTCCTCGGTAGGAATATGGAAAGTACACGAATTTGTTTCCCATCTCTTAGCTAGGGAAAAGAACATAGCATCATGATACCTCATCGGTGGCATTAGGTACACCCAAAATAATCCAACCTCCTAAAGTAGCTCGATGTCCTCCTCTAATAGTTGGGTAACTGACTCATGAAGGAAACAAAACTATCTCCCTCCTAAGTGTTTTCGGGCTTGGGGGGAGTGTAAAAACTATATATATATATATATATATATATATATATATGAAATAAGTCCTAAATCAACCAATCAACATCACTAATTTTTTTCAAAGACACTTTTTGGATAATATGGATACCTAGGCCAATTTTTGATGGGGGTCTTGGACACTTTAGCTATTCTAGGAAACTTTGCACCAATATTTTCCAAGGTCCTAAAATTACTCTAATTACATAAAAAAAGTACAGTAAATGCATGAAAATGTTGAAAAAGTAGAGCAAAATCCACTCACTATGTGTTGAAGTATGCCTTGTGCTGCATTGCTGCGAATCTCATCCAATCTGTAGGCCTATAAAATCTTTTGTTTGGCGTCTTCACTCACTTTGCACCAAGGTAATTTACAATAAGGTAGATGTTAAATGAATAGTGAAAAGTGAAAAGTGATATTTTCATAAGTATATAGCAAAACCCTAGTAAATAAAGCTCATTCATTTAAAGGGAAGTGCATTCAAATTAACATATTGGGGGCTAGAGGACTCCATTTTTAATGATGTTTGTTGCATTGGATTCATAATTCTGCTACAATTCTCATCAAATGTCTATCACCATGTGGTATGGTACATGGAAATACCCTATGATATGACCTAAATGATTCAATGTGGTTTTGTGTTCACCTTGATTACACCTCCATAAAGCAAGAAAAATCAACGAGAGCATACATCTACCCTCAAATTCAATTCTCCATAGAATTTTGATAAGAGGAATTTTGAGTAGCTAATGAATTTGTGTTGTACGATGTAGTTCCTAATATTGTGGTTTTGTAGGTAACTAGAATGGGGTTTTCATTCTCCCTAAGGAATCCATATGAGTATCCTTTTCCTAGTGGTTATTTCCTTTAGCTTGCATATGTATGTAGTATCATATGAAAACTAAAGTGGGGGCTAAATTTAGTGTAGAAAAAATTAACCCTTTTTCACACATAATTTAGGAGTAACTGATATTAAAATTAACTTAATTATGCATTGATTTAATGTTGTAATGTGTTGTACACATTCACATTGAATCTAGGGCCCTTTTAACTAAAATATACTTAAATTGTACTTGATTTATGGTGTTATAAAGTGTTTTATTACACTTTCACACTTATCTAGGGTTTCATTAATTAATTTTGGTTAATTGAGCTTAATTATCCTCTTTAATTCAAATTTAAGCCTTATTAATGACACTTTCTGAAGGATCTATCCCAACACCCAATAATTAAATTGCATGGCATTTAATCTGCAAAAATCAGGATCCTAGAAAATGGTGCTAGGACCCATTCACCACTAATGGTGAATGGGTCCTCTCCATATAGGACACCCCTTTCTTTTAATTTTTGACATGGGTTTTTGATGTTACTTTCTCCCCACGAAGCATGGTCCTAGAAAGTTGTGCTAGGACCCGTTTTCCTTTAGTGTAAAATGGGTCCTCCTCATATAGGAAACCCATTTTTGAATTTAAATCTAGTCGGATTCTAATGATTTTCAATCCTAGATCTGGTGTCGGCTTGAATTATTTGAATTTTGGGGTTAATTCTCAAATTATGTATAAATATAAGGTTATTCTACATGATTTAAACTAGAAGAAGATTTCAAGAAAGGTAAGAGATAAAACATTTTTAATGATATCAATCATTCATACTCAAGAAGCAAGCAAGAGTGATAATTGGAGCAACAATACAAGTCTTGGACCTCATTTTGTGTTAAAGATCAAGCATTAGTGAAGGTTGATGATAGATGCCTATGGAGAATCATTAGGGATTCTAGGTGTTGTGAGATGCACAAGACATAAAACTAAGCCTAAGGACTTATTTCCTAAGTGATTCCATCTTCTATGATCACCTTACTTGCACCCTAAAGAGAAGTATATTCAAATTTGTGGCTTATTGAGAGGATTTGGGATCTCCTATAGTAAGTAAATTCCATTATTCATGTTTCATTTTAGGGTTCTATTCTAACACAATTTAGTAGAATTGCATTTAGATTCTTAGGGATCTTAATCTTAGAAACACTTAAGGTTAGGATTGCATATACATTACATGTTTTAGATTTTTATTCATCATCAAAGGTTTAATTACCTACAAGGGGTTTGAATGAGTAAAACCCCTATCCACCAACAAGCTACAAAATTTGTTTTGTAGATATTAGCAGTTCTGGATAAAAAGAAGAAATTTCAAAGTGCAAAGAAAGAGTGCAAATCTAGAAGTTGAAGATCAAATTCAATGTTTTCCAGAAGGACCTAATAGTACCCATTCGCCTTTAGTGGAGAATGAGTCCTTTTTAGGGTTTGAGGGGCAATAGATCCTACACTGTACAAGTTTCAGATTTAGATTTAGAGCTTTTAGAAAAGGCCTACAAGGACCCATTTTCCCTTGGTGGTGAATGTGTCCCTGTTAACACTTCAAAAATGTAGGATTTGATTATGTGTGTTGCATAATCTACTCCCTATTTCACCAAAAAGTTACAGTTTCCTTTTTTAGTGTTAGATTTGAGTATGTGCAAGATCATCATGGAAAAAATAGGCCCTTAAGTGGCAAAAAAATTAGAAAAATCAGAGTTCAGAAACTTGACATAAAAATTTGAATAAATTATCTATATTATTTCAAAAATATGTAATAATATAATTTGTAGAAAATTGAATTTAGTTTCTAAATTACTAGGTTTATTTAGAAAAAAATAAAATTTATTTGGTACAAATTTGAAATCTCAATACAGTAGTACTTAAATTTCATGGAAAAAATAAGAAGTAGGTGTTTGTCTGACCACCCTAACCACATTAAAATGATAATAATTTTTTATAATATTTTACATATAAGTAGAGAACTCGTGTCCCGATGTGATGCATATTTTGTTGTAATTTTTTTATGACAACTTTTAAAAATATAAAGACTTGTATGTCTGACCACCTTAACTTGGTCAAAACTTCAACAATTTCATTTTTTTTTAATCTTATAGTATGCGAAGCAAAGAATGTGATGCATGTTTTGGATTCAAAAAATATGATACCGTTTGAAAGCTATAGATGTTTTTCAATTAGCCTAAAAATCAGGACTTTAGTCGTAATTCAATAGAAAATAAATAATAATTATTTATTAAATTCAAAGTAAAGCATAATTTATATTGGTGGAAAGCTGAGAATCTCCTTTAAAAACCCTTTTTGTTTCATCAATTTTGGGTTAAAAAAAGGCGTCGGCCACATACCCATCATATTGCCACTTTTTGGCCTGAAATAATCCTGCACATACCCATTTATGCATCACATGTATTAGACCTAGAGTTAGGGTTTATTTGTTAAAGTGTGATTTATTCTCCCCAAATTATGATTTATCTCACCACCCCATCCTTGTATAAAGGAAAAGTTGCAAGATCCCTAAATCTTGAATTAATCAACCTCTTGGGTTGATAGTTATTTCAAGATTCTTGGATCTCATCTTTTGAATAAAATTATAACCTGGAAAAAGGGGGTTAGATATCATAGTCTCTCTTTTTCTTCGAGGTAAATTCATAATGTTGGTATTTATGACTCCAAAGGTATTATGGCCTCGGTACCATGAACAAAGTTGAAAGGTGTATTTCCCATAGAGGAGAAAACACTTATGCGATAGGCCCATAACGCGTACTGCAATTGTATGTGACAATATTTTTGGTTTAGATTAACATTTTTCTTGAGGATTTGTTGAAGGATTTTATTAGTGCTTTCAGCTTGACCATTACATTGTGGGTAGTAAGGTAATGAAAAGCGAAGTTTGATATGAAAGGTCTCCAAGAACTTCTTCACATCAATATTTTGAAATGGTGTTCCATTGTCTTCAACTAATGTGGAAGGGAGTCCAAAGCGAGTGATGATGTGTTCCAATAAGAAATGATATAGTTGTGAACCAAATAGGAATAGCTTCGACCCATTTTGTGAAATAATTAGTTGTAGTAATGATAAACATAATTCTAGTAGAAGATGGTGGTGAAATTTTTCCAATTAGATCCAATCCCCACATAGAGAATGGCCGAATAGGGATTTGGGCATGGATCTCAGAAGCAAGAGCATGAATCAAATTACTATGTTCTTGGCATTTGTGACATCGCTTAACATATGAGTTGCAATATTTTTTCATATTTTTCCAATAGTAGCCCATACGAAGGAGTTTTTGTAATAATGTTTTTCCTCCAAAATGACCTCCACAAGTTCCTGCATGAGCCTATTTGAGGGCTATATAAGTTTCAAAATTCTTAAGACATCACAGGAGAATGCCATGAAAGGATCATCTATACAACACATCACCGAGGATTATATACTTGGTTGATAGCTTTTTTAAATGAGTGTGGGTGTTTTTTGTTGTAGGCTCGAGAATGGTACCATATTTTTAATAATTATATATGGTGTCATACCATTCACTCAAGTTATCTTGAATTGTTATGAATGCAGTGTCAAATTTAGCGCCGATGGAGGGTTCCATGATTAGGTGAATGGTAAACATGATGTGTTTGGAAGGATCGGGAGGAGATATGAGAGAAGCCGCACTTTCCATTGCATCCACATTCTAATTATCCTTTTGAGGGATGTTATCAATGGTGAAAAAGACAAATTGTTCTAGCAAGGTCATTACGAGATCTTTATATTGCAAGAATTTTTCATATTTACCTTGGTCAACTTTGTTTCTTTGTTTTATCACTAATTGTGAGTTGCAAAAAATATTAATCTCTTTGAAACCCATGATTGAGGTAGAAAAAAATCTAGTGATTAACACTTCATATTCAATAGCATTGTTTGTACAAAGGAAATTTAAGTGATATGACAAGGTAATAGGCTTTCCTACAGGTCGAATGAAGATAAATCCAACATGAGATCATTTTCAACACTTGGATCCATCAAAATATAATTCCCTTGTAGGAATTTTTTGCAATATGGCTTTTATTTTTGTCATTGATGGCAAGATAAGGCATTGATTTGGTCCATAGTTTAGTATTGGTTCGTACCAGCAAAACAAAATGAAGAACAAGGTATCTGATTAAAGGTAAAGATGCTGATTTTTATTCTTCACCAAACTATTATTTTGAGTTCTGGATCTCATAAAAAGGTATGTTGATGTTTGTAAAATATTATTCAATAAGTATCAAGGTGCACATTTATTGATGCACGATCTAGGAGATTTTGTGTATTGATTTTCTAGTTATCAATTCTAAAAGGCCGACTTGGTAGATATAGCCATTATAGATGTTTATGTTGGATGTTGTGGTTGCATTGCTGATATATGGTTGTCATTGATGTCAACACTATTAGCATTAGTGATTCTAAAGGTTGTATATGTCAAGGATATTGAGAAATTTGTAAAAATATATTGTAGGCAGCCACTGAAGCTGAGAAGGTTAGAGTGGTGAAAAGTTTTGTACGTTGATTTTCAGGTGTCACACATTAAATGGTTTTTTGATGAACCTCTCTAGTATGTTGTCTGAAAGTTTCAATGGTATGCATCAAGATTTGTGGAAGTTATGAAGATTTATGTGCCTACAGTTATTCAGTTTCTATAGATGGTGTTCTTGAATGAAGCAGATGAAATTGTGGGAATTTCATGTGTTGCGCATGCACTTGTGATGTTCTTGGATGAGCCTAGATTGTGCTCTATCATTTCTACATGTTTTCATTGATCAGAGTGTTCGTGATCGAATATTTTTTTGATGTGTGCTCAAGTTTTCATGTTCTTGGTTGAAATGATGGTGGTAGCATGTTGTGGATGCTTATGGATTAATTTATTGTTGTTTCATGTATTCAAGGATATTGATTTTGGTCCTCTCTATGTTGTAACTAACTTGTGTTGGTGTGCATTAAGATATTTTCATGTATTGAGGCCAACAATTGTAATTGATTTGTTAATTGTGGCTGATGGAGTTGTTGATGTAAATCCTTGTAGCGGATATATAAGGGTGATCGATTTTCTCATTTTGAAGTATGCTCATGTATGCTCAGTGTGTGTGTGTGTGAAATATATGTGTGAATAAAGATCAAGTCATTCAAGTGTAGAGTAGAGTGTGAAGGATCTTGAGCAAAGCGTGTAGAAGTTTTTCTATGCCTAATCAGAACTGTCATCAAGATTTTGGAGAAGCTAATTTCTCAGTTCATCCCTCTCAGATGGTTTTAATTTGATTGTCTTATGTAAGGCAATGAGCCTTTGAGAAGTGGGCTCTAGGAAGTGTGCCTGAATGCAAGTACATTCCTTATTCAAATTTTCATTATACTTTTAACATGGTATAATTGTGGATTAACCTCCACCGTGCTTGTTTCCCTTAATAGGGTTTCCATGCAAAAATATTGGTGTTACGTTTTTTCTGATGTGTTGCTTAATTCTTTCTTTCATTGTTAATCATCAAATATGGAATTAAAATTTCATAAGTTTTATCAAATTTGTAAATTATGTGACAACTGATTCACCCCCCCTCTCTTAGTTGTCTCTTCTTGTTTTTCCAACAATTGGTATCAGAGTTGGTTCCTATGAAAGAAAATATTTACAACTCGAGGTGATCTGAGATGGCATCTTATAAGAAGGATAGTCCTAGATTCGATGGAAAAAACTACTCTCTGTGGAAGGTTAGGATGGAATGTCATTTAAGGTGCATTGGTGAGCCTTTCTGGAATATTACAAAGAATACATTTACTATTCCTCAAAATGCTCCATCTACTGCTGATGAGATCAAAGAAGCTGAAATTAATACCAAGGCTATTGAAGCATTGGTGAGTGCTTTGACAGATTTTGTAATGAAAATGTGATAGGTTTGAAGACTGCACATGAGATCTAGAAAAATTTGGAAACATTGTATGAAGGAGATCCACTAGTAAAAGCTACAAAGCCACAAAGTTTAAAAGGCAAGTGGGAGGACATTAAGATGAGTGAAGATGAGAACATATTTTCCTTCTCTCATAAAGTAAATGAACTAGTGATGAGCATGAGATGTGTTAGTGGAGTGTTCGAAGAAGATGACATTGTGGCTAAGATACTTAGATCTGTGCCTTCTTCCGACAAAGAAAAAGCTCATGTTATTGATGAACTCGGGACAGTGACAAATATAACAAGAGATATGCTAATTGGAAAACTTGTTGCCTTTGAGTTGAGTGAATTTGGTGAGTCTACTCCTAAGACCGAATCTGCATTTAAAGCTATTGTATCCAAAAAAAGATATGATCTGGGAGAAATTTCCAAGAAGACATTCAGGGATGAAGAAGAGATGAAACAAATTGAAGATGAACGAAGGGAGTTAGAAGAATTGGAAGCACTAATTATGAAAAGAGAAGCTAGAGGTCATGGTATGTATAAAGGAAAGTTACCAATTAAATGTTTTTCCTACAATAAAATAGGTCATTTTGCATCAAGGTGTTCTAAAATAACTTTTAAGTACAAACCTAAGAAAACTAGATTTCAAAAGAAATGTTATTATGCTGAAGAAGGTGTTACTGATGATGAATCTGATTAAGAAGTTGGAAATGAAGATGAATGGGTATTTATTGCTATCAAAGAAAATAGTCAGGTGTCCACTGAATCTACTAGTAATGTGAATGTTGAGAAAGCTCTTACAACCAAAGTTGAAGAAAATTATGAGTGGGTAATTGATAGTGGATGCTCACATCATATGACTGGTGACAAAAGTAAGTTTCTAAGTTTGGAAAACTATGATGGTGGTATTGTGAGATTTGGAGACAACACTTCTAGTGTGATTTGTGGTAGACACACTATTTCTTTTGGTGGTAAACATAATACTAATGATGTTCTTTATGTATAAGGCTTAAAACATAACTTGTTGAGTGTTGGAAAGATGGTAGACAAGGGTTACAATCTTTAGTTGAAGGATGGTAAGTGTAGGATATTGGGAAATTCAAGAAATGTAATTGCTTTAGGTACAAAGATAAGAGTTAACATTTTTCACTTAATTATTGCTGGTGAAATTTGTTTAATTGCTCAAATAGATGTAAGATGGTTATGGAATAGCAGTTTTTGTCATGTGAAATTTGATAATATTGTCAAAATAATCTCTTCTCAAGTAGTCAAAGATCTTCCTAAGATAGCGAAGCCTACAAACACTATGTGCAAGGAATGTGAGATGGGAAAACATACTAGAAACTCTTTTTGGAGCAAACATCATAAATCTAATGGAGTACTAGAATTGATACACAGTGATCTATGTGGTCCCTCAAGAATCAAAAGTCTTGAAGGTGAAAGGTACTTTATGTTTCTTATTGATGATTACTCTACAATGATATGTGTTGCTTTCTTAAAAGAAAAACATGAAGCACTGAAAAAGTTCAAAAGCTTTAAAGTTATGGTAGAGAATGAGACAAGTCAAAAGATCAAGTGTTTGAGGTCAAACAAAGGTGGTGAATTTACTTCTTGCGAGTTCAATTATTATTGTGAAGAGCATGGAATTCAAAGACAACTATCTGCTCCTCGAACCCCTCAACAAAATGGAGTTGTTGAAAGAAAGAAAAAACTGTTCTAGACACTACTAGAACCACGATGTTGGAATCAAATCAAAGAAGATGTTGGTCAATGATTGGTGGATTACTATATTTGACTCAAACTAGGCCAGACATAATGTGTGTTGTATGCAAGGTTTCTATATTTCAAGCTGACCCAAGAGAATCACATGTGATCGTAGTAAAAAGGATTTTCCAATACTTGAAAGGAATAATTAATATTGGTTTATGGTATCCAAAGGATGATGATATTACTTTAAATTCCTTTATAGATGTTGATTGGGTAGGTGATACTAATGAAAGGAAAATTAAAAGTGGTGGTGTGTTCTTCTTAGGGAAGAAGATGGTGTCTTGGCTAAGAAAAAATCAGAATTCAGTTTCCTTATCTACTGCTGAGGCAGAGTATATTGTTGTTGCTAACAACTATACTCAAGTATTGCGGATGAAGTAGATGCTGAGGGATGTTAGAGTTGAGTATGAAGAACCCATTTCTATATTCTGTGATAACTCAAGTGCCATAAAAATTTGTAAGAATCTAGTGATGTACTCAAAGACAAAACACATATCCATCAAGTATCACTTCTTGAGAGATAAAGTAAGTGACAAAGAAGTTAGACTGGAGTATGTACCTACCAAGGATCAAATTATTGATATATTTACTAAGCCATTGCCCAAGGATACTTTTGAGTATCTCATAGGAAAATTAGGGGTGATATCCCCTCCTGATAAGAACTAAGTGATGTAGGTATTTGCATCAGTTCATGAATTCATAGCTATATCTTATTCCAAATTGATGTTGTGGTGGCTACTACTCAGGGGGAGTAGTTAGATGTGCTAAATATGTGGCTCAAAGCTTGTGTAACTTTTTCATTGATGTCAAAGGGGGAGAAGTGTAATATGAAAAACCTTTGTGGAACAAAGGGGGAGTCTATTGGAAAGGAAGCTAGTTCGGTTTATGGTATTCTTTTTCACATCATGTGTTTCCATCAATGCCAAAGGGGGAGATTTTTGGATGTTCTGGTTCCATTGCTGATACGTGGTTGTCATTGATGTCAACACTATTAGAATTGGTGATTTCGAAGGCTGTATATGTCAAAGATATTGAGAAAATTGTACAAATATATTGCAGGAAACTAGAGAAACTAAGAAGGTCACAGTGGTGAAAAGTTTTGTACGCTTATTTTTAGGTGTCGCACATTAAAGTGTTTTTTGATGAACCTCTCTAATATGTTGTCTGAAAGTTTCAATGGTACACATCAAGATTTGTGGAAGTTATGAAGATCTGTGTGCCTATAGTTATTCAGTTTCTGTAGATGGTGTTCTTCAATGAAGTGGTTGAAATTATGGGAATTTCATGTGTTGTGCATGTACCTGTGATGTTATTGGATGAGCCTAGATATTTCTCTATCCTTATTGAATGTTCGCATTGATTGGAGTGTTCGTGATCAAAGATTTTTCTAGTGTGTGCTCGAGTTTTCATGTTGTTGGCCGACATGATGGTGGTAGCATGTTGCAGATCCTTATGGATTAATTTCTTGTTGTTTGGCATGTCGATGATGTTGATTTGGGTCCTCTCTACTTTGTGAGCAACTTGTGTTGGTGCACATTAATATATTTTCATCTATTAAGGTTGACAATTGTAATTCATTTGTTACTTGTGGTCGAAAAAGTTGTTGATGTAAATCCTTGTAGTGGATATATAAGGGCGATCGGTTTTCTCAATTTGAAGTATGCTCATGTATGCTCGGTGTGTCTGTGTGTGTGAAATATATGTGCGGATAAATATCAAATCATTCAAGTGCAGAGCAAAGTGTGAAGGAGTTTGAGAAAAGTGTGTAGAAGTTTTTTATGTGCCTAATCAGAACTTTCATCAAGCTTTTGGAGAAGCTAATTTCTTAGTTCATCCCTCTCAGATGATTTTAATCTGATTATCTTATGTAAGGTAGTGAGCTCTAGGTAGTGTACCTGAATGCAAGTGCATTCCTTATTTAAATTTTCATTATACTTTTAACAAGGTATAATTATGGATTAACCTCCACCTTGGTTTTTTCCCTTAACAAGATTTCCATGCAAAAATATTGGTGTTATGTGTTTCTGATGTGTTTCTTAATTCTTTATTTCATTATTAATCATCAGATCTGGAATTAAAGGTTAATAAGTTTGATCAAAGTTGTAAATTCTATGACAACTGATTCACCCCTCGGCCCCCCCTCTCAATTGTCTCTTCTTATTTTGCCAAAAGTTTAAGGTGTGATTCACTAAATTCTTTTGTGCTCAAACATTTTTATTTTGGTGGTGCACATTAAGAATTAGTTGTGAATTTAGCCATTTGTTGGAAAGTATTTTATCTCTTATGAAAGATGACATAGAAAAGATCAAATCTCTTGTTGCAGATATATATAAGAGATCATATATATCATTTCGGATATTGGAATAGATGTGATGTGAAGTATTTTAGAGTGGTGTCAAATTAAGAAGAGTAGTTGTGGAAATTCATCTACATATATAATATTGAGGATGCAAATAGAAGAGTAGAGTAGAGTAGAGTAGAGAGAAGTGTAGAATCAATTTGAAGGTCCAAAATCTGATATATGAGCCTAACCGAAATTGTAACCTGACATGAGTAGATGCTATTACTTCAGTTCAACCCTTCATATGGTCTTAATCTGGACATTTTTTTAGGCAGTGAGCCTTTTCTTTTGAGTAGTGAGCTCTAGGTAGTGAGCTTGAAAGCAAGTGCATTATTTTTCTGAAACCTATATTTGAGTATTAAAATTGTGGATTAACCTCCACCATGGTTTTTCCTCTAACCAGGTTTCCACGTAAAATCCATTGTGTTATGGTTTTGTGGATGATTAATTTGTGTACTTGCATCTTTCCTCTGGTTGAATGTTTAAATGGTTTAAATATCAGATTAATAAAGTTAATATTTGTAGAACAGTGATTCACCGCCCCTCTCAGTGTTCCCTTGAGTCCAAAAATATGTATCAGAGTTGAGTTCCTTAGAAGAAGTTTGACAACTTGAGGTGGATCTTTGAATGTGATGGACTCTGATAGTCTTCAACAATAACTTTGTGTGGAAGTTAATGACCTTGATAAGTGTAAAGCAGGAGTCCTAGAACTAAAAGCAAGTCTTAGGGATGCAGAGAAATTCATTTAATCATTGAAGGATCAGATTGCTAAATCTAGGGTAAAGAGGAAGGATCTTTGTGATTAGATTAAGCAAAAAGAAAGTGAAAACATGGATGGTTTTCACCTTAATCAAACCTTGAAGGAAATAACTGAAGAATGTGAAAAGATTGCTAGAGACAACTCTACCCTAAAGAATGAGATGAAATCTATGGTGATGAAGTTGACTAAGGAGATCAAAGAAAGGAAGAAGAATGAGGAGAATATTGCTCAGTCCATAAAAGAAAAATCTAATGAATGTAGAAGAGTAAATGGAGAATTCATTTATTTAGAAAATGAACTTTAACAATCCATAAACAATGAAGAAGAGCTTGAAAAATAGATTATTACTCTCAGGAATGAACTCACTACTGCAAATGAATATAAGAAGAATTTTAAGATGAGTTCTGCTAAGCTTGATGAGCTGACCCAAAGTCGGAAGAATACTAATGGCAAGTGAGGTCTTGGATATGAAAAAGGAGAAAGATTCAGATCTAGACAAAAGAATTTCAAGCAAGGTAATCAGATGAACAAAGGTGGAAGGTATTCAGTAAGACAACCTAATGCTCAAAAGTTTAATGGATACTATTTTGCTTGCAATAAATTCTGTCATATGGTTGCTTAGTGTAGAATTAAAATGAAATCAAGAGATTCATCATTTTTTGGTCAATATTTCAATTGCAAAAAGTTTTGTCACAAATCAATCGAATGCAGAAATGTGTCAAACTATTTTGTCAGTAGAAGGAATGTTTAATGTTATACCTATGGAATATTTGGGCATATTTATAATCAATGAAAATCAAGAAGAAATCAATTGAATTATTGGTCTAGACAAGAAAATATTGTGTGCTACAATTGTAAAAGATATGGTCAGATTGCAAAATTTTGCAGGAAAAAAAAAGCGAATAGAAGAGGTCTCGTATGCAAAAGCAGAAATACACAAAATGACAATAAAGAAAAAGGATAAATGATTATGGATGAAATAAAAGATCAGATGAAGAAGACATGGGTAAGGACGAATGAGTTTTATGTTGGAAATGGTTTTGCATCGAAACCTACTTTCGATAATTCCTTCGAGAACTGATCTCAAGCCATTGGCCTAGGGGAAGTTTTTTAAGAAAATCCTTTTTCCCTTGTTTGTAAGCTAGTACCGGAATGAGAAAGATTGTTAATAAGTTGTGTTAATGATCTACAAGGGTTTTGGAAAACATTCATAAGGAAATTCAAAAAATCATAGGTTCGTAGAAGAATTTTTCTCTCACTGTCTGAGAAAGGAGGGTATCCGGAATACCTAGGGAAAAGGCATTTATTACAAGTGTGTGAGTTATAAAAGGAAAGTTTAAACTCTCATTTGTCACTTTGCATTGAAGAAGAGAAGAAGGAAAGAACTTGGTAGTAGAATCTCGAAGTAATGAGGTTAATTCGACGACAAATCTCAAAATTTATCAAGTATTTCAATAGTTTTCAGAATTTCCATATAATTTGGCGTGCGATTGTATGGAAGGAAAAATGGAACAAATAAAATGGTCAATAAATTTAGATGAATACAACAGTGAAAAGATTAGAGTCGTAAGAAATATTTTGTCATATGATGAATTGAAATGGGTGAGAGAAGCCAAACACAAGAATTTGGACATTTGGAATGAGTTTCCCTATTTCAAGAACACATAAATTGTTCAATTGATTTTAAGGAGATTGAATGATGACACCTTAATTCTAGACAAACCCTGCATCATTTCGAAGGATGTAATTGGAAATGTGATTGGATTATGCAAAGTTGGGGATATACTGAGAAAGAAATCTATCTAAAATAAAGAAGTTGAAACCTTAACCAAAGTTATTGGAGATCAAAGGGCATTGATAATCTCGACAATCGAAAACCATGTGACAAGGTACATTGCACACAAAGTGTCATATCAAATATTTTTCAGAAATAGAGAAGGAGCAACCTCGCTTGGTGTAGTTTACATCTCTCACAAAATGATAATGGAAAGTTAGGAATTTGACCTGTACGGATTGCTAAAGGATCAAATAATGGAGAACGTGCAATTAAAACAGGAGACAGATTAACCTTTTAGGTTTTCTACTCTAGTTATAAGTCTATTAATGTATATCCTAAATTGTTTACTGATGAACAACAATGTGGTGTGGAAATTAAATGAATCGGTGTGCAAACAAATATACACACTCTAAGAGTCTGGCTAACTGTGATCAAGAATTTAGAAATTTCTTTATGAGTTTGCTAGAAAAGTTAGGCTCAGTTGGTGTTTCTCTTCCGGTGAGATGGAGAGAAAGAAAAAAAGAGAAAAATAAACTATTGTGTGTACTCCTCCAAAACGCAAGATTCCAAAAACTAAAGGAAAAGGAAAGGAATAGGAGATTGTGGATATACTAAATGAGGAATCTGATGAGGAAATGGAGGTTTCCCAAGGAAAAGATCTAGAATTAGCCGAACCAGAACAAGAAAAGGAAATGACAAAAGCAAGCAAAGAAGAAGATGAATTGAAAAAATAGAATCTACTGCAGCTTATTCATAAGGAGGGTGGAATACAAAAAGTTTCCAAATTATGGTTTGTTAGATCCTCATATGATTAGGATATGATCTTAAGTGTACTAAATGCTCATGTTGTGCACAACCAAATCAAATTGGAGAGATTGTAGAAATTTTTTCCAGAAGAGATGATTGAATGCATTAAGGAAACTATGGACTTTGAGTCTCAAAGCAAAGAATAAGGAAAAGTAATCCTACATTTCAAGGAGCAATTTAGGATATCACTTACCAAGCTAAAAAAAAAATGAATGAATTGAGGCATAGCATAAGTGCATAAAATAAAATATATAACTATTGCATATGTTGGCCTCATGTAGTTGGGAAATACAAAGAGAAGTTAGAACAAATTGAAACAAAATTAAATGGGATTGGAAATTGTTTTGATATGTTTTAGCTATAGGATGGTACAATCAAGAAAAGGATTCAAGAGCTACATTCTGAGCACACAAAAGTTCAATTCACTAAAAACACACTTGTGGACACCTTTTGGAAAGTGAAGGACCTAACTGAGTGCAAAATGGAACATATGGTTGAAATACTAAGGAAAGGTGAAAAATTAGAAGATGTGATCACAATCCTAGAATACATCATCAAGATTGTCAACAAGACATCTAAGAATAATAGTATGATCATAATCATTCGGATTTCTATAGTATCTTGGAATAAATTTCTTCTAGAGATGAAAGAAAATCACAAGATAATTTTCTAAGTCAAGTAGCAGTTGTTCTTTTTCAAAATTTTCAAGTTTTGGTCACATTTCAAAAGGGGAGATTGAACACATGTTCTTTCATTGAATATTTGGCATATATGTTTTTCATTGATGTGAAAGGGGGAGAGAGGGCAGTGAAAAATGCCTCATCAATCTCAGGGGGAGGTATGTTTTAAACTTTTGAAGTTTGGCAGCGTACTCATATTGGTTTTGACACTTAGTCACTTTTCACTAAGTGTTGCCATCATTGCCAAAGGGGGAGATTTTTGGAATATGGCTTCTAGTGTTGTCATTGATGGCAACCTTAGTCATTGATCTGGTCCACACTTTATTATTGGTTCATACTAGTAGAACAAAATTAAAAATAGGGTATCTGGTTAAAGGTAAAGATGTCAATTTGTATTCTTCACTAGACTATTATTTTGAGTTGTGGATCTCAAAGAAAGGTATGTTGATGTTCATACTATCTTATTCAAGAAGTATCGAGGTGTGTATTTACTGATGCATGATCTATGAGATCTGTTGTATTAATTTTCTACTTATCAGTTCTAAAAGGCCGACTTGGTAGATATAGTCATTGTAGATGTTTAAGGTGTGATTGGCTAAATTATTTTGTGTTCAAACATATTTATTTTGTCCTTACTATACTATGGCCAACTATGGCTGGTGCACATTAACAATTAGTTATGAATTTAGCTGACTGTTGGAAATTATTTTATGTCTTAAGAAAGTCGACATACGAATGATCAAATATCTTGTTGCGGATATATATAAGAGATCAGATATATCATTTTGGATATTGGAAAAGATGTGATGAAAAGTATGTCAGTGTGTGGTGTGAAATTCAGAAGAGTAGTTGTGCAAATTCATCTGTGCATATAATATTGGGGATGCAAATAGCATAGTAGAGCAGAACAAAGTGCATAATTAGCCCGAAAGTCTAGAATCTGATCTATGAGCCTAACCAGAACTATAACCTAACATGGGTAGATGCTATTAATTTTGGTTCAACACTTCAAATGGTCTTAATCTGAAAATTTTGTTAGGCAGTGAGCCTATTCTTTTGACCAGTGAGCTCTAGGTAGTGTACCTAAATGCAAGTGCATTATTTTTGTGAAACTTATATTTGAGTACTCAAAGTATGGATTAACCACCACCATGGTTTTTCCCCTATTAGGGTTTCCACGTAAAAATCCTTGTGTTATGGTGTTGTGGATGATTAATTTGTGTACTTTCATCTTTCCTTTGGTTGAATGTTGAAATGGTTTAAATATTGAAGATTAATAAAGTTAAGATTCGTAGAACACCAATTCACCCCCCACTCTAAGTGTTACCTTGAGTCCAATAGAAGTTGTATGGTCAACACACTATCATTAGGAAAAGAGTCATTGCTGGGGAGGCCTAAAGGAGAAGGAGCATCGACTAAGTTGTTGGTTAATTCTTGGCCTTTGATTTCTTTTTAGGAAACAAACTTAAGGTCAAACTCAGTCAACGACATTACCCATTTAGAAAGACATCCTAATAGGTCTGATTTAGTGCAAAAGATATTTGAGAGGATCAAATTTTGTCATCACTTATATTTCTACATTTCGTAAATAGTGTCACAACTTACTAGTAGTGAATACAAGAGCCAAACATTGTTTTTCAATTGTTGTGTATCGTGTTTCATAATCTATTTGGGTTCGACTAATGTAATAAACATGATGTTCTTTTCCTTTTTCATCTTGTTGAGCCAACAATGCAGCAAGAGCATGGTCGAAAGGGGCGATATAAAGGATGAATATTTTGTTTGGTATAGGAGGTTGTAAAATAGGCCAAGTTGCAAGGTATACTTTCAAAATCTTAAATGCCTATTTACAATCCTCATTCCAATACAAATGCACATCCTTTCTAAGGAGGTGTGAAAGGTAACATTTGATTAGCTACAGAGGTAACAAAATGATGGATGGCTTGAATCCTTCCTCATAATGTTTGTAATTGGGAGGTGTTTTGAGAAGGTGGCATGTTAATTATAGCATCAATTTTCTTCGTGTCCACCTCAATGCCTTTCTGAGATATGATAAACCCTAAAAAATTTCCACTATCTACTCCAAAGACACATTTCTTTCGATTTAAGCTCATGTTATACTTACACATTCATTCAAAGATCTATCGAAGAACATTCACATTATCTTGTTGTGTTAAGGATTTGGCTAGAATGTCATCAACATAATCTTCCAGGATTTTATTTATGTAATCATGCAATATCAATGTCATTGATCGTTGATAAGTTGTGCATGCATTCTTTAATCTAAATGACATCATAACCCAAAAAAATGTTCCCTAAGAGGATGTGAATGTCATCTTCTATTGATCTTGTGGGTTAATAAAGATTTGATTATAGCTAGAAAATACATCCATAAAGGACAAAAAAGCATGTCTAGTACTTAAATCCATGATCATGTTGATATTAGGAAGAGGAAAACCATCCTTTAAAGAGGCTTTATTCAAGTCACAAAAATCCGTACATATCCTAACATGATTATTAGGTTTAGAAACGGTGACAATGTTTGATATCCAAGGAGAATAATCAATAGGTCGAATTCAAAACCTATGTCAAGGAGTTTTTCAAGTTCTCCTTTAACATGCAAGGCTATCTTAGGGTTCATCTTTCATATCTTTTGGCGAATGGTCTTAGCATTTTCAACAAGAACAATGTTGTGTGACACTATCTTTTGATGTATTCCTAGCATATCTGAATATTTCTAAGAAAAAAGTTTAGGAAAGTCATGATGCATAAGATCCTCTTTCTCTTCATCATCAAGGCACTTCCCAATTTTAATGACTCTGTCTTTATCATCTATGTCCATTGGTATGTCAATGGTATCCCCTAATAGGAGTACATTTGACTTAGGAAATCCTAGATCATATGGTTCCATACTTCTAGGTGTCTCATTGATGTCAAGAATGTTTAGCTCAGTACTTATCATAACACAAGAAGCATTTCTCTTAGGAACAAAAATCTTATCAGAAGCTTTGAACATTTGTTTCAAAGCTTCATCATTGTTTACATAGTCCAATGATGGAAGAAAATCCATATGAAGGAATCTGGGATGTTTTAGTGTGAGATTGATTCTTGGTTTACATGTGATGTTGATGTTAAATTATGGTTGGTGATTTACTTTTGTTGTCTTAGAAAAAGAAAACCCTAAATTGGTCTTAGTATCTTGTGTATTAGGTTCAATGGGAACTTGACTACCTTGTTCATGTTTTCCACATCCTTTACCATTGTATCATAATTATTTCACAAGATCATAACCTCATCAATAAAGCCTTTCAATTTCCTATGGGTTAAGTAGTTGTTAGCAATCTATCTCATCGAAATTTTTTGTATACATTGTAGTTTCTTCCAAAGTAGATGAGGTAGAAGTTTTAGAAGGTGCTTCTTCATTTTAAGCAGACAAAACTAATGGTTGTTCTTGTTTCTCATCCTCTTTCCTTGCGATTATATACTCTCCCATGAATGAAGGTATAAATTCTAATGATCCCCAATCATCACCTAGTAATTTAGACTTGGATTCTTCTTCTTGTTGGTTGTTCTCAAGAGGTGCTATGTTAGATGTTGGAATCAATGTGTTGAAAAGAATTGGTGTTCCTTTTTCAAGTTGTAAGCAACTTTCAAGCTCAAGGTCTACGCCAATTTGATAAAAAAAAAATTATAGACATATTTCATTTTTTGATGAAGGGTCGAAGGTACTACATGCATCTCCTGAATCCATGGTCTTCCCAAAAGAAGATTATAGGAAAGGTCATAGGGCATGACATAAATAGGAGTTTGCAGCATAACCATTCAGACAGTAATAGGTAAAGTGTTTAGGCAAAGCGATTGCACTTTGTAATATTATCAAATCCTCTAATAAATAAGGAATTAGATTTTATTTTTGATTTATCCACCTATAATATATCGAGAATCTTTGCACTGCATCCATTAAGGGAAGAGATATTTTCAACAAGGGTCCATTTGATGCCTATCTGATCGTATTGGGCTATTATCATAAAGGCTTCATTTTTCTTCCTTAATTATAATGGGGGGAGCTCATGTTCATAGAAGGTAATTTTGACATTAACTGTATTCATTCCCTGTATTAGAGATACCTCGTCATTACCATTTATACCAAGAGGAACCACTATCTTTTACAATATTGTTTGAAGCATAAAATGATAGTTTGGGGAGTTTTGAAGAAGAACCCAAAGGGATATCTTGGTGGGAGTATTCTTAAACTTTTAAATGAGATCCTGTACTCCCTAAGGTGTGGATTTAAGTAAGGGGCCACAAGTAATATGGGATTGGGTAAAGGTAAGGGTTTTGAGGTGGGTAGTTAAGGGTGTGGGTTATTTCTAGTGTAATGTGTGTGAGAAACAAGATCGTGCTTAGGCAGGTAAAGGGTAAACTCGGGTCTAGGTGAAGGTTGAGGTTTATGATAAGGTGGGTAGAGAACAAGTTGAGGTTGAATTACATTGACATATTTTTTTTGAGGTTTCTCACAACAAACCCTAGTGGATGAGCTAGGTGAGATGAAGTCCTAAAGGGATTCATCTAACAAGTCTAAATCATCACAAATAAAAAGGTTTGGGAGGTAGGTTATCAATGATTGGTTTGGTTTTTTCATCATAAACCTTAGTGGATGAACTTAGTGAGAGGAAGCATTATAGAGATTCATCTAAATTATTCAAGTCATCACTACTAAAAGGTTTGGATGATATGGTTTTGCTAAAGTGTAGAAGTGTGTGAATAGTGTCATGTGGTGTTTCTAATGTTTTATCTTCATGTTCTAACGAATGTGACTTAAATAAACTAGGAACTAATGTTGAAAATGAAACTTGTAAAGATCTAATACTATCCATAAATGCCATGAAAGTAAAAAATTCTTATGCTAATGATTACTATATAATAGAGAATAACTGAACTGAAATAGAAAAGCAACAAGAACAAACAAAACCCATAGTAACTCGAAATTGAATGTAAGAAAAAGACTAACGCAAAATGAGGACTGGGACTAAGTCACCCAAAGTGGAGAATTAGTCCTAGTGGGGGTATTTTTGAAAAATTTCTAGTGTTTCTAATGAATTATAATGTATGTTGTACTATAAAATGTAGATCTAAACTATAGATGTAGAATTTCACTATTGTTGAAGGAAATGAGGTGCAAAAATGAATGTTTCACTAATGAAAAGTATGAAACCCCAAGATGCAAATGTAAATAATGCAACATAAAATTCAATGTTAATAGAGGCTTTTCCTATGATGTAAATGGATCCTAAATCATAAGTAATATATTTCTAAATGTAGGTTCACCAAAACGAACCGCAAATTTTAGGGGAAAGGAGATTCCCTTACACTTCTAGGGTTTTCACCTAAAAGGAGAGACACCTTTCCACTCTAAAAATTGGAGCTCATTTAAAACTAATGCAAATTTGATTGAATTATAACTAAATAAAATTTGCTTAATTCAATAAACTAAAAGTGTACATGAACTATTGAAGCAAAACTAGTGAAATGTACATTGTTTGAAAGCACATGATATACGAAAGGATGGATTAAAGACAATACAAGGAAAGGTAGAAGGACATATAAGAAGAGTGCACCTAGAAATGAAAAAGAGTTGAGGTGAAGATTGCAAAAGCCTTTGAAATTCTAGAAAACCTACTTTTTAGGCCAACGAGGACACTTATAGCAAGCTAGGCGACTTAGTCCCAATTCTGGAAAACTAGTCTGGGGCCCGTTTCAACCAACTGGGTCTCCAAATATTCAAAAATATCTAATAGAAACAAGTAGTGGGACTAACTTTCCATTGTTTGCGACTTAGTCCACTCCATATTTTCTGAGAATATGAAGGTGGAAACTAAAGCCTACAGTCTGTAATCTATTCTTCAATTGAAATTCGGGTCCAAACCTACAAAATTACCTACAAAATAAAATATAGTTTGGTTTGTAATGTGGAGTTTGTCTTGGTCAAACCCCTAGTTGGTATTTATACTTTGAAAGAGATAAGAAATCTGCATAAAACCCTAGCCCTAAGTGTGTCTAAGACTAGGAAATCTTAGGTATGATGCAAACCTATTCTAGCTTGTGAGAATAAGATGCATAAATGAAACTAGAACAATGTGAGACCCATTCCAAGAGACCCTAAATCACATTAGAAATGAAACTTAATGACATGAAAAGCTTCCTTAGGTTGAAGATAGAGAGAAACTGGAAGATAGAACCACTTTGAAAAAAGTCTTTAAGTTGATTTGATGGCTAGTTGCATCTCCTCAACCTATATTTCTTCATGATTATCCATAGACATCCATGGTCAACCCTTTGCAATGTGAGATCTTGTATAAGAAGTGAGCTTTAAGACCTACAAAAACCCTAGCTTACTACCCTAAGCTTCAACTTTGTTGTAGAAAGAGTAATGAATCTTCTTATGGAAGATGTTCAACACTTGATTCTTGAATTTTCTTGTGAAAAATGTGTATTTATAAGCAACAATACCTAATTGTCAGTTATTTTGACTGAAGAGGCTGATACCCATTGGGATTTTTTATTAAGTCATAAATTTTCCCGCTCAAAAATGCAAATAACCCTAAAAGGGACTAAGTTGCCACCTTGGGTGACTTACTCCCACCAATGGTTTTTGAGGTGGGATTTGTGAAATATTTGAGTGATTTTAATGTTTTTTTTTTAGACTTATATGATTTCTTAGGTGAAATAAGACTCAAGGTAAAAAATAACAAGTCTTAGGGGCCTATAAATGTTGTTTTAGGTGTGATTGATGCAAGGGTGTCTAAAGTAGGACCAAATTAGGCACAAAATTGTCTCTTTCTTCAAGAGTATACATTATTTGGCGACACAATATATGTACATATGTAAATATGTATATATGTGTGTATATGTATATATGTATATATATATATATGTATATATGTATGCATGTATATATGTATGCATGTATTTATAATAGTTCTTTTACAATTTCTCTATTTGTCTATAGTATTTAGTGCCAGATAATGTAGCTTGAATATATAATTGACAAGCCAATTGTTACATAGATTGCTTGTGTTGTGTCAATATGTTTTATGGTATTCTTTCCTCTATCCCCACAAAGAAAACTATTCAATATTATAGTTTTCCTCTTCTATTCTCCACATGTTATACTTCTATTTAATGTGGGTTTTTGATCATCTATCATTTTACTCTGATTCTTAAGTGTTTTCCTAATAGCCCTCTTAAAATTTTCCTATTTGTCTATAATATTCTTTTTTTGACTATCCTATAACAAATTGTTCTTTATCATTAAAATGAATGTTGTGACTTCAAATCTATGGTTAAATATATGATGTTTTTCATTACAAGATCTTTGATCTTCATTTGAGGATCAACATACAATATTGAAGATTTAATTCGCCGTATGGTCTACCATTTAGCCTTTTTAATGTCAATAAGGTATATTCTTTTACCATTTCTATAGTGGGTTTATGTGATGTTGTATTTTTCCTATTCTAAATGCAAACTCTTAATGCTTAATTTATCTTAATTTCACATATAATTTGATCTAAAATCTAAAATTTAACAACCATTATCCTATCATAATGACAAATAGTCTAGATCAATCCTCCATTTAGTCATTTCTATGTCTTGGATTGATTGCAATTGAGAATTTGTCCACTTGATAGTGCATCCTATGGCCTTGTCCTAATTTAAACCTATTTCCTGTCTCTCGAGTTGAATATTTGTCTATATTTTAAAGTTCTATTTAATATTGATTTTCGATCATTTGTTATTTTCCCGTGGTTCTTAAGTATTTTCCTAATAGTTCTTTTACAATTTACTTATTTGTCTATAGTATTTAGTGCCAAATAATGTAGCTTGAATTTAAAATTCAAAAGTCAACTCTTATATAAATTGTTTTTCTTGTATCAATATGTGTCATTATATTATTTTTTCCACATTTTTTTCAAGCTCCCTATAAGAAAGTGATTTTTTGTGTGGTTTAGCTCTTGTAAATTCTAAAATTTTGTAGACTACTATAAACTGTAAACATGGCGTTGATATGTAGCTCTGGGTTGATTTCATTTTTTTTAGTCTATGTATGTCTTCCCACCTCTCTCAAGGTTCTATTTAATTTGGGTTTTTGATCATCTATAATTTACCTGTCATTCTTAACTACTTTTCTAGCAACTCTTTTACAATTTCTCTATTTCTCTATAATATTTATCATGAAATAATGTAGCTTGAATTTTGTATTGGCAACCAACTATTATATAGATTGCTTGTTTTGTATCGATATGTTTCATGATATTTTTTTCCCACATCCCCATAAAACACTATTCATTATTGTAGTTCACCTCTTCTATTGTCCATGTTTTTAAGTTCTACTTGGGTGCTGCCACAATTGTGGTTTACACTTTCTGGGAGATCTTGATTTTTGCTGAAATCACATATTTTTAGAAAATATAATGATTTAAGCCTTGAAAAGTTCCATTTAAAGTATTCCAATTGAAGAGGCTTTTATCAAACCACATTAGACCAAGCCCCCTTGGATAGAACCCTGCTAGTTTTAAACCATACCTATAACGGAGTCTGCTTTACACCTATCAAAATGCTGATAAAAAATCACTTTTAATTTAACTTTTGGGGGATCAAATTAATTCATTTAAAATTTAATTTTTTGTAAGTATGTAGTCCTTATTATAAGCTTCCAAAAAAGTATAATTTTAATTAAATTAAATTTGATTATTAGATCTGTTTTTTATTTCTTGTGAATGTAGGTTTTTCACTAAAAATCAAGCTCTATGTTTGGCACATGTGGAAAAATAGTAGATTATCAAAATAAAATTTTAAAAAATATGCTTAGGCTGGGTATTGATGTCTTTGATCCATTAAAAAAAAAAATGAATTTTGATACATACAGAAAAAGTATGTTGTATACAATCCGCCTATGTCTGAATTGTAATTGGTTTGACTTTGAAACTTGATTAAGGGAAAATATTTAATAAAACACTATGAAACCAAATGAACTGGTTAGATATCGTAGTTATAAATCTAAAATTTGAAAAAAATAGAATTTCATCCTTTATACAAAAAAAATTATGTTGTATAAGGTGAGCATCACTCTTTAAAAATGTTGTTTACTGATAAAAACTAGTTTTCGAAGGAGATGAGAAAAAAAGTGTAATTTGATTCCAAAAATTTTGAAAAAATATATTTAGAATCTATAGACAAAACTGTACAAATCCCTACTTTGCATCATCTTCAAATTCCTCATGGTTTAGCTGCTATAGGAGCCTGAAAGTGAAGATTTAGTTACAAAAATCAATTTAGTGTCCAATTTGCCCAAAAATTGTAAACCAGTATTGTGGGATCACCCATTTAATGTGGGTTTCTAATCACTTACTATTTTCCTATGATTATTAAGTGTCTTTCTAAAAGCTCTTTTACATTTTCTCTATTTTTCTATAATATTTAGTGCCAAATAATGTAGCTTTAATTTTGAATCGACAAGCCAACTATTACATAGATTGCTTGTCTTGTATCAATATATTTCATGATATTCTCTTTTTCTCATTTGTTTGAAGCTTTGTGCAACAAGTTGTTGATTTCCATAGTTTAGCTCTTGTATTCTTCATATCTTAATGTAGGTAGATGTTTTTGTGCATTTAATTAAGAATTATGCCCTCATGTATTCTTTTTGCTTGGCATGACACTTTGGGAGTTTCTTATTCTATTTTCCCTATGACAATAATTGTTTCTAACTTTCAAAATTTTGAAATTTTATAGATTGGTACAAAGTACAAACATGATATTGACTTGTACCTTTGTAGTGCTTTCAACTTTTATTGGTCAATGTATGTTTTTTGGCCTCTCTTTATTGTTCCTTGTTATCTATGTGTATCTTTGGTGCTATACAGATTTTGTACAATTTATTGCTTGCTTTTCTTTTGACAAATTTAAGTTAAAATTCATTGAAAGGGAATGGTATGGAATGTAAAATCTATATCAAAATTAATGCTATGAAATGCTATTTTCCAACCTTTTCTCATGTATGTTTTTATACTTTCCCACACTGCAACATTGGATATTACATTTTCTTCCTCTGGCACCATCATACAACAATGCCACAATGCATTAACCCTCACCCATAATTGTGTTGAATTCCCTGAAACATAGATAGATACATATATGCATATATATGTATTGAATTCCCCATTTCATATTTTAAAATATACATATAGGTAGATATATATATCCATATATACAGACCAAGACCACTATGGCTTGTTTCACAATGCGATTTTTTTTATATATACACATGTATATCTAAACAACTATGTATGCTATCTTTATTCGTATTTATGTAGACTTTTACTTAAAAAGAGTTAAGAATAGCATAGCATGACAATGCCTCTTTTGACAATGCAAATTAGTTAATATATTTTCTTGCACATTTTGGAGTATACTTTACCACACTAGAACATTGAATATTGTATTTACTTTCTCCTATGTCATTGGACAACAATGCCAGGATGCGTTAACCCTTGCATGAGAAAAAAATTACCTTTTTGCTTTCACGTATCAAGGCAACTGAATCCACCTCTTTGAGCCCACTTAATTAGAAAACTCCTCTCCATCATAAACAACCCTAGGAATTTTATTTTTTTCCCCATGATCTTACTACTCTTAGCTAGTTTTATAATCTCTTCATATTCACAGTTTGAATGAATTTCATACAAAAAGGTCCTTGATCTATTTAGCATGTAAACTAGAATGTCAATACTCCACTTCTTGAACTCTCTTTCCCAAGGTAAAAACATGTTTTTTGGAGCAGTAATGAGAAATGTTTTTCCTGTGCTCAAAGCATGAGAAATAAGTTTCCTAAAGAAGTACTTTGAATTGTTTCCTAGAAGCAAGCCTTATTTTCCCTTGGGAGATAGTGTTCAAGAAGTGGAGAGTACTAAAAAAACTTTAAAAAATAAAAATAAAAATTGACGAACTATAGCTATAGCCCATAGGCCATAGGTTGCAATGTTTAAAATATGTTGCTAACTTCTAGAACTTTCGCCCCCTTCTTATTGTTCCTTCTTGCCACTATTATCCTTTGACGTTATGCTCATTTTTATGCAGCCCTTTCTTGGCATGTCAATGACTACATAGTCGGGAATAAATATAGTATACACATTTATTTAGATATAGTAATCCATATATATAAATATATATATAAATGTGTACATATGGATATATATATCTAGTTATAATATGTGCTCTTTTAAATGTGTAGATAAAGGCAAAATTCAATACATATATGAACTTAATCATTTTTAATTCTTTGGTATGTGGAGGATCATGATGTGCCAAAAAGTGGTGATATGTAAGTGATATGATGACCCATGTGGCTGATGACTTGTTTGTTACCCAAAATTGATGAAACGAAAAGGGTTTTTAAAGAATATTATCAGCTTTCCACCAATATAGATTATGCTTTACTTTGAATTTAATAAATAATTATTATTTATTTTCTATTTGAATTATGACTAAAGTCTTGATTGATGGGATGATTGAAAAAACTCTATAGCTTTCAAACAGTATCACATGTTTTGAACACGAAACATGTGTCACATTCTATGCTTTGAATACTATAGGATTAAAAAATAAATTGAATTTCATGAATTTTTGACCAAGTCAAGGTGGTCAGACATACGAGTTTTTATATTTTTGAAAAATTGTAATAAAAAAACATAATTAATTATTTACTTGAAAAAAAAGTACAAAAAAATATACATCACATCAAGACAGGAGTCCTCTACTTATATTTAAAATATTATAAAAAAATAATATCATTTTATTGTGGTTAGGGTGGTCAGACAGATACCTACTTATTTTTTCCCTAAAATTTAAGTACTACTACATTGAAATGTCAAATTTTCACCAGATAGAATTTTTTTTTAAATAAACCTAGTAGTTTAGAAAGTACATTTAATTTTCTACAAATTCTATTCTTACATATTTTTGAAATAATATAGGTAACTTATTCAAATTTTTACGTCCAGTTGCCTAACTCTGATTTTTTGAATTTTCATTGCAACTTAAGGGCCTATTTTTTCCATGATGATCTTGCACATACCCTCTTACTATTGTATATCCTATTGTTTGGATAAGAAAGAATGAAGGGACCAACTAGAAACATATACAAATATCTACATATAGGTATATATAGAAATATAATAAATAATTGCACGCATACATATATAAGTAACCTCAAAGATAAATAGATAAATATAGGGATATATAGATTTGTATTTATCATTTTTATTCTTTTTTTGTATCTCTTGTTTTTTGGAAAATCTTAAAAGTGGAATGGTTATACCCATTTTCATTTAATCAAAATTGTAAAAATGGTTATCAGATTATAAATATTTCTAAGTTGTCTACCAGTTGCCATTGGACGTTGCAATAAACTCATCTTTTATTTTTATTGTTAAATAGAGCTGCCAATCAATCAACTACAATTGCAACATTTCCTCCCTCTAAAAGTTCCCACAACTATTTCTATAGAATCGAGCTTGGTGGATGGGTCTCTAGAGCCCCCCAAATTTATTGGTGATTGATTTGGTGACATCACCCACATGTTCAACTATGGAGTCTGTCTCTGAGGGTACCATCCACTAAACTCTACGTCTTGATTCTGTAGGTTTATATTTCTTTTTCCTTATACCTATTGCAAATTTGTTGTTATTGTTTCCTTCCTCTTTTGTAATCAACCTGAACATTTCCTTTCAATTCCTTTAATTTTAGGATTCTCAAATATAGAAACGTATAGCACATACCTTTTACTGCTTATGTTTCTAGTTTTATTAGCCTTTAGGTGTATACACAGATGGCTGACCCTGGTAAAGCATATAGATGTGGAAGTACATATGCATTCATCTTTTCAAGCACATAAAAACATCTCTTTGCAGCCTTTGTTTTCCTTACTCCTTTTATCCATTTGGTGTGATGTATTATATTTTTCCTCAATTGAACTTGTCTATGTAGGCTACAAAGAAACAACCAACTTTGACTTCATTTTCAATTCATTCCATCAATGTTGGAGAAGTCATTCCCTCTCCAGTCCTTCAACTCTTGTCATTTAAAAAAAATTGGTGATGATGAAGGGTAAGTTGAGTGATGCAAGGTTGTCTTGTCCGGTGGACACCATATGGAAATAGGAACACTGTCTTCCAAATGCAGTGATTTGTTATTTTTTAGGTTCCTTGAAAATAGGATCCCTCATATGTTTGCAAGACTACGTTTGTAGAAATTTCTAGGATTTAAGGTGAGTTGTATTTTTTCTTGTCTATTTTTTAAAATTCTCTTTCTCCTTCATATGTGCCTAATATAATGTTTACAATATATTGTTTTACTTCTGTTTCAAGGATTTAACCATATTTAGCTTAGTTGTGATTATGTTAGATTGTCAAATCATTGGGACCCCTAGGTATCTCTTCAAGCAGCAAGAAGAGAAAACGTTGGGACCAGAGTCACCTTCTCCTTCTAAATGGACCCCTAAATTTGGTGTGCAATTGTCCCCTCAAAAACAAAATAGTCCTCCAAATTTATGCCCTCTGAAAGCTTTGGACATTTATCAAAATGTTTGGATAGTGAAAGGGTGTGTAACACATATTAGAGAGATGTACCATTTCCATAAACAAAGAGGTGAAGGCCAATTTTTCAGTTTTGACATTATAGATATAGAGGGGACAAAAATTCATGTTACTTGTTTTCATGCTATTGCTGAGCTACATTATGGTCGAGTTGAGATAGGTGCAACTTATTTAACATCAAGAGGTTCAGTGAAGGAAGAAAATAAAAAAATCAATAAATTAAATAGTAATCTGGAAATTGTTTTCGATGAAAATCAACAATAAAACGGTGTGAAGATGACATCTCTATGCAAAAAAAACATCATCCTTTGTGCCATTTAGTGACATAACCAATTATAGTGATAATATTTTGGTTGATATTATTGGCATTGTAGTCCACGTTGGGTACATATCAACTATTCATAGGAAGAATGGATCTAAAACAATCCGATGAACTATTTAAATTTATGATATCTCCTCTTGTTTCATTGATGTTAGTTTGTGGGGCCTAGGTTGGCAAGATAAAGGTGATTCCTTGGTGTGGATGTTTCTTTCTAGTGATATAGTCATAGTTTTTGTGCAAGGTGGTCATGTAGGCTACTTTAATAGAAATGTTATCAACATATCAATAGCAACAGTCCTTGAAATTAACCCTTCCATTCCTGAGGAAAACACTCTTAGATCCACAGGCCCAATCAAAGTAGAACACAAGGTTTCATATTCTTTTGCACCTCATAGGCTTCATCCTTCAAATGATAGAGTTGCTACTCCATTCATCTTGAACAACTGCCTTGGCTTGTCAAAAACCGTTGAAGCCATTTTTAAAGTAACCATTCAAATTGTAAAAACTGAGCCTTTTTGTTATCTTGCTTGACCCTCGTTGGTTAATGAGAAAAAATTCAAAATAAAATGCACACACCCCCATGTTGATGTCTGGTTTTGTGATCACTACCATATGGAAATTGAGGAATGCAACTATCGCAACCTTCTACGGTTAAAGTTGCAAGACCATTTAGCTAGCCTTTGGTGTATTGCTTTTGATGAAGCTACCATTAGTTTAGTGAAAATTCCAGCAAAAGACCTCTACATGTTGTAGGATAGCTCTAAGTCTACAAAAAATCTTGTTGCTATTATTAAAGGCCTCTTTTGTAAAAGTTATATCCTTATTGCGTTGATCAGAACATACAGTTACAATTCTGAGGACTAACTTAAAACAATGATTGTGAAAGAAACAAAACTTGATTTCCAAATAGAGTGTAAATTTTTTCTCTAAGATATATTAAATATATCTTCCCTTGTTTCAAAAAAAGGCTGCACTACCGAGCCTACCCTTTGATTGCTCTTTTGCACATTTCAACATTTCTCCTTGTCTTGCCTTTTTAATGATCACTATGGGATGCTAAGACTTGTGTTTTGAAAATATGAATGTAATTTATTCCTATGATTGTATATATATATTTGCACATTCATTGAGCTCCCATCCTTTTGATTTTAATATGGTCCCCACATTGTTTTTAGCCTGCATTGTCACTATGATTCTTGATTCTTGTTATATGTTGGAAATTTTAGTTCTTCCATGCATATACATTCTAAATTCACTTGTTTCCTTCATAATCATTGAATAGAAATATTATCTCCAATGGAAAACATATAACAATAGTCAAATAGTGAAAATTGTTAATAGAGAAATCTGTAGAATACTTGTATATATATTTTTATATATTCTAATGTTCAAACCATGTTATTCCTCTTGTGATCATCCATAGATATACATTTATATACAAATGGATACATATATATTTTGTTATATTTTTATGTGTAATTACTTTGATGATCATAAATAATATTCAAATAAAAAATAATCAAAATAAATAACATCAAAGTAATAAATTATCTACTGCCACATAAGCATTGGAAAAAATATGCCATACCTAAGGTTATGGACTGACTATTTTTAAGAATACTTTTTTATTGAATATTAGTAATTAAAGACATGACTAATAACTCTTTAAAAAGGGAGAATCCTTTAATGTTCCATAATTTTCATAAATATTATTTAATCCACAACTTCAAGTCTACCATGTTTTTTTATGCATATGCATCTTAAGATAATTAAATAATAATCTATCAATTGATTGATTAACCTAGACAAAATGGTCAAATATAGATGTGCATCTGGGTCTAATAAATACAAAACTAAGATAGAGCTAAAATTATATCATACCTAAAGCAATCTATATAACAGTTGGCTTGTCAATTAAAAATTCAAGCTACATTATTTGGCACAATCACAAGTAAATGGTAGATGATCAGAAACCTGCATTAAATAGCACTTAAAAAACATGGAGAATAGAAGAGGTGAAAAAATTACTAACCCTAACCATATTTTTTGATGAAAGAAAGAATATTGAACTGCAATTTCTCATATGGTAATGTGTATAACACCAAATATGCACAGAGATAACTACAAACAATAAACGAAGGGCAAAAAGTGTATGTGTATGTGTATATGTATATGTATATGTATATGTATATGTATATGTATATGTATATGTATATGTATATGTATATCTATATGTATATATGTATATACTATCACTTGCACCCCAATAAGGTGTAATTCTTACATCGATAAGCTAAGCCCATATTATTTACGGTCATGAAAAGAAGTGGACAACATGCAGAAAGTAGTGATCTATCTCACCTATCCCTCTCTACCTCTCCCTCCCTTCCTCCCTTCCTCCCTCCATCCCTCCCTCCCCCCTTCTCTCTCCCTCTTGTTCTCTCCTTCCCTCTCTATTTCTCTCTATATCACATATCCCTCTCTACCTATCCATCCCTCCATCCCACCTATTTTTCTCTCTCTCTCCTTCCCTCTCTACTTATCTCCCTCTCTACCTCTCTCTCCTTCCCCCTCTAATTCTCTATAAGGCCTCTCTACTTGTCCCTTCCTCCCTCTCTCTCTCTCTCAATCTATCTAGCTCTCTCTTTCCCTCTCTACTTCTTTAAACCCCACCTCTCTCTCCCTCCCTATCTCTATCTCACTTATCCCTCTCTACCTCCCTCTGCCCCTTTACCCTCCTCTCTCTCTCTTTCTCTATCCTTCCCTCTCTAATTCTTTACCCTCCTCTCTCTTTCTATATCTCACCTATCCCTCTCTACCTCTCCCTCCCTCCCTCCCCCCTTCTCTCTCCCTCTTGCTCTCTCCTTCCCTCTCTATTTTGTTTTATATCACATATCCCTCTCTACTTGTCCCTCCCTCCATCCCACCTATTTCTGTCTAACTCTCTCCTTCCCTCTCAACTTCTCTCCCTCTCTCACTTATTCCTCACTACCTCTTTCTCCTTCCCCCTCTAATTCTCTATATCTCCCCTATCCCTCTCTACCTCTCTCTCTCAATCTCTTTGGCTCTCTCTTTCCTCTCTACTTCTTTTCCCTCCTCTCTCTCTCTCTCTCTTTCTCTATCCTTCCCTCTCTACTTCTTTACCCTCCTCTCCAATTCATTCCAAAAACAACACTTCCTATACAAATTTAGTTTTTCATTTTTCTATTTGTTTATTGTTTGGATTTTATAACACAGAACAAAATATTTTTATTAAAAATTTATTATAATATTTTATTTATTTTATTTAAAGAATCTTTTTTATTTTATTTATTATTTAAATTATTTAATTTAATTTAATTTAATTTTATAAGTTATTTAATTTAATTTTATTTATTATATAAATTATTATTTTATTTATTTATTAAATAAATTATTATATAAATCATTATCTAAATAAATTATTATGTAAATTATTTTATTTTATTTTATGTATTATATAAATTACTATTTTATTTATTTATTACATAAATTATTATTTATTTTATTTATTATATAAATATTTTTATTTTATTTTATTTATCATATAAATTATTTATATTTATATTAAAATCAATCAAATCATTAATATCAGTTTACAAATATTTAAAAAAATATATTTTATTTAAATATAAAAAATAAAAAATAAAATTTATATAATAAAAATATTAATATTTAATTGATTTATAAATACAGTTAATAATAACCAATTAAATAATACAGTAGTATTTTTATAAAAGACAATACTAATAAAAAAAAAAAATGCATAAATAATATTAAAAAATAAGTTTACTAATCTGAAGGAAAACAAATAAATAAAAGCGGGCAGGCTTGTCTGTATTTTTACCTACCTCTCCCTCTTCTTGATGGGAAATAGTGTGGGAAGTTGTCTCGCAACACTGCAAAATCTATAGGGCCTATGGAGAGAATGTTGTCTGTAAGGTAAACTCGGGCTAGGAATCAATTTGTGAATGTGCTCCTTGCTTCGGCAGGATCCCTATCGATAATCGAAGCTGGAAGCCCCACAATGATATTAAGAAGCTCACCGATGTATCATTTGTTCCCCTTGATTTTGTCTATTTTGACGAACTAAATTATGTGCTAGAGTCTGTCACAAGATTACCAGTATGCATGGAATTTTGTAGGAACAACAACAGTTTTCTGGGTCAATTTGACAAATTGGTCAATGGATATTGGGCTTCAAGAGCACAAACGCGCATGTATTTGAAGATATCTGCAAGCAAGGAAGAAGGTATGAATCTCTTTCATGGTTTGATTTTCTATAGTTGAAAATGTTTGTCCAATCCTTCTAAAAATACCCTTTCTCAGGACTCAGCTAGACCACATGACACGAAATCTCATCATAATCTTCTCTATTTTTGGCTTGGAGCTCTTTATGTGGGGCTTACACCTTCGGCGCATTTCTGAGGAAGTACTCACAATTCAAAGACATAGCCCGAATATTCACGTTGGATCTTCTTCCTTCTGGCAAGCCTAAGAAACTATTGTACATAGAGTTGAAAGCAACCATGAATGACTTCAACAATATACTAGGGAAGGGAGGACTCAAGACGGTGTACAGGGGCCTTTTGCTTGATCAAAGGCAAATCGCAGTGAAGAAACTTGAAGGCCTTCATCATGGAGAACAACAATTCTAGGTTGAGGTGACCATTATAGGGAAAATCCATCATCTCAACCTTGTTTGCATGTGGGGATTCTATGTAGAAGGCAAAAAGAAAATGCTAGTGTACGATTACATACCCAATGGGTCACTAGAGAAGCATTTGTTCAACACGGAGGGAGTGACTACAATGGAGTGGTGTGTCTGATGTCGAATAACATTGGGAGTAGCAAGAGCCATAGCATACCTACACATGGGGTTCCTAGTGGGGTTTCCAACATCAAACTAAAGGAGATCCCGGTGGGGTTCCCCCATGTATAATAACCTATCAGCTAATAAATGTATATATGTATATGTATATGTATGTGTATGTGTATGTGTATTTATATGCATATGTATGTGTATGTATATGTATATGTATATGTATAATGTTGATCTACATAATTCTCTTTTGAGCATTTCACTCTTTTTCTCTTCCTATTTATTACTTTCAGAAATATATAGTCTCATGTACATTGCATTGTTGCCTAATATATGATAACACTCCATGCAATTTGTGAGGGATTGCTTGGGCCTGTTCACAATGATGGTGGAGTTTTTCTTACCACATGGGTTGGTGGTGGTGGAGTTGGTTGCCTCACTCAACGGGTACAAAATGGTAAAACCCTGTCATCCACCCCTATTAGCTAGTAGATTGGATGGTTTAACAAGTGTTGTGATCTACAATCTACATCGTCTCACCCCCCTCTTATTACTGTAAGTTTTTTTCCATTGTCTTTTTTCTATTCCATACACATCTAACGAAAGATATATATTGATAGATTCAAATAAAATATTGCTTTGCAGTGATATCAGATTGGGCTCAATGCAAGCATAGATGGACAAGGAGATATGAAGCCCATTTGTGGAAAAATTCATACCTAAAACATGACCATAGTTGTAACCATAAACAAGGTTTGTTTTATAAATTTATGTTTTACTAAGTTATACATTCAACCCTTTTCATCCTACATGGCTAGATACGCTCTAGTACATACCAAAATCTCGTATCTTTATAAAGTTATTTGTATGCATTCTATTCTTTGAAGAAAAACTTTTTTTATTTCTTTGATGTCTTTCTTTTAACGATATCTGTGTATTTCATCCATGAAATTGGTTCTTCTTTGAAACAAGATCTCTCATACATTTTTCTTTTCCTATATTTCTCTTTTTCTTAAAGTTATTGTAGAAAAAAAAAGTAGAAAAATGAAACCATATATGAGAATAGGCAATTTCTTTTTGCAACCTCGTCATTGTGTAATATATGATGAAATTCCTTGAAATTTTTCATTGGTGTTTCATACTTTACTTGCTCAACAGTTTGGCAAGAGCCCACAAGGCTTCATGATGACAATGTGGTGGGGAGGAGAACAACCGTGGGTATTGTGCTTTTTCCTTTCACTGACATACATATTTGTTGCTACATATATACATGCATGCATGAATTCTTACATGCACTTGACTAAAATAAACATATTCTATTGTACACATTACATTTGTCCATGTTTCTATAGTTATCTTTTCAACCTATGGAAAAAATTATCTATAAGAAGCTCTTTATCAACATGCCCATCTTTCTACAATTGTTACACCAAAAAATATACCAAAATGTAAGAAATCATATATGAAAATAGCCAAATTTCCCCTACTTCACCAATGTTTGATATATAATATGACTCCATTAAATTTCTGATGGGTCTTCCATACTTTCCTTGCTCAGGAGTTTGGCTAGAGCCCATGTGTCTTCATGATGCCAATATGGTAGGGAGGAGAATGAGCATGGGTTTTTTGGTTTTTCCTTGCACCATCATATATTGACTAATACAAACACAAAACATATTGTATTATGCTGCCTACATTTCTCCACACTTATACAACTTTCTTTTCAAATTTCCAAATCAATTATTTAAACCCATGTCTTTATGATGATACCTATTTTTGTTAGCTTATGACAACAATTGTATGATGCAATAATTTGTGCAAAAAGTGTATAACACCACAAACTTAATCCAAAATTTGAGCTCCATTTCTTGGCATTAAATATTATAGACAAATCATTTATGCAAAATACCCATGTAAAATGACTTACAAATTTTGGCTCGAACAACTATTTTAAAACACTCAAATCAGCTATAAAACGGACCCAAGGGAAATGAATTTTACAATAGTTTTTTACCAAACTAACACCACAATGACTCTTTCGACAATGCAACTTAATCAATATATTTTCTCAGCATATAAAAATAATAATGATTATAATTAACAGTTTTTCATAAGGAGCTTCAAGCAAATGATGAAAAAGTAATATCATGAAACATATTGGTATAGGACAAGCAGCCTACGTAATAGTTGTAAGAGGTATTAGGATAACACTTAAGAATTATATGTAAATGATAGATCGATGGAAACCTTTGGACTAATTTCATTTTTTTTCATTTATGCATGTTATCCTGCCTCTCTTAAAGTTTTATTTAATGTGGGTTTCCAATCATTTGTCATTTAGATGTGATTCTTAAGTGTTTTCCTAATGGCTCTTCTACAATTTCTCAAATGGTAGATAATCAAAACCCCATTTTAAATAGAACTTTAACATAAGGAGAATAGAAGGTGTAAACTACAATTATGAACAGTTTGATATACAAAGCCCATGTTGTACATAATGCGTATAGGATCAAATATGCACAAAACTAACAAGGAACAATAACCAAGGCTGAAAAACATACACAGACCAAAATAAATTGAAAGCGGTCCAAATGTATAGGTCAATGTTATGTTTGTATTTTACACCAATCTACAAAATTTCAGAATTTTTAAAGTTAAAAGCAATTCTTGTCATGAGGACAATAGAATAAGATACTCCTAAAGTGTCATGCCAAGAAATTGTTACATGCATCTTCAAACAAATGAGAAGAAGAGAATATCATGAGACATACTGATAGAAGAAAACCAATGTATGTAACATTTGACATCTACCTATTGGGTATTTGTTTCAAAAAAATTTTGAGATTTTTGTTAGCCCAGCCATGAATAGAATTTCTTAGCATCGGAGATCAATAATTGTCAGTGGCCATCAGCGAGTTCCCCTAGGTTGTTTATGACTATGTGGAGTTTTCTAATTACATGGGTTTGTGGTGGTGGAGTTAAATGCCTCGATGTGTGAAAGCAAAATGGTAAGTGTTTCCTCGCATGAGGGTTAATGCATCCTAGCATTGTGGTATAATGGTACATGATGAAGTAAATACAATATTCAATGTTGTAGTGTGAGAAAGTATACTCCAAAATGTGTGAGAAAATATATTGATTCAATTGCATTCTCAAAAGAGACATTGTGTCATTATGAACATGTTCCACATACTCCACCATTAAATTCTTTGTTATTAAAATCTCAATGCTATATCATTGAATGCTATGGTTATATTGTAGTGATTTTCTCACAATGTAAATAATACTTATATATGCTATTTTAAACTCTTTTTTTAATCACAGTCTACATAAATACAAATAAAGATAGTATACACATTTTTTTAGATATACATATGTATTTATAAATTGTTGTTGCATTGTCAAATGAACCACAGTGGTCTCCATCTATATATATGGATATATATGTCTGCCTATATGTATATTTTTATATATGGATCAAGGAATTCAAAACATATATATCCATATATGTATATGTCTATGTTTTAGGGAATTTAATACAATTTCATTTTTTGTCTATAATATTGAGTACCAAATAAGTGTTATTCTAACACCTCTTATAACATTTCTCTATTTGTCTTCAATATCTACTACCAAAGAATGTAGCTCAAATCCTATATCAATATGTTTCATGATATTCTTTATTTCTCATCTATTTCAAGCTCCTTGCAACAAACTACTTGGGGCTACTTATGATAGCAGTGGGCCTTGCTACCTGCATGCACTAGTAGTGGTGGAGTTGGTTGCCCCAATACGCAAAAGAAGAATAGTAAGTGTTTTCCCATGTGGGAGATTTTGAATTGACAAGGCAACTATTACACAAACTACTTGTCTTGTATGAATATGTTTAATGTGGTTTTTTTATCATCTACCATTTACCTCTAATTCTTAAAGTGTTTTTCTAGTAGTTCTTTTACAATTTCTCTATTTTTTCTATTAGCTTGAAGTTTGAATTTACAAGCTAACTATTACATAGATTGCTTGCATTGTATCAATATCTTTTATGATATATTTTTTTTCTAGTTCACCAAAGTAAACTATGCATTATGTAATAGTTGGCTTGTCAATTCGATGACCATTTTTACCTTATGCTTCCTTAGATTGCAATTGTATTTTTAATTAAGGTACATTTAACCTTGCATTGTGAAGTTAGATGCACCTTTCTAGTTATTGTACAATTTTCTATATATTCCATGTATCCATGTTCCTCTAGCCATCTTCAAACCCCATTATGTTGATTCTTTATCAGGATACCTATATTTGTCAACTTGTCAAACCAAAAAAAAAGACTACAATATTAGAGAACTTGTTTGAAAACACTTGTTTTTACCCCAATTTTTTATTGTGTGATATATAATAAGATTCCATGAGATTTTCCATGGACCTTACCTGTGTTTCTTGCTTGAGGGTTTGGCTAGAGCCTGCGAGGCTTCATGATGTCAATATGGTAGGGAGGAGAACGAGCATGGGTTTAGTGCTTTTTCCTTCCACCATCATATATTTCTTGTTTGCTATATACATGGATGCAAAAAATCTCCCATCCACTTGTCTAACAAAAACATATTATATTCTATCCATTGCATTTGTCATTCTTTCCACAACTTTCTTTTCAACTTCCCCAATAGATTACTTATTGGCAATTCTTTACCAAGATGCCATGTATTCAAAATGTTCCATTTTATCTCTTTCTATTTACAATAGATAATACAAACCTCTTTTGGTGTATATCTATATTATTTAATTTATAATGTTGCACAGATACAATAGACATTCAACAAAATTAGTGTATTGAAACTGTCTATTTCAAATTCTTCCATGGTCCAACAACTCGATGCAATGTAGCTCACCCTTGTTAAACACTATCAATAGTGCATGTAAGTACAAAACTTTTCCATTGTCAATAGATAGATTTTTTAACCAATTGTAAAAATTATTAGTTAGTTTTAGCTTCACATTGTCTATATTAATTTCACCCACATACTTACTCACTTTTTATACTTCCTTTTTTATTTTTCTTGCCTCTCCACTAACATACCCTTGTCTTTTATTTGCAGGAACTAAGCTAAAGCATGCAAAAGAATTCAAAAATTAGGATACCTATTTCTTTAAAAGTTACCACAATAAAGAAAACAAAACAATATGAGAGATTATATATGAAAACACTAGATTTTCACCAACTTTGTTATTGTGTGATGTATGATGAAAATCCATGAAATTTCCCATGGTTGTTTCATACTTTTTTTGCTTGGGGGTTTGGCTAGAGTCCATGAAGCTTCATGATGTGAATATGGTAGGGAGGATAATGAGTGTGGGTTTTGTGCTTTTACTTTTAATGCCATATATTTGTTGTTACATAGATACATGTGTGCACAAATCCTTGTATACACTTGGATTTGAAAAACATACTCTATAATAACATGTTTCTCATGTCATACTCAAAAGAAGGTGTACCTTTTAATTAAATTATTCTAACAATGCAAAATATGTGTATCATGTCATCACATTATTCATTTAACCCTTAAATCACACACACAATAATGCTTTTATTTCCAAAATTATGGACTAAATACAACTTATAACATCTTTTTTTTTTTTTTAAAGTCATTAGTGATGACCACCATAACTAATATTCAAATAAAAAAAAATCAAAATAAATAACATCAAAGTAATAAATTATCTACTGCCACATAAGAATTTGAAAAAATATACCATACCTAAAGTAATGGACTGACTTTTTTTAAAGAATACCTTCTAATTGAATATTAGTAATTAAAGACATGACTAATAACTCTTTAAAAAAATAGAATCTTTTATTGTACATCTAGGTCTAGTAAATATAAAACTAAGATAGAGTTAGAATTAATTCATACTGAAATTTTGAAGATATTATTATTATTAAAAAAATTAATTATTTAAAATTTAAAATTTTATTTAATTTTTCAATTCTAATTTTTTAAGAAAAAAATTATTAAAATTTTGTATTCATTGAGAATTATTTTACTATGGATTCCCAATGATCTATCTTTGTCTTGTAAAACCTAAAATTATTAATTAAAGTGAATTTTAAATAACTATTGTAAATAAAGTTATCAAATATTACATATTAATAAAATAAAAGTTATTGATGATTAATTACTTAAAATTACAATTAATGGATACATTGCAAATAATAAGATTCGTTCAACATGACCTATAGTTTTATTTTACATTTCCAATACCAATTTCCAACTAATAAATTTTGATGTCCAAACACAAAGACCATTTTTTTCCATTTTATGCAAATGGTTCTTAATCCCACATCATAAGAATGGACAAATGGACTATAACATCAGGTTTGTAATGCTTTACAATGCTCAAATTAAATGAGGACATATAAAAAAAATCAAAAATTAAATGATTTATAATATGTTTAGGTTAGGCTATTCAAATTTAACTTTAATACATATGGATACATTGCAAATATATACATTGATTTTCCAACATCTTCCTTCATTATAATTTACTCCACCTACTTTATCCTATGTAAAGTCTAAAATCATAAGATTTGCCTCCTACTATAAACTAACTTCACTTATTAGCATGCTTTCCCTTCCTAATAGCCGTTTGCTGTGCACCCTATAGCTGATCGTTGCATGCAACTGAAAATTAAAGTTCCATGGAAGTCCACGCGTCTGAAACGATACTTCTATGCTTAAACCGAACGCGGCAAAGTACATACGAACTAAACGAAAACAGTTAACTAGAATGCCAATTCAGATGAAATCTGCCTGTAATGTTAACAGACGGATCCTAGCTAATTTCGTCTACGTCTTCGCAGAGCGTGCACACAAGGTCGAGCATTTTCTGTGTTGACTTCCACATTAAAGTAATTACACAGGTCAACACCACACAGGCTGTTCCATACAGTGCCTTGGCCCCTAATCCCACAGCATGCAGATTTCCCTTTTCCCCTGTCAAACAAAACAGACCAGAAATTCCCAAGATATATATGGTGAACACCCACGCTGTAGCGGCCTTTCCTTGAATCAGACGGAGGCTCTTCTTCATGTCCTCCAACCCACAATATTTCCCCGCAACACTCACCACAGTCCCCACCTGCCAAACTATTATTATGGAACCAACGGTCACGCAGATGAACACCACGATAGCAGCAATCACTTGAACATAAAACGGTATCTCATACGATAAATAGAACACTAAGAAACCCAATGCTAGTAAACACAAAACGAAAACAGAAGCCACTGAATTCAAGGATTTGATAATAAAATACCACATGCAAGTTATCATAATATAAGGAAGAACCGACACCAGAGTAATGGTTCCCAACAATTTAGCTTGAGAGCTAATTCTTTTGAAAGCCTCTCCCACAATTCTATCCATGGCCTATTGCAAATGCCTCTTTCTCTTCTGCAAATCCGCCTCTCCTCTTTTTCTTCTTTTTTCTTATGCATGCCATTTATAGATGCATTTATCATGGGTCGCAGAAAGCATATTCATCACCGATCACAAAATTCTTGACTCTGTCGGAAGCAAACTGGCTGTATCCGTACTTTAACACTGTGAATTAAATAGAAAAATACGTCTATGTTTATCGAAGAAATATTTTATATGAATGACAGGGAACAGGAGCAAAAAAACATCCTGAAGTTTCTTAGATTTGTTTATTAAATTTGATTTAAAAAGAGTTCGTCCCATAACCTTGAGAATTAATAGGCTTTTGTAACCTTGTTAAGCAATGCCTTATGTTGTTAGTGTCGTCTCCACTTACTAGAAAACAAACATATAAAATAGTCTTTGATGGAGAAGCCATGAAAGTGAAAAAAGAATTATAACGTGTCAGCTAATCGTAAGAAACGATTAAAATTTCACTATATCTTATAAAATATGAATGCATTCAATTAGTAAATATAGATTTTTTGTTTGATTGTAAAAATTCACATGGCTTTCAGCCGGTTCACACCAGGCGAGGAGTCAATTACAGTGACTACAGGATGGTCGTATTCACGATCACATTCAAACTCTCTGTAAAGTTAAAATAAAAATTTAACACCAGCAATTATACCCATCGGTTTAATGGACGCGCCAGTGGTTTTTTAATTATAGTAATTTTTTAAAAGTAATTTATTTGTAGTCATTTTCAATGATATAAAAGATGATATAAAATGTTAGTGAGCTTGGTTATTGTATTTAGAGTTCTAGTCAATTTAAACATAAAATAGTGATTGAAGGTGAATTTAATATGATAAGGGTTATATCACAGCATGGACTATCCTCCCTACAAAAATGCATGTCTAAGATATCATAACATATAAAACCATCTCTCATATGATGACATGATGATGGTAGATTAGATGAGAGAAGTAGATGGACGAAGAGGGGCAAACATTAGAAAAGTTTCAAAAAACAGAGAGTTTTAAAATGATGGTTAAATGTAGCAATGAAGCTTCTCAAATGGTTGACACTTTGGGTGATATATTTTTTGTTGCTTTTGGTGACTTGGGTGATGCTAGGTGACACTGGCAAATATGGTTTGCGAAGGGCTGTTATAGGCCCTATTGAGCTTCAATTGTTTATCTCCCCTACAACATTTGTCACCTTCAACATATTATTAAATGTCACCAAATCTGGATGCTTCCACATGCATGTCATGATATTAAACCCACTCCCTACACAAACAATGCACAACCACCACAACAATGTTCTCGATCCCATTTTACCCATTTCTCTTCCTCTACCTTGTTGGATACACACTATGTATCTCTGATAACCTCAAACCAACCAATCTTGAATAGTAGAGAGCAAATTCTACAAAGTTGTTCCCAATAAATGACATCGGCTTGGGTGATGTTCGACAATAGAAAATATAGTCTAAGAAGACTTGCTATGGGCCCTCTCGAGCTTAACACCAAGTGTGGGAAAGTTTTTGTGAAGGCCACACAATCTACTAAGAGGAAGGGAGATGAATTAATAGATCTAATCAATTCAAAACACTTAATTTCAACTCAAAATATCAGATCATGGAACTTGAATCTTGACTACTACTAATCAAGCATTGAGCACACAATCACATAATTGAACACCAGATATACATGGAAACCCAAGATGGGAGAAACTACGGTGAGAATAGTTGCTTGTATCTACTATCCAAATCCAACCTCACAAAGCAAAAATATAAAGTGAATTTTACAATATGAAGCAAGCACCAACCTACTAATGACATGAATCCCCTAATGTATTTGTAGGCACCAATCCCCTAATACAGTGAACTAAGCACCAACTCTACAAGTAGAACAACAGTTGTACTAGAATACATAGATAAAGCTCGTCGATCTGAAATACAACAAAACACACCTCATAAATGAGCCAAAAATGCCTCAGAAACTCTTCCATTCTTCATATGATCTTATGATATGACCACAAAAATTGGGAGGCAACCTTCCTTATATATATTTACCACCTTTTCTTCAATTTACACTTGTTGCAAACTTTTCTTCACATTGGTGTAATACTACTTCACCCTATGCATTTGTTCCATAGAGAGTTATATACTTCACATTGTATCAACACTCTTTTATGTCTGCCAGGGATCCACAAACAAAGGTGGACTTGAATTCAAATTACATGAACATGTAACAAGTGAGTCTAAAATCAAATTTTGTTGCGACCAAAAGAACATGATATCAAACTCAAAGTATCCATTCCCAAAATAAGAAATCAGCCCATAAAACATATCCTAAACTCCTCATTAATGAATGATATCATAAACTCAAATGAACAAGGAGATAACCATGCCAACCATCCCTTAAAATGAATCCTCCAAAACTAACAATCCATATCTCAAGATCTATATCCATGAAAGATAAGGAAACATATAAAATGATGATAAATAATCCTCAAATAAGTGTCCCAAAATAAAAGATCATAACTAAACTCATTCCCAAGAGAAATCATAGAAAGAAACATAATTGTTGGAGTTGAGAAGATACAACACCACAGAAGCCCAAAAGATCTTTGCAAGCAAATAACCCGTTACAAGGAGAAGCAAAAAGAAGCAACAAAGGAAATGCTCAAGAATGTGGAGCAATGTATTCACCTGAAAATATAAAATGAATAATGATACAAAAGATAGTTTTCAACTACATATAGATGAAAACACTAAAAAGGAAAACCCTAGGCTTGCACAATAATAATTAATAAAGTAATTAATTATTATGTACCTAATGTTAGCTTAAGTGAAAAAGAGGTAAAAGGGAACTTTACGTAATTAAACAAATATTGTTTAATTAATAAAGTAAATGTCCAATTACTCTAACACCCCCCCTTAAGATAGACATAGGGAGAAGCTAAAACCTAGAAGAAGCTATTGAAAGCAAAAGCAATGGGTCCCGGCAACAAGGCCAGATCAGGTACCCAAGTACAATGAAATCTCTATGAAATAGAGAAAAGGAGAAAACCCAATGGGAAAATCTCCTCTCCAAAAAGAGATAAAACAACATGCTGAAAGAAACATGAAGGAAGGAAGGCCTCATAAAGACCCCCCAAGGACAACTTCCTTCACCCCAAGCATAGAGCGCAACTAAAGATAGCGCGAAGATGAAAAAGGTTTCGTGAAGATGTATGCAACCTGCTCGGCAGTGGTAACATACTCCAAGATGAGAGAACCATCCTAAATCAATTGTCTGATGAAATGCATATGAAACTCAATGTGCTTCGTCTGCTAATGCTCCATCGGGTTGCGCGAAATGTGTAAAGCACTCTGATTGTCACACCAAAGAATAGTGGGACTACCAGGAGGAAAACCAAACTCAGTCATCAACTAACGAAGCCATAAAATCTCTTGACTAGCAAGCATAGCAGCTCGGTACTCAGCCTCTATAGATGATAATGCATGAGCAGTCTGCTTCTTACACGACCATGTGATAGGACCAAAGCCAAGACAAAAAACAAAGCCAGAAGTAGACTTTCAATCATTGACATCACTAGCCCAATCTGAGTCAGTGTAGCCAACAATGTGAGGATCCCCTAATGTGTAGTGAATGCCATATGAAGTGGTGCCCTGAATGTACCTCAAAATACGCTTCGTAGCTTTCCAATGACTCTCATGAGGTTCATGTGAGAATCGAGAGACAAGACCAACCACAAAGGAAAGATTAGGATGAGTGTGAGTCAGGTACAACAAACTACCAACCAACTGCCTGTAAAGTGTAGAATCTACTGAAGGAGTGGGGCAAGTAGTAGTCAAAATAACCCCTAACTGAAAAGGTGTGGGGGCAGGCTTGCAATCAAGCATGCCAAAGTGTTGAAGCATATCAAAAGAATATTTCTGCTAGTAAATGGAGATCCCCTCTGAAGACTGAATCACCTGAAGACCAAGAAAATAGTGTAGAAGGCCAAGATTTGTCATCTCAAACTGCTCCATCAAGGCTAGCTGAGAATTCTGAATCATAGAGGATGAGCTACCTATGATGAGAAGATCATCAACATATAGCACAAGAATTAGGATCTCACCCTCAAGATGCTGAATATAGACCGTGTGATCAGAATGACAGTGAGTGAAACCAGTGGAGAGCAAAAAAGAGTCCATCTTCTCATACCAAGCCCGAGGGGCTTGTTTGAGACCATATAATGAACGCTGAAGTCTGCAAACCAGAGAAGAATCATGAACAAATCCCTGAGGTTGCTCCATATAGATCTCCTCCTATAGGTCACCATGTAAGAAGGCACACTTCACATCCATCTGAAAAATGAGCCATCCTCTAGAAGCTGCAAGTGATAATACAAAATGAATAGAATTCATCTTGGTGATAGGGGCAAATGTCTTGGAGTAATCAATACCTTCAACCTGTGAGAAACCCTTCGCAACAAGACGTGCTTTGTACTTATCAATAGAACCATCAGCAGCATACTTGGTGCGATACAACCATTGGCACCAAACCATCTTTCTACCCTTAGGAAGAGGATAGAGATCCCATGTACTATTCCTCATCAAAGAAGAATACTCCTCCTCCATAGCACTATCCCACTCAGGGTGACCTGTCACCTCTGAAAATCTTTGAGGATCCTCTGAAAGAGCATGAGTCAAAAGACTAGAACCCATAGTATGAGAACGAGTGTGATGAGTGTCTGAAGGATCATCGGCCATAGATCCTGCTGCCTCAATAGTAAAGCGAGCCCATTTGGGCCTCTGAGGTGGAGCAAGTGGAGGTGGAGATGGGGGATCATCAATATCCTCATCAGAATCCTCAAAATAATCCTGAAGAGCTATAGTGGGTGGAGTAGGTAGTGAAGTGGACACTGGAGATAGGGTATCAACTGGAGGAAGGCACTCATCAAAATGAACATCCCGTCAAAACAGGACCTCTCTGGAATCAGGATCAAACAACCTATATGCCTTAACATCCTCACAATAGCCAACAAAAATGAGGGGTCAACTCTTCCGCTCCATAGCTCTCCTCTGAGCATCAGGAATAAAAGCCCACGCCTCACTACCAAATACTCGAAATGATGAAATATTAGGCTTGTCATGAGACCAAGACTCCTCAGGAGTCATATGTTGAATCGCCTTGTGAGGCATCTGATTCTGAATATAGTTGGCACAATTGACTGCCTCAGCCCAAAAAGATGAATCCATGGACCTGGACTTAATCATACAATTAGCCATCTCCCGTAAAGTTCTATTCTTTTGCTCAACGATACCATTTTGCTGAGGGGTGTAGGGAACAGAAAACTAATGCTGCAAACCATGCTCATTGCAAAAATCTTTGAAAGCCTGATTCACATACTCCCCCCCATTATCTGTACGTATGCGCCAGATAGAAAAACTAGACTGCTTCTCTACAAATGTCTTGAAGACACGAAAGGAATCAAAGACATCAGACTTGTACTTAAGAAAGCACAACCATGTGTGTCTAGAGAAGTCATCAATGAATGTGAGTACATCCTTGGCCCCTGAAAAAGGAGTGGGAAACGACATGAGGTCACTATGAATCAACTCCAAGGGTGTCAAAGCACGAGTGGTACTTCCCTTCGAAAAGGGATCCGTATGATGCTTACCAAGCACACAACCATGACAAACACCATCAGTGTAGGAGATCTATGGAAGACCAAGAACAAGTTACTATGTACTCATCTGCTAAAGATATCTATAATTGACATGGCCCAAATGCTCATACCAAAGCTAACTCACCGAATCTGCATGTGCTATAAGAGATGAACCTATACCCTTAGAAGGTGCAAATCCATCAAATCTGTAAAGATGAGATGCAGTATCAACACTACCAGTAGCCACAACCAAATCAGAATCATGGAGGTCCCGAATAACCACATCATGTGGTGAGAACTCAACTATCTTACCAGAGCCAGTGTGACAAATCTAATAAATGGACAAGAGGTTTGTCGAAATGTTAGGAACAACCAAAACATCCTGTAGAGTGCCCCCATCCAAAGAGACAGAACCTAAACCCAAGACGGAAAGCTGTGAAGAGTCACCCACTGCAATCTATGAAGTACCACAAGAGGCAAGAGAAGTGACCAACTGCTGAGTGTGATTCATATGGTGAGAAGCACCAAAGTCTAAAATTCAAGTGGACCCATTGGTCGATGCTTGTGCAGTGAGAGCATGACCCTTCCCTATGGTGGAAGAAGAAGAAGATTGAGGTGAGGAGATATGTTGTTGCTGCATGGTGTCCTCTAAAGCCTCTAATCATTTCCAACACCTAGAAACTGGATGACCTTGCTTGCCACAAAAATTGCAAGTGTCTCCTGATTTCTCCTTAGTCTTGGAGGAAGACTCACCGGACTTTGAAGATTTCCCATGTTTTAGATTAAATGGTGGTTTAGAATCAGACTTAGGAGGCGGTTTGGAGGAATGCTCACTACCTGCAAAATCTTTCTCGGGCCTCGATTTCTGCTTTTGTTTCCCCTTCAGTGACTGAGCAACCAATGCTTTGCTCTTTGAACCTAAGAGCATATCCATCTGAGAAAGGTGAGACTGTTCCCGAGACAATCACTCACAAAACAAATCAAAAGAAGCCATGGTAAAACTGGCACCCAAACCATCCATGGTGGAGTAGAAGGAGGAAGAAAATATCTGAAATGGACCACGAAGCTTCGAAAGAATCAAGTGAATGCACTCTGTGTCTGTCTTGTTCTTTCCACAACCCTGTAAAATGGTGCGGATAGTTTTGAACTTGTTCAAAAAATCATCAATAGTGGGAAATGAATCAGGTAACAATGAAGTTAACTCTGGCTCAATTTGTAATGCGCGAAACTCATTAACGGCCCCAAAAAATGTCTCAAACTTCAGCCACATGGCCCAGCATCAAGGTGAGACAAAAGACTGTCTCAAACATGCATGCATAACAAACCTATAGCCTCATCCATCTTGTTCCTGTGCTACATAATCTCAAAAGGACGCTGCAATTGAGGCTAAACCTCATCTAAACAAGACCATAACCCTCGTGACCTGATTAGCCTCATCATACGAGACTTCCAAGTGTCATAGTTATGTGATGTGAGTAGCTCAACTGAAGAGTCTTCCATGAAACCCTGTACCTATACCTCCTTGTGTTTTTTATTATTATGTGATCTTTCAGAATAGACAGAAGATGTAGAAGGGTTTGTATTTTTGAGAGTTTTGGTGTTCTGGTTTTCTGATATAAATGATAGAAAGCAAGATAAAAACACCCCCCACAAAAGATAAACCCAAACCCTAGTACAAACCGAGAAGAAGGAAGCAATGCATAAGCCAAAAATACTTCAAAACAAATTCTTGTGTACCTAGTGAAGATTCTAAGAAAATAAATTACATTACTGAATAGAGCATGTTGAGAGCTTTCCAACACCTATTCAAGTTTGAAAAACGGAGTCCGTTTGCATCTTCTATGACCCCGGAAGTGAAGAAAGGAGGCCTCACTTTGACTGGTAAAAAAATTATAAAATTACCTACACCATCAGATTGGTGCTGAAACCAGCTTTCCAGTGCTTCTTTTTGTTCGAAAAATGGAGCTAAAATGCTCGAGTTATGCCCGATTTCGTGAGAGAGTAAAAAAAATGCCCTATTAGACCCCTCTAGCACCCAAGAACTTAAAAAAAGGGCCCCTGGTCACATGGGCGAACTAGGGGGCTGAAACTAGCGGAGCCCTTGGTCGACATAGGACTGGGCGGGGGTCTATTTGAAGCCCGCGAGGGCTGGTGTGACCAACTCGGGTCGGCGAGCTCGGCGAGCTTGGACAGAGTCGCTTGGGCGGAGCTCGGGCGAAGTCGCTTGGGCCGAGCTCGGTGGTGTTAGCGGAGCCAGGCATGGTCAGTAGGGCGACCATGGCAGAGGTAGCAATAGCAGCGGAGCGAGCTCGGCAGAGCCGGGTGGCACGGTGTCGGCAGCGCTGGGAGCTCGGTGGGAAGTCAGCGAAGCTTGGGTGGCGGTCGGAGCTGGTGGCCGCTGAGGTGAGGCGGTTGGTGGCCGCTTGGCGGCACGGTGGTGGCTGTCGAGCGGTTGAGAAAATTTGCACGGGCCACACAAAAAAATTAAAAAAAACCTTTGTTTTTTTATTTTTTATTTTAATATTTTTGCGATTTTTTTCTGAGGGGGTCGTATGGCCAAACCCTAAAAAAATTTTTGCAACCCTGGATGACTGTGGCCAAAATCGACGATTTGACAGTCATTTTAGGGGTTTTTGGGTGCTACAAATCCAATGGCACTGTCCATTTGAGCCCAAAGTGAACCTAAAATTCAGAGTAGGCTGAATCCACCCGAAAAAAACCTTAGAACCCTAGATTTGCTTCCAATGCAAAATCTCAAAACAAGAACAAGCAGTTGCAAATCTGAAGCTCTGATACCATGTTGGAGTTGAGAAGATACAACACCATAGAAACTCAAAAGATCTTTGCAAGCAAATAACCTGTTACAAGGAGAAGCAAAAAGAAGCAACAAAGGAAATGCTCAAGAATGTGGAGCAATGTATTCACCTAAAAATGTAAAATGGATAATGATACAAGAGATAGTTTTCAACTACATATAGATGAAAACCCTAAAAAGGAAAACCCTAGGCTTGCACAATAATAATTAATAAAGTAATTAATTATTATGTACCTAATGTTAGCTTAAGTGAAAAAGAGGTAAAAGGGAAGTTTACGTAATTAAACAAATATTGTTTAATTAATAAAGTAAATGTCCAATTACTCTAACAATAATCACATCAAAAAAAGGATGGGGAATACCTATCAGATGATAACTTTCCAAGTAAACCAAGACTGGGGAATTAGAATTATCTTCCAAGAGAATCAAGCCATCATGAATCACTCGAAGAAGAATCTCCTTTACATGTGCATCATGAGCTTGCATCCATATCCAAGTGAAGTCTCATCAGTCTTTCTATTGAAACCTCCAAAGAGTAACCATATCAATAAAATTTCTCTAATCACAAGAGTGTTGAAATGAATAGGAAAACTGGGAGGGGGGTGAATAATTTGTATCAAATTAAAAAATTAAAACCCTCTACAGTAATCAGATCCACATGCATTCATTACACCTTTAATCTGTTATAATGTTTGAACATGAAAAACAGATAATAATAACTAAAACACGAAAAACCATGCACAAGAGAAGGCCAGATTAACATTAAAAATATTAGAAGGTAAAAACCATGGTGAGGATTAGCTCACAATTTAATTAATTGCAAAACCAATACAAAGAGGCTCACTACAAAATTAGGATGCACTATACAGAAAGGCTCGTAGCTCGGACTCACTATCAGAATAGAAATAATAAAAGAAGATAATATGTTATAGAGATAACACAACCTAAGTATAACAAAGATTCCACTACAATAGCTCCAACAATACTCACAACCTTCAAATGATCAAGATACCTTAGCTCATTGCATTCAACAATATTGTGTTATAGCTCACATTGCAATTCACACTTTAACACTTAATTTTGCATCACATCACTCAACACTATTCAACCACATATTTCACATCAATTCAACTTGCATTTATATCATTCGCAACTTGAAAAACATCTTCAAATTTTCTACACTCACCTTACTATTTACAAATTCAAAATAGGTCGGCACTAAACATTCATGTGGTAGACAGGAATGAAAAGTGAACCAAAAAACATAATAGGGACCCAAATAAACTCTCACATTCCATACTACACTTTCATTAATGCATGAACATCTTTTAATGTAGTGTAAACACCAAGTCGATCATTACCTATGCAAACACCATTAAAATTTGAATTACATCCTTCCTCAAATCCAAAGATGACTTGTGAACCACATACCATGCTTCATCATGATCTAGGATATTCCTCTAACAACTTGAAATCCATAAAACTCCTTCTCAAAAATTTGCACCTTTAGAATGTACACATCTTGTACACTCAGACTACATTTCCAAACAATGCAACACTAAAATAAATCATCTATTGCACCAAAACATGAATCCTCTTGATGTAAGCAAGAGATCAACACCATAATAATACCTTTAGAATCACAAGACCTAAAGAAAAGCTAGGAAGAAATTATTTTGCTTTCAACCACTCCATTTTTTAAAGGAATCTTAGGGGTAGCCAAGTGCCTTTTTATTCCATGATTCTCACAAAATATGTTAAATTCATTAGAGGCGAATTCTCCACCTCATTTATACATCAAAAATTTGATCTTCAAATCCATCTCATTTTCAACCATAGCTTTGAATGCTTTGAATGTATCTAGAGCTTCAAAAATTTCTATAATAAAGGTAACCCATGTCATTCTAGAATAAATATCAATCAAAAGCGCAGAATACCTATCATCTTGAAGACTTCTTACTCTTGCAAGACCACAAAGGTTTGTTTGTACCAATTCCAAAAATTTGGTAGAAGATTGTTCCTTTCCCTTGATACTACTTCTAGCTTTGTAATCCTTGGTAGATCTCTCACTGCTTGAACTAAACTAATCCTAACCAGGCTATCAAAATTAATGTGAAAAATTATGTTGTGCCATAGCTAGCTATCATTAATCATATTTATAAAACAATGATCATCAATACCCTTGAGTTGATAGATATTTCCATCTATCCTCTTTCTAGTAGCAATCACAGTTTTGAACCCATTTCTAATCTCACATCCATCATCCCAAACATAATATTGTATCCTTCCCTAAACATTTTTCCAACACTCAAGAGGTTATGTCTTAAACCTTTAATTTATTAAACATTTCTAGTATTATTCTTGACATCAAAACTGATTGATCTTATTCCAAAAATCTTAGCACCTGAATCATCTCCAAATTTAACAAGTCCTCTATCATATTTTTCAATTTTAACAAAATTACTCTTGTCTTCATCCATTTGATTTGAGTAACCACTTGCAATAACCCAATATTTCTTATCATGTCTAGCATGAAAATTAGATACCAAAGTACCTCCAACTTTATCCTTTTTCTCCATAACAATTTCCTTCACACAACTTGCAGAGTTAGCAAAATTAGATTCATCTTTTAAAGCTAGGAGAAAACATTCATAGTTTAGCAGAACTAGATTCCTCTTGATCATTTTTCCTTTGTTTTCCTTTTTCTTCTTACATTCATAGTTTTGTTTCGACATCTCAAAGCATAGTGGTCAATATTTCCACAACTAAAACATTTGAAAGGTAATTTACCTTTGTACTTACCAATTCCCTTTTTCATTCTTCCTATAAATTTAGCTTCCACATCATCAAGATCATCTCCATATAAATCTTCATGTTATTCTACTTTTGAAAGTAGTCTCCACTTTTGCACCATTCTTCAAACCAATTTTTATCATTTCAAATGAAATTAATGTGCCAAACAAATGATCTTTGGTGTATTTATTAAAACTTGCAACTTCCTCAATAGCAATAACCTTTTCACTATAAGAATTAGGAAGAGTTTTGAGAAATTTCATTAACACTTTAGGTTCCTTGACTTGTGCACCATGACCTCTCATAGGACTTGCCAATTCATCAAACATTGACATGTAACTTGTAATTGTTTCACTTTCAGACATTCATTAAGTCTCAAATTGTGTCTTTAGATTCTACAACTTCAGTTGTTTGACCTTTTCATCTCCTCATAAATTCTTTCTAGCTTATCCCAAACATCTTTAATAGTTTTAAAATCCATAACTTTCACTAATTATGTATGTGCAAGCCTACTCAAAATAACAAACCATGCCTTACCATTTGTTTCATAGGCCTTGATTTCATCACTTTCTCACTCCATTTCTATATATGTTGTATATAGTCTTTATCACCTTAGCAACATTATATAGCCTTCCATATTCACTTTCCATAATGCATAGTCTATGTCATCAAACATAGAGATTTCCTTCTTGCTCCCCATTATAGATCTACCTCAAGAGGTTAATATTTTCTTCAAGGAACCTATCTCTGATACCAATTTTTGAAATGAAAAATAAAATTGAGAGGGGGTGAATCAGTTGTAAGAAATCAAAACATTAAAATTCTCTACAGTAATCAGAACCACATGCCTTCATTACACCCTTAATCTATTATAATACTTGAACATGAAAATAAATTAATAGAAACTAAAACAACAAAAACCATGCACAAGAGAACACTATATTTACATGGAAAACCCTAGAAGGTAAAAAATAGGGTGAGGATAAGATCACAATATAAGTAATTGTGAAATTAGTACAAAGATGCTCAATGCTAGAATAGGACACATTATCTAGAAAGGACCACAACCTAGGCTCACTTCAAGAATAGAAAGTAGAAAATAAGATAAGATGTTACACAAAGAACATAATCTCAATGCAACAAATATTTCACTACAACAATTCGAACAATACTTACAACCTTCAAGTGATCAATATAAATCAACTCACTGCATTCAACAATCTTGTGTTATAGCTCGCATTTCAATTTTCACTTCTGCACTTAATTTAACATCACATCACTCAAAACTATTCCACCCCATATTTCACATCAATTCACCTTGCATTTATACCATTTGTAACTTGAAAAATGTCTTAAAGTCAGCTACACTCACCTTACTCTTTACAAATTCAAAATAGGCCGGCACTAAAAATTCCTATAGTGGATAGGAATGAAAAGTAGACCAAATAAAAACTTAAATATGACCCAAATCAACTATCACACGCAACACTACATTTTCATTAATGCTTAACATCTTCAAATGTAGTGTAAACACCAAGTTAGCTATTACTTGTGCAAACACCATTAAAATTTGAATTACATGTTGTGGACATGGAAATCTGCAAATTGTTAGTAAACTTGACAAAACAACCTAAACAGAAATTCCTATCCTTATGACATAATACTTCATGATTCAAATGCAACCAAACAACAAAATTAAACAAAGCATCTAAACCATGAAATAAACCTATCCCATAGTGGATTGGTGCAACTCAGTTGTGTAGAAAGCTGCCCTTTCCCAATCCATGATAAGAAAAGTGCCAAATGATGAGCAAGATTAGTTCTCACAAGTGGAGAGTAACCTTGCCATGAGAATATGTTGTTGCTAAGCAAATGGTGTTGTGATGAGCAAGATTGATTCTCAAATGAAGAGAGTAACCTTGCAATGAGTAAGTGTTGTTGTTGTTGATGATTTGTGTTGAAATGCTTCGCATTTTATAGATTGAAAGATTGAGAGATTTTGAGGAATGTGGGATTATTCACAAACCAATGACAAGGTGCCACTTGTCAAGTTGTGAGAGGGTGAGGAATGTGCAAGTCTTGGCCCATGTGCCAATTTGAAATTCAAATTTGGATGAGAAGACATGAAAGGTGCATTAAATGCCAAGTTTGACTTGTGCAAATAGCATTTAATACCTTGTTGGAAGGGACAAGTCCTTTTTGGGGGGAAGATTCAAATTGGAAGAATATTCCATTTTGATTCCATTTTGAATGTAATTAGAGGAAATAATAAATCAAATAAATGATTTATTGGTGCAAGTGGGTGGGTTAGTTAGGAGTTTAGATTTGACCCTAGTTGAGTCAAAAGCTTGAGAATGATAATCATGATTAGAAGTTAATTAATTTAGATTAATTAACTTAGGGGATTTTAGGAGGTGACATTTGATTAAATCAGTTTGATTTATTAAATCAAATGAGAAGAACATAAGGATTAAATAATTTGATTTATTTAATGAACCTTAGGAAATTAATCAATAAATTGTCTTAATTGATTAATAGGAGAATTCGATGCACGATGTTAGTTTTGCATGTCTACATTTTGCCCCTCTTTGAAGCAATGTACTCGTTGCATTGGTTCAAAGAATGATGTTGTCGGCATCGAAATTAAAAAATTCTTTGGTTTTTCAGATGCCCCAGTGGAAATGAGTACGTTAGTACATTGCTCCCTCGAGAGATCAAGCGAAAAGTTTCAATTTGAGGTGGATCTCACAACAAAGAGGTTCAAAATGGATGTATGGATGATGAGACTATATGATAATGATGATGTAAATGATATGTTCGGAAGATGCTTAGAATAAGAAATCTATATTATTTTAAGCATGTTAAATGATTATGCGATGCATGTGAGATGGATGAGATGGATGATGTTGTCCTATAATGATATGACGTGATTATGCAAGATGAGAGGATGAATGCAGCATGGATGTAGGATGGATGCATTGTTAGCGTGAAAGAAGGTAGAAGAATGAGAGGGATGAACCCTTGAATCCAAGAAGATGCAGAATTTCAACAAGCCAACTTTATTAGAGATGATGATGAAAGATGATGATGTATTGCTTATCCAGGAATGGGAGATAAAGAGTGGAACTTTCTTTATGTTTGATAACACACATAGGTGCGATGCATCAAGGTATTAAGAACCAGGATGGCATTGCGCCTAGTGTGATGGAATCTGACTCGGCAATCAGATAGGAGTGATCTTGTTCACACTTGACATACGGAAACCTTGCTAGGACGGACCCAACAAAGAAAGTATTCGCCAAGTTATTTTACAAGAACATCCAACAAGCACAATAGATAAAAAGATAATGATCATTGCCCCATTCCTTTCTCTCTAAACCTGTTTTGTTTAGGCATCATCGAGAGGTCCTTGGAATGACCGCAAAATAAGATAGGTCAAAAAGACCAAGATAAAGTAAACAAACAAGCTAATGTTCTTCGTACCACTAGCCAGGCTAAACTAATGTGGGGTACCTGATGCTTATGTCCATTGTGGGAAAGCTTCATCCTAGGACATGTAGTGATCAAGGTTTTGGTAGGACTGATTGGTTGATAAGCTATTGATACTCCGAGTTGACCAACTTGCTGACTTACTGACTTAGACTTGAGACTCTGACGATAAGGCGTTCACTTTAGAACCTGCTAAACTTGCTTCTGACTAACTCACCAAAGGGTGAAAGCGATGATGATTTATTATGAGTGATGACAATCACGGGTCAAAGCAAGATGAAATGGATGCACCATTTTGGTTTTTTCAAATTTTTTGAGGCTATTTTTGGAATTTTGAGATGTTTTACAAATGTTTTTGGTATTTTCAAGATTTTACGACGAACAAACTAACTTAAAGACCTATCCTAGGGGTCTCGGGAGCTGATCCATAGATTAGCCTTGCCTACGTTATACACGCAGAGACCACATAATTCGACTGGTGATGGACTGACTTGATGATAATATGGACAAATGGATTGCCATTTTATTGCCTAAAGGACTGACTTAAGATGCAGACTAGATGGGCAAACGGATTGCCAATGCGGCGGACGCCTAAAGGACTGACCTAACCATCTTGGGGGATGATCAAAGATCAACCTTACCTATGTTCAAGCTCAAAGACGACGTAGTTCGACAAGGTGAAAGACTAACAAGACTTAATGATGAATTTTTTTTGAAGATTTTCTGATATTTTGACATGTTTTTGGATTTTTGAATGATTTGGATGTTTTTGGATTTTTGATGAGTTTTTCTGAATGTTTTTGGATTTTCGCATGATTCTGACAACTTGGATATGGATATGTGATGATATCAGTGCTCTGTTTTGGGATTTTGTTGAAAACCAAGCTTTAATGTTGATCAATCGGACTGATGGATTGATAGTTTGACTAAGTGTGTTAAGTCAAACAAAAGTGATAATGCACTTGTAAGTTCCAGGAAGTTGTATTATCCCAGAGTAAACTCGTACAAAAAGGACAATCTGGCTAGGTGTGTTAAGCCAAACAAGGTGATGATTTGATAATTTGGCTAAGTGTGTTAAGCCAAACAGAGTGATGATAATGAACTTGTAAACCCAAGGAAGTTGTGTTATCCTAGAGTAAACTCGTGCACAAGATGATAGTTTGACTAAGTGTGTTGAGTCAAACAAGGTGATGATTGATTGGATTCGATTGATCAAGATTGATGACGCTTGAGTTAGAACAAAATTGCTTTGATGATTTTGATGTGATGTTGAAGTGCGCATTAGATGCGACTGATATTGATTATTGGATTGATGTTCTACAAAAGATAGAGCTTGATAAGGAATGTCTTCCTGTCAAAATATGCCATGGGCTAGTGACTTGGATTCGTGTTCACAAATGATTTGACCAAGTTGATTTCACGTTTGCCAATACTCGGATCTCCACATAAGTTGGAGGATATAGATCAAGATTTATTCACGAAGCTAGATGTAATTATCTGCCCCCAGTGTCTAGCAATGTTTGGAATGCCAAGGGTGGATTCTTGGATAGATGGTTGGGTATGGTAAGCATGCAAAGGATGCCAAGGAATATCTTGTGACAAGATAAGGTGTTCGAACAAAGGAACGCTCATTTGGATAATGCTTCAAGGCTCATATAGTGTTGGGTAGGATAGGATCAATGAAAATGACCCATGTCAAGATTTTTACCATAAGCAAGCGTAAAGTGTGCTCCAAATTTTTTATCAAGATCAAGGTAACTTGCACCTTGGATGCAGATGGATAAAAATGGGTTGGTTAAATAGTTCATGGGTGAATGAATGATATGGCTCAAATGATGGCCTTATAATGGATGCGATAAGATGCTTTCTCCTGAACTGGCGCACGTAGATGCTCGATTCTACACATGATGCCTGTTTGCTAGGTTTTCATCATGGTACTTGTCCAAAGCACCACCGAAATGGTTTTCGCTGGAGGACGATTTTTTTTCTTTACTGTTTTCAATCCTTTTTCTGATTTTTTTGGATTTTTATATTTTTATGATTTTTTTTGTTGTCACCAAGATGCTTGTTTACCAAGTTTTCATCAAGGTGACCATTTTTTTAGGACATTTTTTTGATTTTTTTGTATTTTCTGAGAGATTTTAAGCTGATGTTGAACCACCTAGTGGTGCTGATGTTGATGCTTTTGTCATAACATGCCATCGGTATCCTGTTTGAAGAAGTTGCTTTGCCAAGATACATGCACTTGAATGCAACTTTTGAGAAATCTCTTCTGCTTTGCTGATAATGGACGTAATTCTGTCTTTGTGCACACATCGAGATAGGGTGCCTTCTGAATCCTTATGATGAAGGGTAGTTGCCAACACATGGTCAATGTGAGAATTGGATATCATGCGTGGAGGCGTGGATGGAGTGTGTTTAGGAGTAAAAGATGGATTGGTTGATGGTTTGGAACCTTTGACTCTCCAAACTTGGGAAGATGAGCAATAATGGGTGGATATGGAAGTGTGCATGGAATTTGGACCAACTGCTTGATACACTTTGTATGTTGCTTGAGAAGCTTTATTTTGCTTTTGTGGAAATCTTTGATGGATACTTGCCCCATTTTTATTTTGCCCCATAGTTTCTTTGACTGATGGAGTTTGATAGGGATAATCTTTCTTTGTATTTTTTGGTATCCATATGTATTTAATTTGTCCTTCAAGCTTCAATACTTCTTTTTCTTTGATAACATTCTTCGTTCCTTGATTCGAATCTTTCTTTTGTTGTTGGTCCCAATTCGTGGATGGGGTGATGGGTGGATGGAGATTCATGGCGTGGCGGGTTGTAGTATTGGCATTGGTTTCATCATAAGGATCCTTCGTGCTCCCTATGTTGACGTTTGCTCGAGACGAAGTTGCCCCCAGTATGGTGATAATATTACTGATATGTTGAGATCCCTTGATTGTTGAGTAACCAAGGCCTTGATGCTTAGGATTGCCAAAAATATGCACTGGTTCTAGGATACCCTGTTCATGTATGCCTAATCCTCTACCTTGATAATTCATCTGTTGAAAAAATTTATTTGCCATAGGATATGATTTACCTTGGAAATAAGGTGTTTCTCCTTCTCTGCTCTGTTGTGGACCTTCAAAAGTGTCAGCTTCTTTATTGACGAGATAGCTTGCTCTAAGAAAGGTAAGTGATCCAACTTCATAAGTGATAGGATCCTCCACATGTGGGATAAACTCCTGATTGATATCTTTGGCTTGATCTTGTGAAATATCAGATTTTAATGCTCTTTTAAGAGGTGTTGGTGATTTACTGTCTACATACAAGTCTTCCTCTTGACTCCTTTCATAGGATGTTTTTGATTCATGAATTATGTGGGAGTCCTCTTCATGCCCTATTTCTACTAGGTGTCCATAGGATGTTTCTGATTTGCAACTTTTGTAGAAGCTTTCTGATATGTGTCCATATGATGTCTCTGATTCATAATTTTTGTAGAAACCTTCTTCATGATTTGTTTCTGCTATGTCCCCAAAATTTCCTATATCTTGGTCTTGTGTACCAATGTTAAGAGTAGGAGACTCTTGTTTCCCAGTAATGATTTGAAGAGTATGAGACTCTTGTTTTGAATGAAGATCATCTGTGTGTCCATCCAAAGAAAGCATCTCATTGGTAGATGGAGGAGTATGTCCTATGTGGATATGATCATCATTTGCGACATCTTGTATAGATAAAAGAGTGCCCATTAGATCATTGTGGAGATACAAATTCTTGATCTTGAGTGATTTCGGAATTGCTTTCAACATGCTTTGGATCAAGTTCTTGGCATGGGTCAATTTCAAAGAATGGACTTCTTTCTTGGATATCTTCATTAGGAAGTGGCTCAATATTCTCTTGAACTTTGAGTGGATTTGAATCAAATGTTGAGATAGGGATTCCTTTAATATCTTTAACCATGGGGTCAAAGGATGTCAATATGTTGTTGGAAGGGCCATTGCTAGACCTTGATGGAAGATTTTGATCATGCTTTGGAATAAGTTCTTGAAATATGTCCTTTGACTCGTTAGGTGATGTGGAGACATTGTCAACATGATCATTGGTGGATGGATCTTGGTTTATGTCAATGGGATCAAATAATGTTAACACATCTTGAAATAGATCGCTAAAAAGTGGCTCTTGATGAACGATGATTTGATCAATGGATGGGGTAGACATATCTTCAATGTGCTCATTGATGGATTGATTTTGATCATTGTTTTCAACAATTTTGGTGGAGGGATTGTCAATGTTCTCAACCATAGGATCAAATGATGTTAATGTTTCTTGGATTGGATCATTGTTGGGTATCGTCAGTGAGTTTTGATCATGATTGAAAAGTGACTCTTGGTGTGTGATGATTTGATCATTGAATGACACGGGAACATCTTCAATGTGTTCATTGATGGATAGATCTTGATCATTGTTTTCAACAAATGCAGTGGGAATCTGTTGCAAGCTTTGTTGAGCGGGTAAGGCCTACGTTTGCTACTGAGCCAACAACGCTTGTTGTTCATCATGTTGTTTTTGTGCCAACAAAGCTTTTTTTTGGGCTCTTTGTTGTGCTACTTCTTCTTGGATTGATTGCAATAGTGTGTAGAATTCTGGTTGCGCTTGCACTTGTTGGGCTACTTGAGCTACTTATGCTTGCTGAGCAACTAGCTGTGTAGCTTGTTGGGCTTGGAGTGCCTTTTTATGGGAAGCTTCTTGTGCAGCTTGCAACATGATGGAGAATGAATTGGTCGTGCTGTGCTTTGGCGGTGGTGGCGGTGGCGATGGCGGTGGAATGGGAATGGTGTTGATTGTTGGGGTTGCTTGGATGGTTTCCATCTGTTTTTGCGATATCAATGGAAAAATGGGATGATTTGGTATGATGTTTTGATTTGGCATGATGGATTGAAATTGAACATTGTTGTGGTCTAGAATCATATTTCCTTGATTTAGGTAACTTTGATTTTGCATGGTGTTACCTTGACTTGAATCAACATATGGAGTTGCCAATATATTACTAGGATTTTGAACAACATTAGGGGGATTTGCAAATATGTCAACCCCAAAGTTTACCAAGTGTGGATTTGAAATGGTCGTGTTTGGTAAAGTTGCACTTGGTATGTATGGATTTTGTGGGATGATGTTGTTTGGAAAACTCATGTATTGAGTGTTTGGTTGATAGATTTGCAGATTTGGACTTGGATTTAAATCTATCATTGGGAAAAGTGTTCCAAACTTTGGATTGGGTATGCTCATATTTGTTGTACCATTGATGTTTGTATGAGATAATGCTCCCATGTATGCATTGTACAAGCTTTGAAAATCAAATGGTATTGCAAGGCTTGGATAGTTTGGTTGAATCGAATTGCTCATGATGGATGGATCAAATTTATATTCCATGTCCCTCTTGTGTTGAGATCGAGTTTGAACCATAAAATGAAGATCAATTTTCAAGAATGTAAGAGATGAACCTCTAATCCTTTAGATCGGTCTAAACCTTAGGTTAAAGAAGCAAAGAACTAGGATAATTGAAGGATCAAAGCGATGATGAGGATGAGATAAATGAAAGATGAGTGATATGGGTGAATGGAACTCTTAAAGCAACTTTGAAGGAAATGCTAAACTTTTAGGACTTTGATTGATCCTGATTGGATTGATGGTTTGACTAGATGTGTTAAGTCAAACAAAAGTGATAAATGTAATCGTAAAACTCTACAAAGTTGTGTTATCCATAGAGTGAACTCCTAGAAGATGGTAGTTTGACTAAGTGTGTCAAGTCAAATGAGGTGATGATTTGATAATTTGGCTAGGTGTGTTAAGCCAAACAAGATGAATTCGTAAACCCTAGGAAGTTGTATTATCCAAGAGAGAACTCGTGTATAAGATGATGGTTTGACTAGCTGTGTTAAGTCAAACAAAGTGATTTGATTTCGCCTAAGAGTTTAGCATAAAAGATGTTTACAAAGTTTCCAAGAGTTGTTGGTGAAATGGAAATTCGATTGATGTTGATGGTCGAGAGATGGATGAAAGTGATTGAATTTGATCTTAGACTTGACCTAGAATAACACTTCTGCTTACAAGACCTCGGTGTTGAAGAACACACTATATTTCCTATGGGAGGAAAGCAAACCTTTCAAACAATTCAGGATCTCAAGACGCTCCTCACTAGCTTTCAGACTAAGCTTTTTGAACTTCGGTTTTGGGATTTTGATCATGTTAGAAAAAACATGTGTAATCAAACTTGTCTTTTATCTTGGTTAAATGAGGTTCTTTTTATCCAAGACACTTGCTTGCTTAGGTTTTCAAACTATATGTCTAATGTCCCATTCTCTTTCTCATTCCACAAGATCCTTTATGCGGAAATTGAGGAAAATAGGGCAAAAGTTCCTTATGTTTATCCTTATTGGAAACAAATGATGGTAGAATTTTCACACTTAGAAACCTCTAGGAATGTGATCCCTAGGGAAAGCAAGAGTGGGCAAGTTCGTCAAAGGATATTTGTTTCTTCCAAGGTGTTTGAAATTTGAGGCTCTTGTGTATGTTTGTTTTCCAAATTTTTTCAAGATCAAGCAATGTGTTTTTTCCAAGCACTTTCACACTCCTAGGTTGATGAGACAATACCTTGTTGGGTTCCCACTTGGATAAATCTAGCTACGCATATCTTGTGCAAATGGCTAAATGCTTGACCACACTGGCTCCCCTCCACGGCACTCACTTATTCGGGTCAGCCAAGCATTAGTACCCATGAATCTCCCATGGCATACTTTCCATTTCCACAACAAGACCGCATGTTACGTGGGGCAGCTTCAGAGGACATGACCTCTTGCACCAACAAGATAGACAAGGTTTTGGCCTTTTTCTAAACAAGGGGTTCTAATTCGGGCATTCCGTTCATGGGGGATTATCCAATGTTAGCGAGAGTCCATTGTTGTCCATCTCGTCGGAATAGTCCTCGTGATATTGGCCTTTGTTCCAATATCCACACTTATATATCAGTTGGAAGTCACTTGGCTTTAGCGTGTTCCCGGTTGGGTCGTTCCCTTGGGTGATTACTTTTTCCCACAAGGCAGGCTCTCTAAGATAAACAATAGCGAGCTAACATATCCCGTCGTTCACACAACCTTCATTAAAAAACAAAGGGGAGAACCTCCGCAATATATCGTGCTCACACTCGCATGTTTTGTTCAATTTTAGATCCCAAATTGAAGTGTGGAGGCAATCTTTAATGCAACTTAGGGTCATCAAAAAGACTTTTGATTCTCAAGATCGCCGTGAAGCGTGAGAGAAGCGCATACGCCCTTTTAAATGACACTACTTTGCAAAAAATTTTACAAAACACAAAGTACACATGTTCAATTTTAAATTCCTCAAAGCAATGATGAGTTCGTTCTAGAAGCACCAAAATGAAGTGTGGAGTTTTCCTTGTTCAATTTTAGACCAAATTCAAATCTAGTAAGTGTCTAAGGTTCAATTTTAACGAACTTTGAAAAGATCAAGTCATTGATTGATTTTAAGCCCAAATTGAAAAGTGAGTTAGCTAAAAATAGAAAAAAAGGGTAGTAAATGGAAGCTCCAAGATTGCTAAAACAAGCATTAAAAAATTCTATTTTTCAAGTTTTCAATTCCACTCTTTTCGCCTTCGTTTTTGCTTCAACCTTCAATTCCAATCTCCAATGTCAACCTTGATGTCCACACCTTTAGTTTCAACCTTGATGTCAACCTTGTACCTTTTTCCTACAAACAAATAAAAGTTAGGCATGTATTGTAAATGTATAAAACTATACACAAGACATGTCAATTGTTTGAGAAAAAGAAAAACCTTTTGAATAAAACAATATTGACAAAGCACATGAGTTTCTCATTAATCTCAATAATAAATGCCAATATATTTCAATTCGCACCCACTTTCATAAAAGGATATTGATTTCAAAACTTTATACTCTCAAAATTGACATATTAGGTATTAGATAAAAACACGGGAAACCTCAACCCTAGAGATTATGGAATCTTATTCATGATAGACAATACTTCCACCATCATGTGAATCTTCGTCACTGCCTTTATATACCAAAGCATTACCCTTTTTCTTTTCTGCTCATGAAGAGTCTGTACCAAAGTATACACACAGAATATATATCATTGCAACTCCGTATGAAGAAGACAAACATATACAAGAGCAGGATCTACTCATTCCAATGTACTTTGTCCAAAGATTGTGATCTATCTTCTTGCGGTGTTGTTTTTCTTCAAATAACTTTTTCATTCGGCTTTGGAGTCTCCCCGGAAAACATTGAATGCCTGACAAATCTGTGGTCTACCTACTACAATGGTTGGAAATCATTCCTAGGTCCAGAGTGTACGCACATGATAACTATTTTCCAGAACCAACCTCTCAAGTGTTAGTTCTATAGGTCAAAATTCATAGGAAGTGATATATTGTAGGGAGAATAATCTTCCTCTGCGACTGGCATGTGCTTGGTTGGCCAGTCGCTTTCAAAAATCAGAACTCTTATGCCTTCCAACGTCGCTCTCTCTGTCATAAAGATCTATAGTTAAGATATGTACAAAGAACGTGGTGCAGGAGATGTTGAAGGCAGTACGGGGGTATTGATGATTCCTACAGACTTCCAAAAGGTCAATTCTCAGCGCCGATTCATCACTAGATTAGTTAAGGCTTTAAATGCTGACTGTTCTGAATAGATTCAAAGTGAGTTCGAGGCCGGCTAAAGAAAAAAAAGAGTAGTGACTTATGGGATCAGAAATACTAGAGGGTGCACAAGTGCAACCTTATCATCATCATGTTTCATTGAGAAATATCTCCTAAATGGAAGTCAATACGACCTTGAAGAGCAGATATAGAAACTAGGATGGGAAACAACATTATTCATTGGATTGGAACACTGTCATAACCGATAGTACCAATCAATGAGGGACCAAGCATGTATGGTTCGAAAAGTCAGAAAGCGCCCAGAGTTGGGTGCATTATGTTTAGACTCACTAAGCATCTACTTTCTGCTTTAGGTCTTCTTTTTCTATACTGAGAGGATTATGCCCCACGTGGGCGGTGACCATAGATAAATTGACCGACCATTGATATTTAAATAGTCATTTTGAATATTTTTGCTATTAAGTGTCTGCAAAATGAAATTCCATAAAGACGGTCAAATAACGGAACTATGTGCATGCATTCCAAGCTCTCTGGTCAGTAGTTATAGATCTGAATTCCACCGAATGTCACAACTGCATAATCTGTGCAAAAGGTTTGTAAAAAAATAGTGCAGAAGTATAGACAAAGCGTATAAACTGTTAGTCAGAATGGCTCAAAAGAAACAGGTGCTATCTCCCGAAAATAAATGATTGTAGGTCCTGCGCAAAGTGTACCAGGCATAGGATGCAATAATAATTTATTACATCAGATCTTAGAAGCAAAACAAAATGCAACACCATTAGAAACAATCCCCAAACATATGACCTTCAGTCTATAGGCTCATTTGCTTAGATTTAACCTCAATGAGGCTACCGATAGGGGTTTTTTTTTTTTAACATACATAGATCAAAACATATTGGACATTAAGATCCTATCAGCCCATGTGCTTTATGCATACTTCTTACACTAACCTTAAATTCTTTTGTAATGAATACGAATGCCACAGATTGTTTCATTTAACTTGGAATATCATGACTATCAAAATTTAATAAACCACACAAAATATAAACGGCTTTCAAATAAATAAGAACTATGAAAGAACTAAATATCTAGTATTTGTACACCATTTATCAATCCATGCCTAAAATCCAGCAAACATGAAACACCTCCTTCTAGCGCCATTTTGTGGACATGGAAATCTGCATATTGTTAGTAAACTTGACAAAACAACCTAAATAGAAATTCCTATCCTTATGAGATAATACTTCATGATTCAAATGCAACCAAACAACAAAATTAAACAAAGCATCTAAACCATGAAATAAACCTATCCCATAGTGGATTGGTGCAACTCAATTGTGTAGAAAGCTTCCCTTTCCCAATCCATGATAAGCAAAGTGCCAAATGATGAGCAAAATTAGTTCTCACAAGTGGAGAGTAACCTTGCCATGAGAATGTGTTGTTGCTAAGAAAATAGTGTTGTGATGAGCAAGATTGATTCTCAAATGAAGAGAGTAACCTTGCAATGAGTAATTGTTGTTGTTGTTGATGATTTGTGTTGAAATGCTTTGCATTTTATAGATTGAAAGATTGAAAGATTGAGAGATTTTGAGGAATGTGGGATTATTCACAAACCAATGACAAGGTGCCACTTGTCAAGTTGTGAGAGGGTGAGGAATGTGCAAGTCTTGGCCCATGTGCCAATTTGAAATTCAAATTTGGATGAGAAGACATGAAAGGTGCATTAAATGCCAAGTTTGACTTGTGCAAATAGCATTTAATACCTTGTTGGAAGGGACAAGTCCTTTTTTGGGGGGAAGATTCAAATTGGAAGAATATTCCATTTTGATTCCATTTTGAATGTAATTAGAGGAAATAATAAATCAAATAAATGATTTATTGGTGCAAGTGGGTGGGTTAGTTAGGAGTTTAGATTTGACCCTAGTTGAGTCAAAAGCTGGAGAATGATAATCATGATTAGAATTTAATTAATTTAGATTAATTAACTCAGGGGATTTTAGGAGGTGACATTTGATTAAATCGGTTTGATTTATTAAATCAAATGAGAAGAACATAAGGATTAAATAATTTGATTTATTTAATGAACCTTAGGAAATAATCAATAAATTGTCTTAATTGATTAATAGGAGAATTCGATGCAGGATGTTAGTTTTGCATGTCTACACATGCTTCCTCAAATACAAACATGAATTTTGAACCACATACCATGCTTTATCATGATCTAGAATATTCCTTTAACAACTTTAAAGCCATCAAAATCCTTCACAACATTTCACACCTTCGGAATGTACATAGCTTGTACACTCAGACTACACTGCCAAACACTGCAATACTAAAATTTATCCTCCATACCATGAAACCATGGATTATATTTATGTGGGAAAGAGATCAACACCGTAATCATACCTTAAGTTTCAAAATACTTGAAGAAAAACTATGGAGAAATGTGGAGAAAATACATTTCTCCCAAACACCTTTGTCAGCAACACTGCAAAACCAATTCAGACACTAGTGAACATAACTTCATCTGAACATTGGTCTAGAAGCCAAATTTCTATATATAGAAACTATAAACACCTTGATCTAACATATCCAAGCCATAGAAGTAGATCTTCAACCTATAAGAAATGTGAAGCAAAACCAAAATACCTCTACAAGGAAGAACACCTTTGTAACACCATCTTTCATTATTTTATAAAATTTCTCAATATCCTCAACATCTAAACCATAAATAGAAGCTTATCAAAGAAACACTAGAGGTTAACTTTAGCAACTTAATTGATGAAAAAATAATGTAACTAATCAAAGGAACAATCTCTCTTAAACAGTGCACAACTGTCACCAATGACAATACCTTCATACTTTCAACAATCTCCCACTTTGTTATTGATGGTAACACAAGATCTGAAAAAATATCAAAGAAAACATACAATTCTGAACATACATATTTTGTTTTCTTTTTTTCTCCCCATTGCATAACTAACTCATTACACTCTCTCCCCCTTTGATACTTGCCTTTGTATAGGATTTTTTTTTTTCACATATAACTTCTCTCTCTCCCCCTTTAACATCAATGGCAAAGGATATATTTGTTTACATTGTTCTCCCCTTTTGACATAGAAACAAGATACTTACAACTACTCTCAATACTCCCCCTTAGGAGTTCACACCATTCAACTCAACAACCTCTACATAATGAAAACTCCATATTGCAATTTAGTGTCACTACCTACTCCCCTTGAGAGGTAGCCACCAACATCAGTCTAGAAAAATAAAGAATCCATAAATCCCATAGACTAATTTCTCTCCATATGCATATAATTCAAAGAAGGATGGGAAATAACCCCCAACTTCTCTCAAAGTTACTCAAAATTATCCTTAGGAAGAGCCTTAGTAAATATGTCGGTAATCTAATCCTTTGTAGGTACATATTCAAGATTTAGTTCATTATCCACAACCTTCTCTCTCAAAAAGTGATACCATTATGATATATACTTTTTTCTTGAATGCATAACTAAATTCATTAAAATATTGATTGTACTTATATTATCACTAAAGATAGAAATAGGCTCATCATACACCACTCTGGTATCCTTTAAAGTCTATCTCATCCATAATACCTATGTATAACAAGATGCTACTGTAATGTACTTAGCCTCTATCGTAGATAAAAAAATAAATTATTGTTTCTTACTAAGCCATGATACCATTATAAATCCAAGAAAGAATGCACCACCACTTGTACTTTTCTTTTCATCCACACAACCAAACCAATCTATATCTATGTAAGCACTCAATGTGAATTCAATATCTTTAGGATACCAAAAGCCACAATCTAGAGTGCCTTTCAAATATGTGAATATCCTCTTCAGTGCTATAACATGTGCCTCTTTAGGTTCTTGAAATCTAGCCACAAGACAAATTTTTGGCATGATATCTGGGCTAGTGGCAGTTAGGTATAGCAATCCACTAATCATAGATCTATACTTTCTCTAATCATCCTTAAGTGATTCATTAGATCCTTACTCATTTTGCAGCAAGAACCATAGGAGTACATACTGATTTGGAGTCTTCCATTCCAAACTTCTTCAACATCTCTTTAACATAATTTGATTATGAAATTGAATATGCATTTATCTGTCTTGTTGATTTGTAGCCCAAGGAAGAAATTGATCTCCCCAAACATAGACATCTTAAAATATTTTTGTATCTCTTCTTTAAACTTCCTACACATAGCTTCATTGCCTCCAAATATTATGTCATCAACATTTACTAACACTATCAAGATTTAGTCTTCCTCAACTTTGAAGTAGATATTACTATCTGTGGTACCCTTATTGAATCCTTTTTGAATCAAATATTTTCCCAGCCTTCCATACCAAGCTCTGCAAGCTTGCTTTTATCCATACAATTCCTTCTTCAATCTACATACCATATTAGGCTTACCTAACAAATAAAATCCTTTCAGTTGTTCCATGTAAACTTCCTCTTCTAATTCTCCATTTAAGAATGCATACTTCACATCCATCTGATAAACTTTAAATTATTTATGTACTGCAAATGGAAAAAACATTTTGATTTCTTCCATTCTAGCCACCGAAGAAAATGTCTCCTCAAAGTATATTCCTTCAACTTTTTCATATCCATTACACATAAACCTTGCTTGGCTTCTTATCACTTCTCCATTCACATTCATCTTGTTTCTGAATACCCACTTAGTTCCAATAATGTTTTTGTTTTCAGGTTCAAGAACTAGTCTCCAAGTCTGATTCTTCTCAATCTACATAAGTTCTTCTTCCATTGTCTTCATCTTAAACCTAAGGAAATAGGGTGGAAAAGGCAAGAAGATGGGATCGATCTTATCCTATTTCATTGTAGTTCATTGAAGGAAACCCTAAAGGTTTGAATATAATGGTTTAATTGATAGAAGGGTTTTTTATAAGGTTTCCTTGGGTGTGATTAAACAAAAGGGGGGGCTCACCACTAAGAAAAGTCTTAGAAAGGAGACACAAATAACATGCAAAACTAGCTATGTAACCTATAAACTAAGAATGGGTAGAGGTGCACCTAGAAAAATTAAGATGCCTGAAACAAGGTTTTCAATTCTATAATTATGACTTTTGATGCATATTAGAACTCATACACTAGTTGGGATGATTTAATCCCAATTTAGGGTTTCGGGTTGGATCCAAAATCTGCAACTAGTAAAGCAAGATCTACAGGAAATTTCTAAAACTCAAATATCATCTAGTGTTCTTTTGTATCTTCTTTCCTCTTTGATCTTCGAGTCTAAAACTTAGAATTCGATCCTCTAGGAGACTTTTCATGAAGATGACAACTTTGACAACTTTCTTCAATCGTGTAACTTAGTCTTCAAAGGATCTTCAAACCTCAAAACACCTAGATCTTCAATCACAAATGTAAAGAGAAGAAAAATATTGTTTCATTAGTCAATAGCAATTTTTCTTGGTCAAACCCCATTTTGGTAATTAAACCTTGAAATAAAATCAATAGAATGAAGGAATGATGAATGAAAAAATATGGTATGTTGCAACTCACCAAACCATTGCAATGAAGGCTAAAATATTATTTGAAATTTCTATCATGAATGTAGATCTTGACTCTTTATTGAATGCTTGCTTGAATCATGAAAACCTACATCACAAATGTTAGCTCGAAAACACGCATGATGTATGATGACTTTGACATGATGCTTGATTATTTAATATAGCTCAAAAATACTTGATAATCAGATTTTAAATGATCTTGAATACTCTTGATCTCATAAAATTTCTAGAGGAATTCTTGCATTAAACTTCCAAGAGAAAATATGTGAAATAACCTTGTATTTATACTTGTTTATGCAAAATTTCTTTAAATTACAACACTACAAGATGACATCAAATCTAGGAGAATAAAATCCTACCAAGAATTGAATTCAAAATAGGTCCAAGCTAAGGTAGGAATCATACACTAGTTGGGACATATGAGTCCCAGTATCCTAGGCTTGGGACACAAATTTCAAGAAATGTTAAGTTCTATGCAAAATTCAGGATCAAATCCTGAAACTTAGGTGGGACCCATACGTCCAAGGTGGCGTATGAGTCCCAAATCACTAAATCTAAGACACATAACCAAAAATCATGAATTATGATTAGTCATTAGTTAAGTGTCAAGATTATCCTTGGAAATATGTATTAAATCAGGCTTGTGGATGCAAAATAGGACCAAATAAGATATAAAGAAGCCCAATTTTAGTAGGGAGGGCCCAAAAAATGTGAAAATGTATAGGTATACATTTTTATACACTATATTTATCTCCCACATTAGTGAGAGGAGGAAATTGCTTCAAACTCACACTAAAGTAGACAATATTGCATCAAGAGGGGTCCAAGTGTTCCCATGCTAGTGAGATAGGATGACAATGATCAAGAGGGTTGCACAAGCCCTTAGGATCAAGATCATATGGAAAACCAACATAGCCAAAAAGGGATACACATGTAAAATATGTAAGGATCAACAACAAGATACAGCCCTAAATTTCCAAAGAAATAAAGAAGAAAGAAAAATAAAACCTAAAGACATTGATCAAGTCTCAATCGTTTGCGCAATGCGATGTGGATCAAATCTAAGCTTTTTTTTCAATTTTTTTTACAAGTGGAACACAATTTCTACTATGCAAACCAAATGCATGCTCACAAGAGCTAGTAGATCCTCGAGTTTGACACATATGCACGTGGCTAGTATGCACTCACATAGACAAGAAAGTGGCTATGGGAAAGTCACACCTAATTTTGGCTGCCATAAAGCAACCATACCTAGGATAAACACAATAGGAACAAAAATATTCATGAGGCAAGAAAAGGTCGTATGCTAACACTCATGAACAAACAAGATCATGGATCCATAGGCAAGCAAAGTGTGTTATGCAAGTTGGCCATATAACAGTTATTGTAAATACAAAATAGTGTAAGGTATGTTCAAAGGATTTTTACTTAGTTTATGTAATGTCTTGACTTAGGAAACACCATGCCTAATGTCTCCAAGTGAGGACCAATCGAAGAATAGAATATTCACAACTTAGGGGATGTAGTGTTTCGCATCAAGCCACTAAGAGGAATATAATATGCTAAGAGAGATCATGCTCTTGAAGGACATCACACCCAATGTCAACAAAAAGAGAAAGACACATCACATGAAGTAAGAAGACTACACAATGAAACATGAGTTGAAAAATAATAATGCCAATGTATACCCCAACTTTAAAGATATTTCTAAACACCATGCTATCAACAATTACTTTAAATTAGCAAATGATAAGTGCTAACAATAAAGATGACATGAGAGCTTGTTTGGAAAGCCCTATGCCAAGTCATATGTTACCAAATTAATCCATGTCATGAAAGGGGTTGCCCCCAAAATTAAATCCCAAAATCACATAAGGAATCCATGGATTTGGGATCAGTATGTCTTTGCTACAATGTTTTTAGAGAGCAGGACTATCATCATTCCCCAAATACTCATGAAACTGGAAGAATGACACAAAGAGAGAAAAAAAGAAGTAAACCTTTTAGGTCAACATGGAAGAAACCTAAATGTCTCAATGCCTTGTGTCATCCCCAAAAGGAAAAAAAATACAAAGAAAAGATAAAGGAAAATCTTTTTGACATAGAGAAGAATGCAGATACATATAGAGAAATGCCACAAAGAGAAAGGTGCATTAACAAAAAATGGTTTGGGGAATCACATTATGCACATAAAATCACATTAAAGAAAAATGACAAAGAAAATAAGAGACTATTAAGGCACATGTGAATCAATCTATTAGCAAGTCATTTGCATCCCAATCTTGTTCATTGTATACGGAAGGCAGACAACTAGCCAAAGGGACAATAGAAAGTGTCGAACTAGGGTCATAACCAAGTTCAACACTCTTCCTAGGAGAACTGTCATTTAAGATAGTAGAAGAGGAAAACAATATATTCAACTCATTATGCACTTCCTCATCAATTTTAGTAATCTCATCAACATCGTCCAAGTTAATCACAACAAGAGGTCAAATGATAATGTCTCAAGAAGGAATTATCTCTTGTTTCAATTGCGATATAGGACCCTTTTGTTATAGAAAAGAGGGAGAAAAATCTTGTATTGCTTTAGTTAAGTTTGGATATTGATTTTCTCTTTTGTTTTCTTCATTTAACCTTTGAGCAAGAGCATGACATCTATTCCTACGCTCTCCATCTTTTTTGTTTCTTTTAGTATGATTTTCAAATTTTGTATATGTAGGAGTGGGTTTATCAACCATAGGTCTCTTTTCTTCCCTAAGAGGAGGAATGAAAGGAACCATGGGAGGATCTTCAACCACTTTCTCTTTAGCTATATAAACTTTCTTTATCTTAGGAGGCATTATGAAATTGCTTTGGCTATCTCTTGGTCCTTTGTAGGAGATAGGAAAATGTTTTGTTTGAGGTTGGTATTGGTTATTTGGAAGGTTTTTTGGTTCAATCATGGGTTGAGTCATGTTTCTAAGGGATAGTTTTACAATTCATTTCATCTTAAACTTTTGATAGGATTTGAAAAAGAAGTCATCATGAGGTTTAATAGGTTCCATAGGCTTAGGCCAAAAGAAATCCAATGAAAAGTTCCCGCGGGAAGACATAGGATTAAAGCCACTATGGTGCAGAATAAAGATTTCATTATCAAAGGGAAACTTCAAACATTTATGCACGATTGATGGAACAACTTCCATGGAGCATAGCCATGGATAACCAAGGTTTGTACGTAATTGATCCAATGTTGGGATGATGGAGAATGAGATATCTAATTGTTTTGGTCCAATTTTTAAAGGAAGGATGATCAATCCCATTGTAGGGCAAGAAAAAATATTATGCACTTTTATCCATTCTTTCAATTTATCATATGGGTATGTGTAGGGTCATGATGGACCAAAAAGTGGCAATATGATGGGTATGTGGCTGACGACTTTTTTTACACCCAAATTTGATGAAACGAAAAGGGTTTGTAAAGAATATTATTAGCTTTCCACCAATATAAATTATGCTTTATTTTTATTTTAATAAATAATTATTATTCATTTTCTATTTGAATTACAAATAAAGTCTTGATTGATAGGCTGGTTGAAAAACATATATAGCTTTTAAATGGTATCACATTTTTTTAGTCCAAAACATGTGTCACATTATATGCTTCACATAATATAGGATTAAAAAAAAAATGAATTTCATGAAGTTTTGACCAAGTTAAGGTGGTCAGACATACAAGTTATTATATAATTTTTTAAAAGTTGTAATAAAAAACTCATAATTAATTATTTACTTGGAAACAAATTACAAACAAATATGCATCACATCGGGACATGATACCTCTAATTAAATCTAAAATATTATAAAAAAATATTATCATTTTATTGTGGTTAGGGTGGTCAGACAGACACCTACTTCTTATTTTTCCCTAAAATTTAAGTACAACTGCATTGAAATTTTAAATTTTCACCAAATAGATTTTATTTTTTTTAAATAAACCTAGTAGATTAGAAACTAAATTCAATTTTCTATGGATTCTATTCTTACATTTTTTTGAAATAATATAGATAACTTATTCAAATTTTTACATCAAGTTGCCTAACTCTGATTTTTCTGAATTTTTTGCCACTTAAGGGCCTGTTTTTTCCATGATGATCCTGCACATACCCATATGTTTCTTGATAGAGCTCATGCACAAGTAAAAAAAATCTAGTTATCAAATTCTCTCCATATACATGATCAATTAATATCTCATTAGTGGTCTTATCATTGATTCAGGCAGCTATGTAGAGAGGACCATTTGGTGCATTTGTAATTATATCTTTAGATGAGAAAGAAATGTCCAAAGGATTTTTAGTTTGCCCCTTACAAGGTTGAGTTTCGATCAATACAACCATAGCATCCATGGGATTTTGTTCAATAGTATCCATAGGACCTTGTTTATCAGTATCCATGTTGTCATCATCCATGTCAACTTTAATCACATCTTTCTTCTTAGTTTCACTAGCTTTGACAAATGAAATATTATGATTCAATATGGGGTTGGTAAAAATTTGTAAGTTTTGGTTAGGAGGCGAAAAAAACTTATTTCCTTTCTCATTAACACCTCCAATGTGAATTCAAATAGAATCAATGAGGTCTTGCACAAGATGTTTAAGACCCTTACAATGTTCCATATCATGTCCATTTTTTTGGTGATAATGACAATAAGAGTTTGATTTAAAGTTCAGAGGTAAAGCCTTATTAGGATCAAGATTTTTAACGAGAGGTAAGGTGATAATTTTATATTCTAGAAGTTGTAACATTGTGTTATGGAGGGTATCAATTAAGGGAGTCAATTGTTTAGCCAAATCCCCAAATGTAAAAGGAGTTGTCTTCTTTATAGAAGACACTTGGGTATCAACATGTTGAGTTGGTTGAGGAGAATTTAGTTGAAGGAAGCCTTTATTTTGTTTCGTAAAAGGTTGGTAATTTTTTTGATTTGCACATTCAGACTTTTCAGGTTGACTATAGGTAGATTTTGTTTCACCACTACTAATCAAAATTTGATAATCACAAAGGGCAGTACAAAAGTGTAAAAATAAAGGAAACTTAATCATTCCAAGCTTATCTTGTATCTTAGTTTTTAATTTTTCAATGAACATTTATTGAAGGTGAGTATCGATAATTTTTACATCGATTTGGGAATAAAGCATTTGGTAGTGTGAAATAAAGCAAATAACCTTTTCATCATCCTTTTTCTTACTTCTCATCAAATCAGCTAATGTCATCTTATGATTTATGTGCACTTGGAAATGGTTAATAAAGACCTTAACAAGGTCATTGAATGAACGAATTGAGTTATTCGGTAACAAGGAAACCTATTCTAAGGCAATATCTTTTAAGGACCTAGGGAAAATCTTAGCCAAGAGCTTATCCTTGAGGACAAAGTCATTACATAAGGAAGTATAAGAAGAAACATGGTTGGAAGGATCTCCTTTCCCTCCATATTTCTCAAACCTAGGAATCTCTATACCTTGTGGTATCAACATTATTAATATCTCCAAGAATAAGGGATTTCTTTTGACATAGTATGTAGGTTGGCCATTTTGATTTTGGTTTATGGTGGAAATTTGTTATTGAAGGGATGAAACATTCTGCAAGAGTTGGTTAAGGATGGCATCATTGGTTGTATTTGTTGATGGAGGCGAATATGGTGGAGGTGTATATGTGTTTGAGGGGGAAGTCAATGGAATTATTATGGGAGGTAAAATGTTAGGATATATGATGTGAGATGCCACAAAGGTACTAGGATTGCTAGTGGAAATACTCAAGGTAGGAAAGACATTACTAGTAGGTTGCATCATTGTTGTAACTTGACGGTTGGTATATGTAGGAATAGAGGCAATGGTTGTAGGGGGAGGAATTTGAGTTACTCCTTGACTTTGGACATTGTTTGAAGGTTTAGAACAACTAGTAAGTTTTCCAAAAATCTAAGCCAGGTTACATGCAATTTCTATTCCTTCTTCAATTTTAATCATGCAGTGTTGGAAATTTTTTTAGTACTTAATTGATGTTGTAGGTTTTCTGACTCTTCATGGATTTGGATTATGTTTTCTTGAGGAAAACTATTAACCATTGTTTCAACACTTGTCACACTACTTGAAGGTAAAGATTTGTTAAGGGTATGGTCCATACCTAGTGAACTAGTGTCAACACTATGAGTGAAAGAGCTAGATAACCCAAGATCCATAACGTGTGTGCTATTATGAGATGAAATGAGTCTCAAACTACATCTCAATATAGTATTAGCAATAGGACATAAAGTTATAAATCTCAAGAAAGGGACGATCAATGAATGCAACATAAATGAAATGAACGCAAGATAAATGATGTTCATTCATTCCAATTCTTATGTTTACAAATGCACTTGAAATGAAATGAATGAAATAGAAACATAGTAAACTAAAACAAAAATATAACAACAACAAATAGAATCCCATACACTAGGTTTCTAATGTTGTAAAATACAATTTTAGATCTGACACGGTACTAAATCACCCAAAGGGTCATATGAGTCCTAATTAGGGTTTTTGAAGGGTTTAAATGTTGAAAAAACAACAACATAGAATTCCCAAAAATTAGGTAAAACAACCTATATTGAGACTAAATCACTCAGAGGGCTGAATGATTCCTAGATTAGAGTTTTGACACTAAATTCAAAAAATTCTAAGAGAATGTTAAGGTTTCTAGTTTGTATGTTGTCTTGACTATGTGCAATTATAGACTTCAAACGAATTCAATGATGAAAGATGCAAAAATGCAACCTCTATGCACTTTCACTAATACAATATTTAGAAGCCCTAAATGAAAATTAACTAATGAAAGACCTAATCCAAAGTTAATGTAAGCTAGATCTACGAATCTGATGCACTCCAAGTCAGAAATAAAGGTTGTTTGAATGTTGGGTTCATCAAAATGAAGCTAAGGAAATAGGGGGAAAGGCGAGAAGTTGGGATCCCTCCTATCCTATTATTTTTCTCTAGTTCATTCAAGGAAACCCTAGAGGTCTCAATCTAATGGTTTAATTGAGATAAGGGGTTGTTATAAGGTTTCCTTGGGTGTGATTAAACAAAAGATGGGTTTCACCACTAAGTAAAGGCTTAGAAAGAAGGATATGCAAATGACATGCAAAACTAAATATATACCCTATGAAATGAAACTCAAAATTGGAGTAATAAACTAAGAATGAACAAAGGTGGACCTCAAAAACTGGAGATGCCTAAAATAGGTTTTGTAATCCTAAAATTATGACTTTTGATGCACACTAGGACTCATACGCCAATTGGGGCGATTTAGTCCCAGTCTTGGGTTTCAAGCTAGATCAAGAATTTGCAACTAGCAAACCAAGATCTACATGAAATTTTTGAAAAATGGTATACTAGGAATCATACGCCCAAGGTGGAAATTTATTCCTAAGGTGGAAATTTACTCCCAATATCATGGTTTTGCTGAAACTTTGATATCCCCTAGTGATCTTTTGTAGCTTCTTTCCTCATTGATCTCTGAGTCTAAAACTTTGAATTTGGGACTATAGGTGACTTTCAATGAAGATGACAACATCTTGACAACTTTGAAAACTTTTTTCAATCTTGCAACTCAATCTTCATAGGATCTTCAAACCTCAAAACATTTAAATCTGCAATCACACATGTAGAGAGGACAAAAATGTTGTTTCATTAGTGGATGGGGCTATGAATTTGTGAAACCCCATTTTTGTAATAAAACCTTGAAATGAAGTCAAATAGAATGAACAAATGATGAATGAATAAATATGCTATGTTGCAGTTGCTCACCAAACCTTTGTAATAAAGGTTGCAATCTTGTATGAAATCACTATCGTGAATGTAGATCTTGAATCTTGATTGAATGCTATGAATCTTGAATTGAATGCTTGCTTGAATCATGAAGAGCTACATCACAAATGTTAGCTCGAAAACACACATGATGCATGATGAAATTGACATGATGCTTGATTCTTTAATATAGCTCCAAAATGCTTGATAATCAACTCTTGAATGCTCTTGATATCATAAAATTTCTATAGAAATTCTTGCAAACAACTTCTAGGAGATATATGTAGAATAACCTTGTATTTATACATTTTAATGCCAAATTTCCCAAAATTACAACACTACAAGCCAACATCCGATCTAGGAGAATAAAATCCCACCTAGAATTGAATTTAAAATAGGTCCAAACTAAGATGGGACTCATATGCTAGTTGGGGCACATGAGTCCCAGTAGCCTAGGCTTAGGACAAAAATTTCAAGAAATTATAAGTGTAACATAGATTTTGGTACCACCTAGGGTTCTCTAACACTTCTAGGGTTTTTCACCTAAAAGGAGAAAGGGATACCAAAATGCTAATGTTAACATTCAAAAATTAATGTAATGATGGATGTAAGGTATCTAATTGTGATGTCTAAAAGAAAAAAACTGGAAAAGAAATGATTTATTGATGCTAATCCCAAGAAATACAAAGTGTTGGAAAACACAGTGTTGTATTCAAACATGTGATAAATGACATAGAGATGCAAACTTTAACAAAATAGAAAGATAGAAATGAAAGAGGTGCACTTGGAGCCTAAAAAAGGATGGCATGAAGGTCTGGAATCTTGATAAAACTGACGCAGAAGCCAATTGCGACACTTGTGCCAATCTGGGTGACGTAGTCTAATTTCTGAGAAAATCTACTAGAACAAGTTTCAAACAAAAGGGTACTCAAATCTAGAGAAAACCATTTTCAGGCTTAGCAGTGGGACTAATTCACCATTGGTGGTGACTTAGTCCACTTTTAGGCTTCAAGAAATTTGAAGGTGCAATCTGTAGCTCCAAGTCTACACTTCTGCTCCTGACAAGTTTCCAGACCCGAAACTATACAATTTGATTTGTAAGTGTTTTCCTAGTTTCTTTTAGGGCTTTGACCACTTTAGAAAGCTTTGATAATTTATTGAAAACTTTTCCACCTTTTTCGTTTGCCAAATCTACACACAAGACCTAAAAATCTCACAAAGGGGGGAAACTTGTTGAATGTTAGGGCATGGGGGTTTTCCTTAGTCAAACCTCTTTTAGGTAACTAAACCAAAATAGAGAAATAATGTAATGAAGCATAAAAAAATGGAGTTAGTAGCTTTCCATGATGAATTATGTTGAGTTGTTGCAAAAATGGAGGAAGAATTTGCCCCTTAAATGGTTTTAAAAGATGTCTTGATGATGTAGAATGCTAAAAACCCTAGCTTGCTTGACAAGAGTGAGAGATGAGTGTTTGAGAAGAAAAGAGAAGAGAAGATATAGACTAGGAGATCAAAAATCAGGGGAAAACCATTTATTTATACATGGTATGCCCTAATTTCTCAAAAATACCTCATCACAGGCTAACCTTATGGTTTAGAAAACAATATCCCACTAGAATTTTGAACCAATTTTGATTTTTATGCCAAATGGGACTAAGTCATGCAGGGTGGTGTCTTAGTCCACTTGGGCAATTTCAAGTGGATGTCAGGAATTAAAATTTGATTAATTATGTTTAACAAGATTGTCCTCTGAAACACACTTAAGTAGGCCCTATAATTTCACTAAGGAGTCATTTTATCATGAGAAAGGGTCAAATTATGATGGTGAAAAGGGTAACTAAGGGCTAAAATACCAAAAATCGGATCAAATTAGGTACAAAATTGTCCTTTTCTTCAAAGGTATACAATTTTGGTGACACATTTAGCCCCCACTTTAGTGAGAGGATGAACTTTCTTAAAACTCACACTAAAGTAGCCAAATGGTGTCAATGCGGATGGTGAAGAATAACAAAGATGAAGGAGGCGGTCAAGCCCCCAAGATTCAAGATCCTAAGTCAAATCGACATAAGTGCAAAAGGACACATTCAAGGGTGAATTATTTGTAGCAAAACAAGATGCACGATCATGCAATGAAAAGGACTAAAGGAAAGAGAGGAATGAAAGTAGAAAGGGTGGATCAAGCTTTGACTATTTGTCCAGCTAGTTATGGATCAAATCTAGATTGTTTTTCCTAAAAAGAAGCATACTCACTCTGAGACAATAAAACTTATGGCTCTCCACTAGGTAATAATTCCAAAGAAGTGGTTTAGTGAGAAATTCATGCCAGTGTGTCAGTTTCCTAGGTCATATAATGAGAAATTTATGTTAGTGTGTCTACTTCCCATCATACTAACCATACCAAAGTTACCCTAGCGATAAATTTGATAATGAACCACAGTGATTTTTAAATATTATGTAAAGATTTTGTTGAAGGGGTTTTTTCTTAGTTCATGCAAGGTCTCAATTTAGGGAACATCATGCATAATGTCTCCAAGAGAGGAAAAGTGCAAATGGTCTCATCTTGTTTGGAAGAGAGGAAAATTGCAATGTCTCATCTTGAGAAACATTGTATCTAATGTTTCCAAGAGAGGGAATCACAAGAAAAATAAATTCACACAAATGAAATGTGAGTGTCAATGTATGACCCCACTTTAAAGTGGTTGTTAACACCATTACTATGAGCAATTGCTTTAAAGTAGCCAAGGATAGAGGAAAGAAGACATGAGAGACAACTTGGAAAGCCTTATGCCAAGTCATATGTTTCAAAATTAAGCTACATCATGAAAAGGTAGTATGTCACATGCAACTCAACTTAAGACATGTCGTCCACATCCCAAGCTTTCTCTTATATGTTCATGAAAGATTAACACCCAGTCAAAAGAGATAAAAACAAGTGACATTTGAGGACAAGAATACTTAACCCCTTTCCCCCACTTAGTGTAGGACAAAGGTGAGCCTGAAATGGAAGATGATATGCTACTCCTCGTGATGGATGTAAAATATATAATAATGAGTGTGTTATGATCCTACAACTATTACTTGGCAAGGAATAGCAACTAATGTTATTTATGTGGATAGGTAAAAAAAGTTTCCACTAAGTTGGATTTGATTGTATAGACTTTGTATTGTCTGTAGGTGGGTAAAGAATGAGTTTAGGTGTATTGTGAGCTTGTTTCTTTTGTGGTGGTGGGTAAAGAATTAGACAATTCTTAGGATGTCCCATGAGGTATGTATGAGGTTCATTGATCGAGGGGGATCTAATGGACACTTGTGTATGCATAACCACAATGATCTTGGTTTGATGTATGTCTAAGAAAGGGCAATCTATTATCATCTTGATACTATCACCCAAGGAAGATATATTACTATTGCGTGAAAGGAGTTCAACCATGATGCCTTCCCTAGTAGGAGATTTTTTATGAGAACTACAAACTAAGTGTGCTTGACATTAAAGGGTTGGTTCTTCCAAAATAACTACATCGTGTATAAGGGAAGGATCAATGGTTTTATTTTCTTGTTTATGGATAGTGGGGAGATTAGGAGAAGGCTCTAGTTGATTGTCTAAAGTCTCTTTCTCTTACACCATAGTATCTACCCTAGTAGGAGAGCATGTAATCTATTCATCATAGTCCATGGTTAGAATTGGTGAAGTAGCTTCATCACAAATAGGGGAGATAGCAAGAGAAGGAAGTTTTTATTCAAAGAGATCTTCCCAAATGGTAGGGTCATCAGGAAAAGGAGGAAGAATATTTTCATGAGTCATAATAGGAATAGCTTCTAACACTAAACTATCTTTGTCACATTGATGGTGGATAGTAGGAGAAGCATAATTGTCATGGGCATGGTTATAGAGTCTAGGTAAGGTGATGTTTAGGAAGGTGTCTATGATTTCATGTTCTTGTGTTAAAATATCTTTCCAAAGGGGATGAGGAGAATAACAAGCAAGAACTTCATGATTCTCAATGATTGTACCTTCTTTCAGCAAGATACCTTTGTCACTAAAAGGAGAGGTATCGAGAGAAGAAAAAATGTGATTATCATGGTTATCTATGTTTGTATTATTTTCTAACACATCATCCACACAAATAGGAGAGATAGGGGGCATAAGTTGAAGACAAGCGCTAAAATTTTCATTATCTAGACTCTCATAACTAGGGAATGCATTGAATGAATGACTAACATGCTTAATAACTAAATTTTTCTTTGAAATTTTGCAAAGAATTGACATTAACATTTTTGAAAAATGCAATATTAAGAACTATAATTAAATGTAATTTTTAGATTTCAAACATGGTAATTTATTGTTTACACTATGCAATAATCTAAAAATAAAATATCGTGAATGCAAATTTGAATATGAGCAATGCATTAAATGAGATCATTTATACTAGATGTAGTGAAATGCATGTTATTGAAACAAAACCAAATGATAAAAATACGTAAGGGAAGCAAAAAAAATCCTAAAAATAGGTTTTTCAGCTTCATAAAGGGTTGTTTCAGGGGCATAAAGGGACTAAGCCGCCCAAGGTGGCGAATTAGTCCTACTAGGGATTTTTTTAGAATTTTCAGATTTTTTGGATGGATGTTGATGGTTTTTGTGTTGGATGATACAAACATAAGATGAAAACTTAGAATTTTGATGATTTTGAATGAAATGCAATGCAAAAATGCAAGCTATATGAGCTTTTCACTAATGAAAATTTTGAAACCCTAGAGTGCAATTTAAACAATGCAATGCAATGCAAACCTAGGATGATAAAGAACTCCAAATTTGAGAAGAGGGTCTATGAAAAGCAGGTTCACCAAAATGTAACGTAGATTTTGGTACCACCTAAGGTTCTCTAACACTTCTAGAGTTTCTAACCTAAAAGGAGAGAGGGATACAAAAATGCTAATGTTAACATTCAAAGATTAATGTAATGATGGATGTAAGGTATCTAATTATGATTTCTAAATGCAACAAACTGAAAAAGAATTAATTTATTAATGCTAATCCCAAGAAATGTAAAGTGCTAGAAAACACAATGTTGTATGCAAACATGTGATAAATGACATAGACATGAAAACGTTAACAAAATAGAAATTTGGAAATGAAAGGGGTGTACCTAGAGGTTGAAAAAGGATGGAATGAAGGTCTAGAATCCTAAGAAAATTGACCTAGAAGCCAAATGGGACACTTGTACCAATCTAGGTGACTTAGTCTAGTTTCTAAGAAAATCTGCCAGAACAGGTTTTAGATAAAAGGGTACTCAAATCTATAGAAAACTAATTTTAGGCATGGCAGTGGGACTAATTCACCATTGATAGTGACTTAGTCCACCTTCAAGTTTCAGGAAATCTGAAGGTGCAATCTGTAGTTCTAGGTCTACACTTCTGCTCTTGATAATTTTTTGGACACGAAACTACAGAATTTGATCTATAAGTGTTTTCAAAGCTTCGGTTAGGGATTTGACCACTTTGGAAAGCTTTGATAGGTTATTGAAAACTATTCCGTCTCTTTCCTTTTCCAAATATCCACACAAGACCTACAAATCACATAAAGGGGAAAACTTGTTAAATGTTAGGGCATTGGGGTTTGCCTTGGTCAAACCCCTTTTAGGTAACTAAACCAAAATAGAGAAACAATGTAATGAAGCATAAAACAATGGAGTTATTACCTTTCCATGAAGAATGATGTTGAGTTGTTGCAGTAATGGAGGAAGTATCTGCCCCTTGAATGCTTTGAAAAGATGTCTTGATGTCTTAGAATTCTAAAAACCCTAGCTTGCTTGAGAAGAGTGGGAGATGAGTGATTGAGAAGAAAAGAGAAGATTAGAATAGGATATGAAAAATGAGCGTAAAACCCTTTATTTATACATGTTATGCACTAATTTCTTAAAAATACCTCATCACGGGCCGACCTTAGGGTTTATAAGACAATATCTCACCAAAATTTTGAACCAATTTGGATTTTTATGCCAAATGGGACTAAGTCACCCAAGGTGGCGACTTAGTCCACTTGGGAAATTTTAATTGGATGTTAGGAATTAAAATTTGATTAATGATGTTTAACGAGATTGTCCTCTGAAACACACTTAAGTATGGCCTATAAGTGCATTAAGGGGTCATTTTATCATGAGAAAGGGTCAAATTATGATGATGAAAAGGGTAATTAAGGGCTAAAATGCCAAAAATAGTATCAAATTAGGCACAAAATTGTTATTTTATTTAGAGGTATACAATTTTTACAACACACTAAGTTCTATGCCATATTCAAGTTTAGGTCCTAAAACTTAGGTGGGACCCATATGCCCAAGGTGGCGTATGAGTCGCAGATCACCAAATCTAGGACACGTAACCAAAAATCATGAATTATGATTGGCCATTAGTTAAGTTACAATATTACCCTCAAAAAGATGCATTAAATAGGGCTTGTGGATGCAAAATAGGACCAAATAAGACATAAAGAAGCCAAGTTTTAGTAGGGAGGGCCCAAAAAAGTGTTAAAATATAAAGGGATAAATTTTTCTACACTACACATCCAATGTTCATCTTTTCATGCCTCAATCAATGTCTCAAGTTCAACTTTAGAAAGTAAAAATAGATTTACCTTTGCTTCAATAGCTCTTCTTGTCAATACGCCTCTTCTTTTGTCTCCAATGATTCATTCTTTGGAATGATTTCTCTATAATTACTTATGGGTCTTATTGGTCTCTTCCAAAGCTTCTTCCTCTTCATTCTGAACTTATTTTTCCTTAGCTTTTTATTCTTTTTCTCTGCAAGTAGGTTCGTTTGACTCATATCCATTGATTACCACTGAATTCCTTAAATTTTTGACATCAACCTTGACACTTGCCCTTTCAACAATCCTTCTTTACCTTTTTTGTAATATCTATAAGATTTTATTTTGGTAGAATATCCAAGGATGATACCTTCATCAGATCATGCATCAAAATTTCCTATCATATCATCATCTCTTATGATATAGTGTTTTCTTCCAAACACTCTAAAGTACTTGATATTAGGGATCCTTCCATACCACAACTCATAGGGAGTCTTTATCTTATTATCTCTTTCTTGAACTTTATTAAGTATGTAAATAGTAGTATGGATTGCTTCTCTCCAATAGACTTCTGGTAGGTTAGCTTCTTTCATCATATTCTTATAAACTTCTTGAACAATCCTATTTTTCCTTTCAAGCACTCCATTTTCTTGAGGATTCCTAAGGATAGAAAAGTTCCTTTTATTCCATGATTCTCAAAAAATATGTTAAATTCATTGGATGTGAATTCTCCACCTCAGTCAGACCTCAAAAAATTGATCTTCAAATCCATCTCATTTTCAACCTTAACTTTGAATGCTTTGAATCTATCTAGAGCTTCATATTTTTCTCTAAGAAAAGTAACCAATGCCATTCTAGAGCAGTCATCAATCAAAAGAATTAAATACATGTCACCTTGAAGACTTCTTACTCTTGTAGGACCACAAAGGTTTGTTGTACCAATTCAAGCAATCTAATAGAAGATTGTTTGATTCCCTTGAAACTACTTCTAGCTTGTTTTCCAAATTGACAATGTCTACAAACATCATTGAAAGGATTTCTAATCCTTAGCAGATCTCTCACTACTTGAATTAAACTGATCCTAACCAGGTTACCAAAATTGATGTGACACATTCTACTGTTTCATAGCCATCTATCATTATTCTGAGTCATAAAAAAATGACCATCAACACCCTTGAGTTGATAGATATTTCCATTTGTCCTATTTATAGTAGCAATCATAGTTCTAGACCCTTTTATAATCTCACATCTATCATCCTAAAACATAAGATTATATCCTTTACTACACATTTGTCCAACACTCAAGAGGTTGTGCCTTAAACCTTTAACATAGTAAACATATTTAGTATTACGTGTTCCATCAAAACTAATTGATCCTATTTGATAAATTTTAACACTTGGATCATCTCCAAATTTAGCAAGTCCTCCATCATATTTTTTAAGTTTAAAAAATATGCTCTTATCTGAAGTCATGTGATTTGAGCAACCACTATCAATAACCTAATAGTTCTTATCATGTCTAACATGAAAAGAAGATACAAAAGTATCTACAACTTTATCCTTTTAATCTGAAACACTTTCCTTCACACAACTTTCAATTTAGCAAAACCAAATTCATCTTTCAAATCTTGGAGAAAACATTCGTTATCATCAACATCTCAATAATTAGATTTATCATAAAAATTACAAGCATTTTCTCTAACATAGTAGCTCCTCTTGATCATTTTTCCTTTTGTTTCCTTGTTCATATTATATTCACAATTTTGTTTGGACATCTCGAAGCATAGTGACCTATATTTCCATAATTGAAATATTTGAAAGGTAATTTACCTTGTTACTTATTATTTCCCTTTTTCATTCTTCTTACAAAGTTAGCTTCCACATCATCAAGATCATCTCCATCTGAATCTTCATCTTTTTCTTCTTTTCTGGCCTTGAAATTAGTCTCCACTTGTGTGTCATTCTTTAGACGAATTTTTCTCATCTCAAATGAAGTTAGTGTGCCAAACAAATAATCTCTAGTGTATTTATTAAAATATGTAACTTCCTCAATATCAAAAACCTTTTCACTATAAGAATTACAAAGAGTTCTAATAATTTTATTTACCACTTTAGGTTCATTGACTTGTGCATGAAGACCTCTTATAGCACATACCATTTCATCAACCCTCTACAAGTAACTTGTAATTGTTTCATCTTAAGAAATTGACAAAATCTCAAATTGTGTCTTCAAATTTTGTAACTTAACTTGTTTGACCTTTTCATCTCCTTCAAATATTCTTTCTAGCTTATCCCAAACCTCTTTAGTAGTTTTTAGATCCATAACTTTCACTAATTCAGTATGTGCAAGACTACTCAAAAGAACAAACCTTTCCTTACCATCTATTTCATAAGCGTTTATTTCATCACTTTTGATTGATCCATTTATTGGTATATTGTATATAGTCATTATCACCTTAGCAACATCAAATCTGAGATAAATCACATAGCATTTCATCTCCACTTTCCAGAATGCATAGTATTTTCCATCAAACATCGGGATCTCCTACTTGTTCACCATCTCAGATCTAACTCAAGTGGTTAATCTTTTCTTCAAGGAACCTCTCTCTAATTCCAATTTTTGAAATAAAGAAGACAACTGAGAGAAAGGGGTAAATAATTTGTGTCAAATTAAAACATTAAAATCCTCTATATTAATCAAATCCACATGCTTTCATTACACCCTTAATTTGTTATAATGTTTGAACATGAAAAGAAGGTAATAGAAATTGAAACAAAAGAACACCAAATTTATGTGGAAAACACTAGAAGGGAAAAACCACAGTGAAGATTAGCTCACAGTATAAGTAATTGCAAAACTAGTACAAAGAGGCTCACTACCATAATAGGACACATTATCTAGAAAGGCTCACAACCTAGGCTCATTGTCGGAATAGAAACAATTAAATAAGATAAGATGTTACATAGAGAACAGAATCTCAATGAAATAGAGATTCTGCCACAATAGTTTAGGCAACACTCATTGCCTTCAAGTGATCAAGATACCTCAACTCATTGTATTAAAAAATCTTGCATTATAGATCACACTGTAATTCACACTTATGCACTTAATTTCACATCGCATCACTCAACACTATTCCACCCCATATTTTGTTACAATTCAACTTGAATTTATACCATCTATAACTTGAAAAACATCTTCAATTTGACTATACTCACCTTACTCTTTACAAATTAAAAAATAGTTTGGTACTAATCATTCCCATGGTGGATAGGAATAAAAAGAAAACCTAAAAAAAACATAACTCAAACCCAAATCAACACTCACATGCCACACTAAAATTTCATTAATTCTTGAACATCTTCGAATGTATAGTAAACATCAGGTTGGTTGTTACCTATGCAAAGACCATTAAAATTCAAATTACACGCTTCCTCGAATCCAAAGATGACTTTTTAAAAGCATACCATGCTTCATCATGATCTAAAATATTCCTCTAACAACTTGAAATCCATCAAAATCCTTCGCAAAAATTCACACCTTTAGAATATGCATAACTTCTACACTCAGACTACAATACCAAACACTACAACACAAAAATCCATCCTTCATAGAACCAAACCATGAATCCTATTCATGTAGGAAAAATATCAACACCATAATCATACCTTCAAAATCACAAGACTTGAAGAATAAATGTGGAGAAATGTGGAGCAAATACATTTCTCCCAAATACCTTTGTAAGCAATACTACAAAATTAATTCACAAATTGGTGAACATAACTCCCTCTGACCATCAATCCAAAATCCAAAATTTTGGATATAGATACTCTTAACACCTCTATTGAGCATATCTAAATCATAGAAGTAGATCTTTAACCTAGAATAAATGTGAAGCAAAACCAAAACACCTTCGCAACACCCTCTTTACTTATTTTATAAATTTTCTCAATACCCTCGACATCTAAATCATAAATAGAAACTTCTCAAAGAAACATCAAAGGTTAACATTAGAAACTTAAATAATGACAACATAATGCAACTAATCAAAGCAACAATATCTCTTAAGCACTACACAACTATCACTAAGGACAACACAATCTTATTAACAAAAATGACAACACCTTCATAATAGCAAAAAAATATAACTCGAATCTCACCCATGTCTCCAAGTATCCATTCAAGCACCTGTAACCAATCAATGCATGCCAAATTGCAAATGAAACATAGAACCATCTTGAGGTAATCAATAAAATGGCCATGTACTCAATAGAAAGAGAACCACCAAGATTAATGTCAAAGCTCCAACTGTAGAATTAGGAACCTATCATGACATCATAAACTAACCATGTCCTGCTTTGAGATCACATGCAACAATTCATACATCTTGGTATCAAGGGAACATGTACCATGAAAAACTCTAATCTAAACTCAAGAGTATATCATGACATAATAATAAACAAAATCTAAACTAAGAAACACCATCTCCAATCACTTGAAGATAACCATCACCAATTATGAATCCATGTCACTGCCAACAACAACCACTTAATCATAATACCAAGCTACACATGGATTCATGACAACCATATCCTCCATGAAGATAATCAAGGTCCACACACACTCAACTGCAGCCCCAACAATTCTAGAGAACAACTGAAACCAATATCTCCAAACCAAGAAGATACAACCATTAAACAAATAAGAACCAATCCTACACCACCAAGTCATTAGTGTCTAAAGCTCCCACTGAAAATTGTAACCATGAAATGTACCAAGATATTATGACATCATGATCAAACCACATGCTACAAGTTCATTCAACTAACTAATCAGGTACTTTAATTATCCATCCTTTCATTTCAAAGCAACATACCAATGCATAAATGACCTATGGACAAGGCCAACTAACAAAATTTGCATCAACACATAATTAATCTCATGGATATAGACAGTCCACACCAAGTCATCCCACTACAAGAAAATGGTAGCCAATCCATAAACCTGCATAGCTTGTAGATCCCAAACAATGAAGTATACGAATTCATCATCACATCAGTAGCCTACAAAATGAGATATCAAAGAAGATAATCCTATAGACATCAACACTCAAGCACCAAATCAACCATAGATATTATTTTCTAAACATGTCCACAAATGATTAACCATAGTCAAGGAACCAAATAAGCATCAAGGAGATAAGAACAACCTCCTAACACCAAACCAAATCACCACCAAATGACCACACATATGATCATGTTGTACAAATGCTCAAATCTATTTGTATATCCATGACACCATAACCATAAACAATTTTATTCCTGCACTCAACTATCACCCATACATGACTCAAAATCTCTAATCATTTTAAACCATTTCCTCTAAACTAAATACAACCGAGTCTATACCTATCACCATCAAAGAACACCTCCTAAAAAAATGTGCAAACCTATACCAAGAAGCACCAAACTAATAACTAGATGTACCATCATAAATATCATATAAAAATATATACTCTCCCAAGGTTTCACCTCCTTACTTGTCTATATTCTCACATAATCACACCTTAAATCTTAGGCTCCTACAAGTGATAAAAAGAACCATACTCATTCTACACTTAAAACTAAAAATATACCTTATTTACTGTGTAGTACACTATACATGTGTAGTGTAGAAAAATACATGCCTTTACATTTTCACACTTTTTTGGGCCCTCCTTGCGAAAATTGGGATTATTTATGCGATGTTGCCACAAGAGTGGTTTACACTTTCTGGGAGATCCTAATTTTTGCTCAAATCACATATTTTTAGAAAATATAATGATTTAATCCTTGAAAATTTCTATTTAAAGGATTCAAATTGAAGAGGGTTTGATCAAACCACCTTATACCAAGCCCCCTTGGATAGAACCTCGCTAGTTTTAAACCATACCTATAACAAAATCTCCTTTACACCTATCAAAATGATGATAAAAAACCACTTTTGATTTACCTTTTGGGGGATCAAATGAATTCATTTAAAATTATTTTTTGTAAGTATGTAGTCCTTATTGTAAGCTTCCAAAAAATTATAATTTTAATTAAATTAAATTTGATTATTATATTTATTTTTTATTTCTTGTGAATGTAGGATTTTCATCGAAAATAAAGCTCTTTGTTCTGCACATGTGGAAAAATAGAAGATTATCAAAAAAAAAAATTTAAAATATGTTCAGGTTGGGTATTGATGTCCTTGATCCATTAAAAAAAGTAAAATTGAATTTTGATACATATAGAAAAAGCTATGTTGTATAGAGTCCGCCTATGTCTGAATTGCAATTGGTTTGACTTTGAAACTTGATTAAGGAAAAAATATTGAATAAAACACTATGAAACCAAATGAACTGGTTGTATATTGTAGTTAAAAATCTAAATTCAAAAAATTAGAATTTTATCCTTCATACAAAAAAATTTATGTTGTATACGGTGAGCATCACTGCTTTAAAAAGTTGTTTATTGATAAAAACTAGTTTTCGAAGGAGATGAAAAAAATAGTGCAATCTGATTCCAAATTTAAAAAACAATATTTAGAATCTATAGACAAAATTTCACAAATCACTATTTTACATCATCTTCAAATTCCTCATGGTTTAGCCGCTATAGGAGCCCAAAAGTGAAGATTTAGTAAAAAAAAATCAATTCAGTGTCCAGTTTGACCAAAAATTGAAAACTAGTATTGTGGGATCACCCTATGCCTTATTTTGTCCTATTTTGCATCCACAAGCCTAATTTAGTGCATTTTTCTGAGGATAATCCTAACATTTAATAAATTTTAAATCATGATTCATGTTTTTGAGTTATGTGTTCTAGATGTAGTGATTTGGGACTCATACGCCACCTTGGGTGTATGGGTCCCATTGGGTCTCAGAACTTGATTTTAAATGTTGCTCTAAAACATGAAATTTTTTGGATTTTGTGTCATGTGTTTAAGACATTGGGACCCATCAACCTCAATTGGCATATGATTCCTTCTTTAACTAGGACCTATTGTGAATCAAATTTTTGGCGAGATTTTATGGCATCTTGTAGTGTTATAATATCAAGAAATTTAGCATAACCAAGTATAAATACAAGATTATTTCACATATTTTCTCCTAAAAATCTAAGCAATATTAAAGAGAACAAGCTAGAAAGTTTAAAATTCATCTAGCATTCTTGAGAAAGCATTACAAGAGCATTCAAGAGTTTATTATCAAGCATTTGGAGTAGCATTCAAGATTCAAGCATCATGTTAAAGTCATCATGCAAACTCACCTAAAGATCAAAATTCAGACTTTTCATAGTTGGAAATCAAACAATATGAAAGCTACAAAATATCACTCAAGGTTATATAAGTTTCAATCAAACCCTTATAATAGGAATAAATCCCCCCTCTTGGCATATGAGTCCCAATATACCTCTTTCTAGCATTTTTCTATAGATCCTGATTTGTCATCTAAAGAATCCAGATTCTGCCCAAATTCCGATAGCAAGACTAAATCACTTAGTCTGGTGTATGAGTCCCAATGCACTTTAGAAATAGAAAATTTTAGGGTTTTCATATCTTTTTTAGACATATCCTATCCTCTAGGTACTTTTATGTTTCTCTTTGTTTAGTAATCTGATTTCATGTTTTAAGTTTCTAGGGTTTAGTGCATTAGAGTGTGCATTCTCCTTTGAAGCTTCAATTTAATGGTGAAACCCCATTTTAATCACACCTAAGTAAACCACCCCCCTTATATATTCCTTCCTTGAATTGAGTCACTTGGTTAAGGGATCTTGGTTTCATAATGAACAACTTGAGTGACATAGGTCCTAGCCCCTAGTTGTTCCATATCTGAACAGGTGGAATGGCTATTTCCTTTGGTTTATTTTGGTGAATTTTACCTTTGGACACTTGCATTTCTTATTTGGAGAACATTGTAGTCCTAAATCTAGGTTAACTTTATAGTTGATTTGCATTAGTTAAATTGTATTTAGGGCTTCTAAATCTTGCATTAGTGGAAAAGTGCATATAGGTTGCATTTTTGCATATTGCATCATTGAATTTCATTGGAAAATTGTAATTGAAATTAGTCATTTGAGCATACAAAGTAGAAACCTTAACATCAACTCAAAATTTGTTGAATTTGGGTGATCTAGTCCTTGTATAGGCAGTTTTTCCAAATCTCAGGTAATTTTGTGTTGTATATTTTTCAGTAATTGAAACTTCTAAAAACCCTAACTAGGACTCATTCTCCCATCTAGGTCATTTAGTCCTATATCAGACCTGAATCTACATTTTATAGCATTAAAAACTTCATTTTTGTTCTTTTTTTATTATCATATCTCTGTTTTAGTTTGTTGATTTTCTGTTTCATTCATTTGAAGAGATCTAGCTTTATCTGGTTTCATTTCAAGTGCATTTGTAAACATAGTAATTGGAATTAAAGCATATCAGTTATCTTATGTTCATTTCATTTATCTTGCATTCATTATTTTCCTTTGCATGATCTTTACAACTTGGTGTCTTATTACTAATACTATAGTGAGACATAGTTCAAGGCTCATGTCATCCCATGATAACACACTGCTCATGGATCTTAGGTTATCTAGATATTTCACTCATAGTGTTGAAAATAGTTCACTAGATGTATACCATACCCTTGACAACTCTTTACCTTCAACTAGTATGAAAAATATTGAAATAATGGTTGCTAGGGTCCCTCAAGAAAACATAATCCAAATCCATGAAGAATTGGAAAATCTACAAAACCTAGTGAGTATTGAAAACATTTCCAACACTTATATTCCTACCATAGATAATATGGACCAAATGATTGAAAGTGAAAAATGAATAGATATTCCACATAACCTAGCTCAATTTTTTGGAAAACATCTTAACTCAATGACTAGTTGTGCCCAACCTTCAAACAATGCTCAAATTCATGCTCAAAGTAAAGGAGGAACTCAAATTCCTCCTCCTACAACCATTTCTTCGATTCCTACTTACACCAACCCTCATGTTACTCGGTATGTGCAAGATCATCATGGAAAAAAAAGGCCCTTAAGTGGTAATGAAATTTCAAAAAATCAGAGTTAGGCATCTTGACATAAATATTTGAATAAGTTATCTATATTATTTCAAAAATATGTAAGAATAAAATCTGTAGAAAATTTAATGTAGTTTCTATACTACTAGGTTTTTTAAAAAAAAATCTATTTGGTAAAAATTTGAAATTTCAATTCAATAGTACTTAAATTTCAGGCAAAAAATAAGAAGTAGGTGTGTGTATGACCACCCTAACCACAATAAAATGATAAAAAAAATTATAAGATTTTAAATATAAGTAGAGGACTCATGTCCCAATGTGATGCATATTTTTTTGTAATTTTTTTCCAAATAAATATTTAATTATGATTTTTTTATTACAATTTTTTAAAAATATAAAAATCATATGTATGACCACCTTAACTTGGTCAAAACTTCATGAAATTCATTTTTTTTTAATCCTTTAGTATGCAAAGCATAGAATGTGATGCACGTTTTGGATTCAAAAAATGTGATACCATTTGAAAGCTATAGATTTTTTTCAATCGACCTATCAATTAGGACTTTAGTCGTAATTCAAATAGAAAATGAATACTAATTATTTATTAAATTCAAAGTAAAACATAATATATATTGGTGGAAAGTGAAGAATATCCTTTAAAAAAACTTTTCGTTTCATAAATTTTGGGTAAAAAAAAAGTCGCCAGCCACATGGGCCATCATATCACTTACATATCACCACTTTTTGGTCCATCATGATTCTGCGCATACCCTACTGCAATAATGCATCCTACTAGTAATGTCTTTCCTACCTTGGGTATTTCCACTACAAATCCTTATAACTTCATGGCATCTCACATCATATCTCCTACCACTTTACCTCCCATAAATGTTCCATCCACTTCCCCTTCAAACACATATACACCTCCACCATATTCACATCCATCTCAAAACACAACCAACAGCACCATCCTTAACCAACTTTTACAAAAAATTCCATCCCTTCAAAAAAAAAAATCCACCATATACCAGAATCAAAATGGCCGACCTTCATACTATGTCAAATGCAATCCCTTATCCCTGGAGATATTAAGAATGTTGATACCACTTCGTCTAGATATTCCTATGTTTGAGAAATATGGAGGGAAATGAGATCCTTCTAACCATGTTTCTGCTTACACTGCCTTATGTAGTGATTTTGTCCTTGAAGATAAGATCTTGGCTAAGATTTTTGTGATATTTTCTAACTAGCCTATCCAAGAATCTAATGACTAAAGGAAAGTAAAACAAAAAATATGAGGAGGAATAAATTGTATTCCTCTCAAGAATGCAAAGCTATATTCAGCTTGAGAATTGAGATTACAAAAGGAAATGCCTTGGTTATATAGGCCAAGGGGAGAGATAGATTTAAATAGATTATGACAAGTGTTGGCATCCTATGAGGTGTGAAAACTCATTTCATTAAAGGCTCAACCACCTTATCCCTATGTAAAGTTAAGCTACTGTGAAAAGGACTTGAGTGGAAAACTAGCTAAGAATGAACTAGTTAGATAAAGTACCCCTTTCACTCTAACACCCCCCTTAAGTGAAACTTAGGGAGAAGTATACAATTCAAAGATGAAAATATGGATCCTAGCTACTAGGCCTAATAAGTTACCCATGTACATAATAACCTCTCAATGATAAAAGAAGGAGAAAACTCAGTGGGAAAAAAATCCTACCCATGAGAGGGTGAATGAAGAAGGTCTAAGTGACCTCCCAGAAGAGATTTGTCGCACCTCAACAGAGATCAAAGTTGAAAATCCTTTCTCTTAGTGAAGGGTTTGGTGAATATATTTGCAACAAGATCTATTGTAGGACAATATCACAAATCAATGACCTACTCCTAAATCATTTCCCGAAGAAAATGCATATGGAGCTCGATGTGTTTGGTTCATTGATGATGGACCGAGTTCTTCAAGATCTAGATGGTGTTCTAGTTGTCACAATAGATATTTGATGGCTTTTGAAAGATGATACCAATTTTAGTGAGGATATTTTGAAGCCAAATAGTGTTAGTGGTAGCATTGACAATTCCTTGATACTCAACCTCAGTGGAAGAAAGAGCAATGGCATGTTGCTTCTTTCTTTGCCAAAAAATGGGACTCAAACCATAGTGAAACCTATAGCTAGATGTGGACTTGTGATCATCAATATCACAGCCCAATTAGAATCTATGTATCCAAGTAAGTATGAACTTGTTCCTATTGCATAGTGAATCCCATATTGATGACTGCCCTGGATGTAGTGCAAGATGCGTTTGGAAACTTTCCAATGAAGCTCATGTGGTTCTATCATGAAGCGTGAAACAATACCAACTACAAAGGAAATATTGGGGTGAGTATGTGTCAATTAGATGAGGCTACCAACAAGTTGACGATACAAAGTAGGATAAACTATTGGTGTGGAACATTTGGCCTCAAGTTTAACTCCAAATAGAATGGGAGTCGGTGGAAGCTTACAATCATCCATATGAAAACATGAAAAAAGATCAAGAGCATACTTGGGTTGTGCAAGTGAGATCTTGGAAGAGGTCTGTGTGATCTCGATCCCGAGAAAGTAGTGCAAGAGACCCAAGTCAGTCATGGAAAATATTTCATGCAAAGTAGTCTTTCCAATAGAGATGATGGATGAAGTGCTCCTAGTGACAATCAAGTCATCAACATAGAGAGCCAAGAAAAGAAGAGCATCCTCTTTCCACAAGATGTAGACATTTAGATCTAAGTGGCATCTAGAGAACCCAGTGGAGAGAAGAAAGGAGTCCATTTTGGCATACCAAGCTCATGGAGCTTGTTTGAGGTTGTAGAGAAACTTCCTTAGTTTGCAAACCAATGAAGAATCTTGAATGAATCCTTGTGGCTACTCCATTTAAATTTCTTCATGTAGATCTCCAAGAAGAAATAAAATCTTCACATCCATTTGATTTACAACCCAACCATGAGCTACAGAAATAGCAAGTAGCAACTGAATGGATATCATTTTGGCAACAGGGGTAAAGGTCTCAATGTAGTTAGTACCTAGTACTTGAGAGAAACCTTTGGCCACAAATCATGTTTTATACTTGTCAATTGAGCCATCTGTTGCAAATTTGGTTTGATAGATCCACTTACACTGAACCAGTTTTCTTCCCTTAGGAAGTGGAACAAGATCCCATGTTGTATTCCACATTAAAGAGTTGTACTCTTCCTCCATTGCAGAATCCCACTCAGCAATACCAAATGCTTCACAAAATGACTATGGATCTGAAGTTGTGGTGATGTAGGAATTTGGAATGTCTTGATGTTGTGATCGAGTCCTCCTTGTATTTGAAGGATCCCCAACAAGATCGCCTACAGAATCAAGTGTTTAACGACCCCAACGAGGCATGGTAGGGGATGGAGGAGGAGATTCCAAACTCTTTGAAGAGGAAGATGAAATATCATGATCAACTCGATGACTAGAGGAAGGTTGAGGAAAATCCTCAATGTCAGAATCCTCTAAATCCATTGTGTAGGAAGGAAGAGTAGAGGATGAGCTAGAAGAGATTTCCTCAAATTGCACACTGAACTCAATGAAGAGCTTATGTGTTTCAAGATCCAGTAACTAATATCCTTTGACACCATCAGGTTAAGCAATAAAGATACAAGGTCAACTTTGAGGTTCCAAGGCCTTGCACTTCTCTAAAGGAATATGTGCCCATGATGGGGAGCCAAACACTCTAAACTACCCCACAACAGGTTTCCGGCCACACCAACCTTCGAAGGGAGTAATGCCTTTTAATTCCTTATGTGGAACTCTAATTTGGATGTGAGTAGCACAATTGATAGCTTCCGCCCAACATGCAAGTGCAAGGGAGAAAGTGTGGATCATTCATCCAACCATCTCTTTCAGGGACCTATTTTTCCTCTCGACTACACCATTTTATTGTGTTGTGTAGGAAACATTATGTTGAAGATAAATCCCTTCAAGAGTACAAAATTACTCAAATTTATGGTTCACATATTCTCTACCATTATTAGTGTGGAGAATTTTGACACACTTTCTAGATTGTTTCTCAGCACAAGCCTTAAACTCTTGAAATATATCAAAGACTTCTCCTTTGTTTGAAAGAAAGTAGACCCATGTGTATCTAGAATAGTCATCAATGAAGGTGAGAAAATAGCGAGCCTTATTGAAAGATAATGATGGAAAAGTACCTGCCAAGTCACTGGGCATGTGCAGGATCATCATGGAAAAAATAGGCCCTTAAGTGGCAATAAAATTTAGAAAATCAAAGTTAGGAAACTTGATGTAAAAATTTGAATAAGTTATCTCTATTATTTCAAAAATATGTAAGAATAGAATCTGTAGCAAATTGAATGTATTTTCTAAACTACTAGGTTTATTTAAAAAAATAAAAAATCTATTTAGTGAAAATTTGAAATTTCAATGCAGTAGTACTTAAATTTGAAGGAAAAAAATAAGAAGTAGGTGTCTGTTTGACCACCCTAACCACAATAAAATGATATTTTTTTTATAAAATTTTAGATATAATTAGGGGACCCATGTCCCGATGTGATGCATATTTTTTAGTAATTTTTTTCAATGTAAATAATTAATTATGAATTTTTAATTACAAATTTTTAAAAATATAAAAACACGTATGTCTAACCACCTTAACTTGGTCAAAACTTCATGTGAATTTTTTATTTTTTTAATCCTATAGTATGTGAAGCATACAATGTGATGCATGTTTCATATTCAAAAAATTTGATACCGTTTGAAAGCTATAGATGTTTTTCAATCAACCTATCAATCAGGACTTTAGTCATAATTCAAATAGAAAATGAATAATAATTATTTATTAAATTCAAATTAAAGCATAATTTATATTGGTGGAAAGCTAAGAATCTCGTTTAAAAACCCTTTTCATTTCATCAATTTTGGGTAAAACAAAAGTCGTCAGCCACATGGGCCATCATATCACTTAGATATCACCACATTTTGGCCCATCATGATCTTGCACATACCCCACTATGAACCAATTCAAGGACTTTTGAAGCCCTCAAGCCTTCCCTTTATCAAACTTCTCCTTAGTATGTTTTCCCAAGGCACAACTTGAACATACACCATCTAAAAAATTGATTTGAGGAAGACCCATAACCATATTTTGTTTGTTGAGCTGTTGAAAATAGTAGTAGCTAAGATGGCCAAACCACTCATGTCATAGTTTTCTCATAGAATTTGAATGGGTGAGCAATGCAGTGGAATGTGAATTAGGTACAAAATGAGAGAAAGAATACAAGTGAGACCCATGATTGGCCTTACCAACTGCAAGGAGTGCATTATCTTCAAGATTTTGGATGTTGAAAAAATCTAGAGTGAATTCAAATTTTCTACCATTCTGACTGATTTGGTAGACAAAGAGAAGGTTGGTTGATAGATCAGGCACACAGAGGACATCCTGAAATGTACCAAATTGCCAGTATCAATTGAACCCTTCCCAATTACATCCACTAAAGAATCATCCCCAATGAGACTGTGGGGCACATAATAAGGCTCCAACAAACAAAACCATTCTTTACTAGAACCCATGTGATGTGATGTACCTGAGTCAAGATTCCATTCTTTTGAAGAATCAATAATAGCAACTAGTGTATGTGCTTTCCCTTTGCCTGATTTTGAAGAAGGAGTGGAGAATTGTTGAGAAACAGAAGAAGGAAGATTAATTTTGTTCCTTTTAAGAAGATTCTTTAACTCATCAATCTGCTTCTTATGACAAGAATGTTCCTAATGTCTAGGTTTCTTGTAGTAGCTACAAGTTGGCCTTTCCTTATTTTGAAAGTTCCTGTTTTAAGATGATTGTGCTTGATTTCTTTATGACTTCTTCTTGAACTTTTTTTGTTTGTTGTAAGGTTTCCTTGATTCTTTCTAACTCTTTGGTTGACCAGCCATCAAAGCCTGTGAATGTGAAGGCTTGAGAAGACCCATTGACAAAAGCTTACCTTGTTCTTGCATCAACATCTCAAAAAATGATGCAAAAGGTGTAGTGAATGTAGATCTCTTTGTCAACCTATGATTGTCAAAGCTAGAAACAAAAGCTGCAAATTCAGGTCCAAGTTTGTTTAGAGTGCTATAGACAATTTGAATGTATTTCTTCTCTAAGCCACATGATTTACATTGTGATCTAAGGTCATTGACCTTTGTTACATAATCTTTGATGTTATCAAAAGACTTTGGATCAAGAATCATTAGTTCGTTGTCAATTTGATAACCATGAACTTCATCAGTTGTACCATAGAGAGTTTTTAATTTGTCCCATGCATCATGTGAATCTTTACATGCTTCAATATGAAACACTATATCAAGAGAAACAAAACTCCATAGACAACCAAGAACTTTTGTATGTTTTAACATCCAGAGTAGTTTTTCCTTATCATTTGTGGGTTCAGTTACCTTCTTCTTAGCATAAGGTGTATATCCTAGTTGCATTAATACATTCTATGCATTTTGATGCCATGTGTTGTAATTGTAGGTTGTGAGCAATGAAAACTTAAATGTACCCATAGTGAAGGAAAAAAAAAGCACAAAGTATGAGTGATTTTCAAGAACAAAGACAATAAGAGACCGCCCCTTCTTTATTCAATCAGAGAACCCCCCCCAAAAAAAATTTATTTGGCACTTTATGTTTAGTGCAGTCACAAATTTTGAGATTTCAATCCTTTTAGAAATCCTCAAGAAATGAGTATGTGTTTAAAGTATGCATTTGGTACAATTTCATAGAAAATAAATAGCACCTCTGCAAAGTACATGAAAAATCATGCACTTTCAAAAAAAGAATCAATTCAATCCAATGTCGTATGCAAAAGCTATGCAACTTTGAAGTTTGCAAAATGAGAATGATGAGGAGTCCTCCCTGATAATCAACAATTTTTGAAAAATCCGTGCTTCAAAATCTGAAATTGTCTTCATCAATGCATTAAGCATGAAAAATTAGCCCAAATACAAAAAATGCACTAAAAACGAAGGTCAGGAGCCCGAGTTGTCAACTTTCAAAGTTGGCCTTGAAAAAATAATGCATCAATAAAGAGGGGCTGTGAAAAAATTCTACCAAACTTAGTGAAACTATCACCAAAGTTTGTGGTTCGCCATAGATAGATGTCCAACAAAAAAATTTCCAAATATAGAGTCCGCCATATAAATTTAGCAAACCTCCAAGTTAACTGCCATTAAATATTCCTCCAAATTTTATGGCTTTAAGATTTTTATATTTTCTAAGTAAAAAAGTATTAAAAAAAAAATGTTTTTAAATTAAAAAAATAATAAATAGTGTCGGTAAAATAAATATTTTTAAAAAAAATGTTTTAAATTAAAAATAATAAATAGCGTCGGCAAAATAAATGGGTCTCACTTTTAAAAAGTTATAATAATTAAAAAAATTAAAAGTCAAAAAAGTTGATGGGATTTTTAAATTTTAATATTAAAAATTATTAAAATTGTCAGCAAAATTATTAAAAATCGTAGTGGATTTTAATTTTTAAAGATTTTAATATTGAAAAACATTAAAAAATCAACAGATTTTGAAAGGATAACGTTTTTTTGAAAATGAAAAAAATATTTATAAAAAATGTAAAAGGGCATTAAAAAAGCTCGAAGGCCGAACATCATGATCAACACGAAGGCCAAATTTTTTTGATTGGTGCAGTATTATTTGCATTGGCGCGTAGATTGAGAAGTGGCTATTTTTAGCGGAATCATGCAAATGTTATTGGCAAAAAGAAATAAAATATATATTTTTCTTAAAAAAGGTCGAAGCCTCTATGGTTGTTGCACCAAAAGGGAGCCGCCCCTTTTTAGAGGTAGCGGCTACCTTTAAGGAGCTGCTCCTCTAAAGAGGGAGTGGCTACCTCTATTTTTAAAAAATTTAAATGTTTGATTTTCAATTTTTTTATTTTAAATTTTGTTTGTAATTTTTTTTTTATATATATATATATATATAAAAATTATATAATTTTTGTTTAAAATAAATAAACAAAACAAAATATTTATTTTTTTTTTAAAAAAAAATTATTTTAAAATAAAAAATATTATTTTCTATACTAATTCATTCATGGGAGTCAAATGGCTCCTTGGACAATAAAAAATTGCCTCACCTGGCCACCTTGTCCAAAATCGACATTTTGACAGTCAATTTTATGGTTTTCAGGCCTTCAAAGCACAATGGCAGACTCAGATTTGACCCAAAATTCTTTGATATGATGGCTCCTCGCTAGATCTGGCAATGAACCTCCCGCTTCAAATTGTTGTAGATTTGGCTTTCGGTGTGTGTTTTAGGAGAAATAAAGGGCAGAACTGATTGTCTCAACTACTTTGGACTCAATGGTAAGCTCAGAATGTCTCCAAGAAGCGTCAGGAAGACCTGTAACTGACAAGTCAATGTATGAACCCTCCCAAAACTGACATTTTTTCACATCTTTCTGATTCTCTAGATCATTCTAGGATGCAAGAGAAGAGCATATGAAGTTTTTGAAAAAAAACTCTACACTCTCATATTTGATAAAGGAATGCTAACACATAACTCAAATTTGGCTTGGATACCATGTGAGATTTTCTAACTAGCCTACCCAGAAATCTAATGACTGAAGGAAAGCAAAACCAAAAATATGAGGAATAAATTGTATTCCTCTCACGAATGCAAAAGCTATATTGAGATCGATAATTGAGATTACAAAGGAAATTCCCTGGTTATATAGGCGAAGGGGAGAGATAGACGTAACTAGATTATAACAAGTGTTGGCATCCTATGAGGTTTGAAAACTCAAGTCATTAAAGGCTCAACCACCTTATCCCTATGTAAAGTTAAGCTAGTGTGAAGAGGAATTTAGTGGAGAACTAGGTAAGAATGAACTAGTTAGATAAAGTACCCCTTTCACTCTAACACTTTTCTCTAGGTCCTTGATAGATATTGCTTTAGAATGGTTTTCCTCATTACTACATAACTCAACTTGTTCATTCAATGAACTTGTTGAGGCCTCTATTAATCATTTCCAAGTACATATGACTCCTAAGATGACATTACTAGATTTGATGAGATGTAAACAAAAGGATGATGAAAAGGTTATTGAATTCATTTCATGCTACCAATTTATTTATTCCCAAATTGACATGAAGATTCTTGATTCTCACCTTCAATGAATGTTCATTGAGAACTTACAAACTAAGATACAAGATAATCTTGGCATGATGAAATTTCCTTCCTTCATACACTTGTATACCCCCTTCGTGATTATCAAAAATTAGTTAGTAGTCATGAAATGAAATCCACCTCTAGTTGTCTTGAAAAGTTTGAATCTACAAAATAAAATAATTACCAACCTTTCTAGAAATAGAATAAAGGATTTATTCAACTAAATCCTCATCAACAAACCCAACATATTAATACCCAAGTGGCTTTTATAAAGAAGACAAATCATTTTATATTTGTGGATCTAGCCAAACTAAAATTACTCAAGTGATATCACATTCTCACAAAAGGAAATACTTAAAAATGCACCCAATGGCCCTCTTTACACAACTAGTCGAATCAATGAGAAGCCCACTAATGGAACTTTAATTGATCCTATATGTGGAGAGAATGTGATTACTAAAGAATTCTTAATTATGCATGAACTCTATCAAGATACATATATGATAATTGAAAGCATGCATAAAAACACATAATGGTTTTTCTTTCCCTATGATAGGTTTGATCATCCTTCCTTTAATAGTTGGATCAAAATAATTAGATGTACCATTCTCCATCATCCTAACATCTGATCAATTTTGTGTGAAGCTTGGTCATCCATGACTATTCTCCATGGAAGTTGTCCCATCAGTTATTCTTAAATGCTTAATTTTTCTGCTTGACAATGATATCTTTACTGTACACCATAGTGGCTTTAATCTTGTGTCTTCCCATGGGAATTTTCATTGGATTTATTCTCACTTGAGCCTATTGAACCTATTAAACCTCATGAAGATTTATTTTTCAAATCCTATCAAAAATTTAAGGTGAAACACATAGCAAAACTATCCCTTCGAAGCATGCCTGAACCCATGATTGAGCATCCTATCCTTGAAGAAACCATGATTGAACCAAAAGACCTTCCAAGTAACCAATACCAACCCAAGACTAATCCTCTTGATATCTCCTACAAATGACCAAGATAAAACCATAACAATCCTACCATGCCTCCTAATATAAAACAAGTTAACAAAGCGAAAGAGAAAGTGGTTGAACAACCTCCTATGACTCCTTTTGTTCCTCCTCTAAGGGAAGAAAAGAAACATATGTTTGATAAACCCAATCCTACATAAACATAACTAGAAAATCATACCAAACAAAATAGAAATGCTAGAGAGCATAGGCATAGACGTTGTGTTATTGCTCAAAGGTTAAATGCAAAAAATGTAATAAAGAAAACAAAAATCAAACTCAACTTAAGCAATACACTTGGAGTTTCCATCTTCACCACAACAAAAAGATCCTATATTGCAACTGCAATAGGGACTAGAACCCTCTTTGGAAATTATAATGCAAACTCCTATTGTGATTAACAGGTATGTGTAGGATCATGATGGGCCAAAAAGTGGTGATATGTAAGTGATATGATGGCCCATATGGCTGACGACTTTTGTTTTACCCAAATTGATGAAACGAAAAGGGTTTTTAAAGGAGATTCTCAGATTTCCACCAATATAAATTATGTTTTACTTGTAATTTAATAAATAATTATTATTCATTTTCTATTTGAATTACGACTAAAGTCCTAATTGATAAGCTGATTGAAAAAATCTATAGCTTTCAAACGGTATCACATTTTTTGAATCTGAAACATGCATCGCATTCTATGCTTTGCATACTATAGGATTAAAAAAAATGAATTTCATGAATTTTTCACCAAGTTAAGGTGGTCAGACATATGAGTTTTTATATTTTTTATAATTTGTAATTAAAAAATCATAATTAATTGTTTACTTGAAAATAAATTACAAAAACATATGCATCACCTCGGGACATGAGTCCTCTACTTATATCTAAAATATTATAAAAATATATTATCATTTTATTGTGGTTAGGGTGATCAAAAAAACACCTACTTCTTATTTTTTCTCTGAAATTTAAGCACTACTGCATTGAAATTTCAAATTTTCACCAAATAATTGATTTTTTTAAAAATAAACCAAGTAGTTTAGAAACTACATTCATTTTTTTATAGATTCTATTCTTACATATTTTTGAAATAATATAAATAACTTATTCAAATTTTTATGTCAAGTTCCCTAACTCTGATTTTCTGAATTTTCATCGCCACTTAAGGGCCTGCTTTTTCCATGATGATCCTGCACACACCCTAACTTAGACAATGATGATGAGATTGATAAAATTGATGAACAAATTCATAATGAATTGAATTAATTATTCTCCTCTTCTATGATCTAAAAGGACAATTCTACTAAGAAGAGTGTTGAACTTGGTGCTTCCCTTATTTTTACACTTGTAGTTTCCCCTTTGGCTAGTTGTACAGGGTATGTGCAAGATCATGATGGGCCAAAAAGTGGCGATATGTAAGTGATATGATGGCGCATGTGGCTGATGACCTTTTTTAACCCAAAATTGATGAAACGAAAAGGGATTTTAAAGGAAACTCTCAACTTTCCACCAATATAAATTATGCTTTACTTTGAATTTAATAAATAATTATTATTCATTTTCTATTTAAATTATGACTAAAGTTCTGATTGATAGAATGATTGAAAAACATATATCGCTTTCAAACAGTATCACATTTTTTACCAACTTAAGGTGGTCAGACATAGGAATTTCATATATCACTTTCAAATGGTATGGAAATTCAAAAAACTAGAGTTAGGCAACTTCACGTAAACATTTCAATAAGTTATCTATATTATTTAAAAAATATTTAAGAATAGAATCTATAACAAATTGAATGTAGTTTCTAAACTACAAGTTTTTTTTTTTTAAATCTATTTGGTGAAAATTTGAAATTTCAATGTAGTAGTACTTAAATTTCAAGGAAAAAATAAGAAGTAGGTGTTTGTCTGACCACCCTAACCACAATAAAATGATAATATTTTTTTATAATATTTTAGATATAAGTAGAGGACTCATGTCCCAATGTGATGCATATTTTTTTGTAATTTTTTCCCAAGTAAATAAATAATTATGAATTTTTTATTACAACTTTTTAAAAATATAAAACCTTGTATTTCTAACCACCTTAACTTGGTTAAAACATCATGAAATAATTTTTTTTTAATCCTATAGTATGCAAAGCATAAAATATGATGCATGTTTTAGATTCAAAAAATGTGATACCATTTGAAAGCTATAGATGTTTTTCAATCAGCCTATCAATCATGACTTTAGTCGTAATACAAATAGAAAATGAATAATAATTATTTATTAAATTCAAAGCAAAGCATAATTTATATTGGTGGAAAGTTGAGAATCTCCTTTAAAAACCCTTTTCGTTTCATAAATTTTGAGTAAAAAAAAAGTCGGCAACCACATGGGCCATCATATGATTTACATATCGCCACTTTTTGACCCATTATAATCCTACACATACGTAGCACAAGGCATTGAGACATTTAGGTCTCTTCCATGTTGACCCAAAGATTTTTCTTTTTTTTTCACTCTCTTTGTATAATTCTTCATGTTCCATGATTATTTGGGGAATATGAAGCTTTTGAGATCTATAACAACATTCTAGCAAAGATATACTAACCTCGAATTTGTGGATCCCTTATGCATTTGGGATATTATTTTGGGGGAAACCCCTTTTCATGGCATAGCTTCATTTGGAAGCATATGACCTGGCATAGGGCTTTCCAAATAAGCTCGCATGTCCTCTTTATTCTTAGCATTTATCATTTTCTACTTTAAATTAATTGCTAACAACATGGTGTTTAGAGATTTCTTTAAAGTGTGGGGATACATTGTCATTATTCTTTTGCATATTACCACTCCTATTTCATTGTGTGGTCTTCTTACTTCATGGGTATGTAGAGGATCATCATGGAAAAAAGAGGCCCTTAAGTGGCAAAAAAATCAAAATAATTACAGTTAGGATACTTGACATAAAAATTTGAATAATTTATCTATATTATTTCAAAAATATGTAAGAATAAAATTTTTAGAAAATTGAATTTAGTTTCTAAATTACTAGGTTTATTTACAAAAAAAAAAAATCTATTTGGTGAAAATTTGAAATTTCAATACAGTAGTACTTAAATTTCAAGGAAAAAATAAGAAGTAGGTGTCTGTCTGACCACCCTAACCACATTAAAATGATATTATTTTTTTATAATATTTTAGATATGAGTAGAGGACTCATGTCCCAATGTGATGTATATTGTTTTGTAATTTGTTTCCAAGTAAATAATTAATTTTATTTTTTTTATGACAACTTTAAAAAAATATAAAGACTCGTATGTCTGACCACCTTAACTTGGTCAAAAGTTCATGAAATTCAAGTTTTTATTTATTAATATTATATTATGAAAAGCATATCCTGTGATGCATGTTTTGGATTCAAAAAATATGATACCATTTGAAAGCTATAGATGTTTTTCAATTAGCCTAAAAATCAGGACTTTAGTCGTAATTCAATAGAAAATGAATAGTAATTATTTATTAAATTCAAAGTAAAGCATTATTTATATTGGTGGAAAGCTGAGAATTTCCTTTAAAAACCCTTTTCATTTCATTAATTTTGGGTAAAGAAAACGTTGTCAGCCACATACCCATCATATTGCCACTTTTTGGCCCATCATGATCCTGCACATACCCTCATACGATATGTTTTTCTCGTGTTGTTGACATTGGGTGTAATGTCCTTGAAGAGTGTGATTTCTCTTAGCATATTATAGTCCTCTTAATGGCTTGATGCAACACACTACATCATCGTATGTTGTGAATCTTCTATCCTTTGATTGGTCCTCTCTTGGAGACATTAGTTATGATGTTCCCTAAGTTAGGACCTTACATGAAATAAGAAAAACCCCTTTGAACGTACCTTACACTAATTTGAATTTACAATAACTGTTATATGACCACCTTTCATAGCACACTTTTCTTGTCTGTGGAGCCATCCTATGTGTTCATGACTGTTAGAATACAAATTTTTTCTTGCCTCATGAATCTTGTTATTCATGTTGTGTGGTGCCTTATCAAAGTTATCAAGAGGTATAGCTTTGGTATGGTTAGTGTATGGGAGCCAACCAGGGCATGAATTTCCCATAGCCACTTGCTTGTCTATGTGAGTGCATACCAACCACATGTGTATGTGTCTTTGGGGGCTTACCTAGTAGACGACCTAAGGTTCCACTAGCCCTTATGAATGTGCATTTTTTTTGCATAGTGGAAATCATGTTCTACTTGTAAATGGTTTTTGAAAAATAGCTTAGATCTAATCCACATCATGTTGGACAAATGGTTGAGGCTTGATCCACCCCTCTTTTTATTTTTCTTTCATCTTGATTTCTTTGGCAATGTATTATTGTGCCTTATTTTTGTTTCATACATTATTCACATGTGTGTTCCTTTGTGTCTATGTTGGTTTGACATACCATCTTGGATCCTAGGGGCTTGGCCAATTCCTTGATCTTTTTCATCCTATGCCATCTACGTTGGTACACTTGGACACCTCTTGATGTCAATTTGTCTACTTTAGTTTGAGTTTAAAGGAATTCCCTCCTCTCACTAAAGTGGGGGATAAATGGTGTAGAAAAATGCATCCCTTTAAATTTTCAAAATTTTTTGGGCTCTCCCTACTAAAATTGGGCTTCTTTATGCCTTATTTGGTTCTATTTTGCATCCACAAGCCTAGTTTAATGCAATTTTCTCAGGATAATCTTAACATTTAATAAATAGAAAATCCTGATTCTTGTTTTTGAGATATGTGTTCTAGATCTGGTGATCTGGGACTCATATGCCACCTTGGGCATATGAGTCCCACTTAGGTCTCAAAACCTAATTTTAAACATTGCAGTAAACAAGAAACTTTTCAGAGTTTGTGTCTCATGTTTAAAACATCGGGACCTAATTTTCCCTAAAAAGCATATGAGTCCCACTTTAACTAGGACCTAATTTGAATCAAATTCTTGGTAGTTTTGTATTATCCTAGATTTGATGTTAGCTTGAAGTACTGTAATTTTTAGAAATTTTACATAAACAAGTATAAATAAAATGTTATTTCACATATTTTCTCTTAACAATCTAAGCAATCTCAAGGAGAACAAGTTAGCAAGTTTACAAGTCATCAAGCAATCTTGAGAAAGAATTACAAGATCATTCAAGAGTTGATTATCAAGCATTTGGAGCAACATTCAATATTCAAGAATCATGTCAAAGTCATCATGCATCATGCATTTTTTATGTAGATTTTCATGATTCAAGCAAGCATTCAAAGAAATTATCTCATATCAAGATCGATATTCAAGATTCACATCCATTGGAGCCATTTTACACTAGTTTGCAGCCTTTATTTCAAGGGTTTGGTGAATTTCAACATTGTATATTATTCATTCATCATTCCTTCATTCTATTTCATTTCATTTCAATATTTTATTACCAAAACGTGGTTTGAACAAGGAAAACCCCTATTCCTTAACAAAACAATATTTTTTCCCTCTACATGTGTGATTGTAGATTTATGTGATTTGGAGCTTGAAGATCCTTTCAAGACAAAGTTGCAAGACTGAAGAAAGTTGTCAAAGTTGTCAAAGTTGTTAGGAAGTTGTCATCTTCATGAAAACTCACTTATAGATTGGAATTCATACTTTTCAGACTTGGAGATGAAACAAGATGAATGCTATGAAAGATCACTCAAGCCTATAGAAGTTTTAGTCAAACCCTAATACTAGGAATAAATCATCTCTTTGGGTGTATGAGTCCTAGTGTACCTCCTTTTAGTATTTTTCTGTAGATCTTGATTTATCATCTAAAGATTCTATATTTTGCCCAGATTCCAGTAGTACCCAGAACTAAATCACCCAGTCTGGCGTATGAGTCCCAGTGCACTTTAGAAACAATAAATTTTAGGGTTTTCAGATCTTGTTTAGACATCTCCTATCCTATGGATAATATTTTATTTCTCTCTGTTTAGTAATTTGATTTCATTTTTTAAGTATCTAGGTTTTATTGCATTAGATTTTTCATTCTCTTTTGAAGCTTCATTTTCATGGTGAACCCGCCTTTTAATCACACCTAAGGAAACCACCCCCCTTATATATTCCTTCCCTCAATTGAGTCACTTGGTTGAGGAATCTTGGTTTCCTAATGAACTAAGAGTGAAATAGTTCCTAACCTCTAGTTGTTCCATTTTCCAAAAGGTGGAACACCTATTTCCTTTGGTTGAACATGCTTCCCAGTGCTTATTTGAAATCAAAAATCTAATTTTGTATGAAAAAGTTATGCTTGAAACCATGCAACCAATAACATTAGACTTTTGGGCTAAAAAAATTAATCAATAAACAAAATCAAAGAACCAAACCTCTACCACTAGATAGTGCTCAGAACCACCTTTTCAATGATTATACTTGAAGTAGAACAACTTACATCTTGAGTTAAAGTTATGCCTGTTTGAACAAAAGTTCAACTTTTCTATATAAGTAGATCATTTGTTGACCCCACTCCAAAATAAAATCCATTTTAATTTTGTAAATTAAAAAGTGGTGAATTTATTTTAATATTATAAATTAAAAAAAAATAGTGGAAGAAGGTAGTTTTAAATGATTTAATTTAAATTATCAACTATTAGAGATTTCCTTTAAAACTGTACTTATTCGACCATCTCACTTTTTAAGTCAAAGTTTAAAGCTTTTTAAAAATGTTGATGGTTTTTATGAATTTTTTATTAACAATTAAAAGGATTCATGGGTTGGGTAAGAAGCACTACGATGAGACAAGGCTGACATAAGGGTGGGTACGGGTCTAGAGACCCCACTCCCATAATAATATACATTTTCTTTTATTTCAAAAATATTTTAAATAAAATTTATTTTCTTTTAACCTTTTTATTTTAAAATATTTTGTAGGGTATTAAATATAAAATTTCTCTGTAGATATTTTACTAATTTTATTTTATTTTTCCGACTTGTGATTGTATGACCGTACGACTAGGGGTCCATGGAGTAAAACAAGTTGCCTTTTCTTGAACTTCTCTAAAATAGGTTGAGTTTGAAGTCATTTTTTTGTTTCTCGACCATTCTAGATCCAATGGTGAGGTCAATTTTGTCTCAAGATTTCATCTACAAAATTTTCTCTACAAAAGCCTCATATGAAAGATCAATCTAAGAAAACTCTTTTGACCCAAAAACTTCATACCTTAGATCTACAATAAACGCTACAAATCTTGACAACCCAAAAGCCTAAATCTACATATAAACACCTGCAACATGCGTTCTATATCTTTTAATGCCTCACATCTAACATGCATGTCCATGGATTCAATTTTTCACCAAATCTACTCAAAACAAGGGTTATAACCAAAAGATATGGAATCTCACACCTCCTATCAACCATTAAATCTTTGATACCACTTGTTAGGAAATAATACATCATAACCCCATGAAAGATAAATATGCATGCAAGTAATCATAACTCATGGATCTAATAGAAAATCCACAAGATAACACAAGATATACCTTAGGAAAACCCTCCAAAAGCGTCCATATTCCATTTATTATTCAACAATAGAATATTGCAAGAGTTACAATAAAAACCTCTAAAGCATCAAGCTTCTCCAATGCATCCTCATGTGTCCAAGCATTAATCCAAACATCCCATCCCATTCTTCACATATGCACTCCTTAGAAAGACTCAATGATGACAACCCACTCACCCAACCAACCTTAACTAGTAAACATGTCGTTTCTTTTATAGATACAAGCTCACACAAATACAACCAAGTGGTAATATAAAACCATATGCCACAAAACCATCTAAACACAAAACCACTAACCCCTTATTTAATATTGGGTACCAAGTTTTCACTTTTCAAATATTTCTCCAATATTAAATTATTATCTCATGTCTCTCACACATTAAATAATAATAAAATGTTACAATACAAAATAAAGTGGGCCCCAAATAATTACCTAGTGTGATTAACCACACCTCCTAGGTGCATCACAACTAAATAGTTATTTGATTACAACATTATAATGTATCAAATAATGAAATGGTGTACAACACCATATCCCAATAGAAACCCTTTCAATTGTTTAATGTTTCCATCTTCATCTAGTTGTCCATTTAGAAATGCTAACTTAACATCCATCTAGTTGAAATAATGGAAAATATAGCGGGGGTGAATGAGCTCACCACAAAGACCTATTTTCACTTATTTCATTCAAAATTTAATCTATAATATGCAAATGAAGAAAAATAATCAAATCTCATAGAAATAGTAATAAAAAGGTAGATCTGGAAAGGAGAAAACAATATGTACCTTTCACCAAAAGTCACCTTTTGAAGCTCACTGAGGACTCATTCACCGTATGGTGAATGGGTCCTGGCTAGGGTTCCCAAAAAATGCTCTTTGGGTTCTCTTCTATTGTGTCTGCACTTCCAAATTCTAGATGCTCACTATCGGACAACAAGAAATAAATTATGTAGAAGATTTTTTGTGTTTTCACAACTTTCCTTGTAACTTTCTTCAAATTTTCTCTTCAAAGGGCCTTCAACCTAAAATATACAATCATACATCAAAGAGACAAAAATGTTGTTTGTTAGGTGAATGAGATTTTCCCTTGATCAAACCCCATTTTGGTAATTAAACATTTAAATGAAATAGAAAATAATGAAGGAATGATGAATGAAAAACACTATGTAACAACTCACCAAAACTTATTTGAAATCTTGGATGACAAATCTACAAACTAGCATGAAGTGGCCTTAATGAGTGTCAATATTGATCATGAAACTTGATTAGAAACAATGTCCTTGAATTCTTGAATAGATCTTGAACACTACATTACCATATTAGCTCAAACAACATGCATAATTTGCAACAAATCTTTGACATGATGAAAGGAATCTTGATTGCTTCAACAATATTCAATAAATATTCCCTTGAAATGCCTTGAAAATTCTCTTGAATTGATCTTCATCTCAGTAAATTTCTATTAGAACTTGAACACTTGAAAATCTATGTGAAACTAAGTGAAATAACCTAATATTTATCTGTATGTTAACATTAATTCTTGAAATTCAAATATCACAAGTTGACATTGAATTGTGGATTTGAAATCATTAAAATACTACCAAAAACATATTAGAAAGGAGGATCCTAGGTCTAAGTGAGGACCCATTCACTATAGGGCGAATGGGTTCTAGGGCACTTACCTAGGATACACATTGCTTAGTGCTAAACATTATATTAAATTAGGGTCCTAGGTCTAAGTGAGGACCCATTCGCCCTATGGAAAATGGGTCCTAGGACACACATCTTTCAAAGTTAAGTTTTGTGTAATGGAATTTGTGATTTTTGAGTTTTATCCATCAAAAATTTCAATTAATTAGTCTTGGATTTGAATTAAAGAGGCCAATTAAGGAGAAATAAACTCAATTAATTAATAAATCCCTAGATTAATGTGAAAGTGTAAAGGTACACCTTACAACACCAAAAATAAGGCACAATTATGTTCATTTTATTTAAAAGGGCCCTAAACTTAATGTGAATATGCAAAATGCATATTACAACAATAAATTAAGGTATAATTAAGTCCATTTTAATTAAATTATTTCCAAATTAAATATGAAAAAGGGATAATTTTTCCTACACTATATTTTGCCCCCACTTTAGTGAGAGGATGACCCCATGTCAAACACACACTAAATTAGACATTCAAGAAACTTATGTATGCAACAATGACAAAGATACACAATCATACAACATCAAAGACTAGGAAGATAAAGCCTAGATAGTCCAATTAGTGTGGAACACATCTAAGCCATTAGTTTTGTGTGTGCTCACTCTAGGGTAGTGGAACCTCAGGCTGTCCACTAGGTGAGTATCCCAAAAGGGTGGCAAATGAGAGAATCATATTAGGCTCCCATACCATATTAGAGCTATACTCCTTAAAACTTTAATAATGTGCCACAAGGAAAGGCAAAGCTCCAAAAGCAAGAAAGGTGTGTTATGCTAGGTGTCCTTGAATTTAGAATTTGAGATTCATATGGCTTAACAAGTTGCATTATTCTAAACACCTTTGAACAAGTCAAGGCTCCAAAGGCAAGCAAGATGTGTTAAATGATTGGTGGCCTTGAATTTATAATTTGAGATTCTTAAGGCTAACAAGCTGCATTATGCTAACACTTATGAACAATAATTCTAGTAAAAAAAATTTGTTCAAAGGGATTTTGCTTAGTTTGTTTAAGGTCTTCTTCTTAAGGAACATTGTTCCTAAGGTCTCCAAGAGAGGACAAGTCAATAGTAAAATATTTGCAACTTAGGGAATGCAGTGCATCACATCACTACTAAGAGGAAATTCATACGCTAAGAAATATCACACTCTTGGAGGACATCAAACCTAATGACACCACCAAGAAAAGGATGCATCACAAAAAAAAAAATCACACCACGAAACATGAAAAATGTCAAAAGATATTATCTATGTATGCCCCCACTTTAAAGTGGTTGCTAACCCCATTGTTGTGAGCAATTTATTTAAAGTAGCCAATGTTCAATCCTAAGACATGAGGGATTTACTCAGAAAGGCCTATGTCGGGTAATATTTTTCTGAAATAAAGCTATATCATGAAAAAGGAACAAGGGTTTGCTCCCAAAAATAAATAAGGGATCTACGTATTCAGGGTCATCATATCTTTGTTGCAATGTTGTTAAAGAGCTCCAAAATGTCACCATTCCCCTAATACTCCTAGACCTGGAATAATGACACATAAAGAGAAAAAACAAAGAAAAAGATTTGAGGTCAACATGGAAGAGACCTAAATGTCTCAATGCCTTGCATCATCCCCAAAAGGAAAACACAAGGCAAGTGAAAAAGATAAATTTTTATGAAATTTAGCAAAATGTAGATATAAATAGAGGAATGCACAAAAATAGAGAGAGAGAGAGATACATCAAATATAATAGTATGGGGGATAACATTACACACATGCAATAACATTGAAAAACATGAAAGGGCATAATACAAGTAAGGAAAATACGATTCAACCTATAGTAGTTGATTTGCATTCCAATCTCGATCAGTGTATATAGAAGGTGGACAACTAGCTAAGGGGACAACATCAAGTACTGAAACTAGGACAAGGCTATCTAACCCCTTGCCCCCACTAAGGGCAGGACAAAGGTGGGACAATATGGGTGATGAGAATGAGCTCCTTGCAATAAAGAGAATTCTTTGCAATGAATGTAAAACATGTAATAGTGAGGGTGCTATGATCCTAGATAACTATTACATGGCAATGTGAGAAATGCATTCTTTTTTAGTCAAGTTTGATTCATAGAGGGTGAAAAATTCTTCAATATTTTCTTTAAAGGTCGACAATTGTCAGTGTGATGGACAAAGAATCTATGATAAGCATAGTATGGTTCATTTTTATCAGTTTATATTGTGGTTAAGTTTGCACATTTAGGTGGTAGTTCGATTAGATGCCAACATAGGAGAGAATAAAAGATTTTCTTAGTTTTAGATAGTTGTAATAGGTTATAAAGAGATTCAGGAGGTTCATACAACTATTTTAACTAGAAATTTTAATGATCATGCAATCTTGGTTTCTTTTTCTTTGATATGATAATTATGTATTCATCAACTTCATCTTCTAATTTAAAGTCCTTTCCTTTTTAAGAAAAGGATGTGTTAGGGGTAGTAAAGTGTTCAAAAAGTGTGGCTTATTTTTTCTTATGCATTAGTAATGTATGGGAAAAAAGTTGAGGGGGACAAATGAGTTCACCACAAACACATTCAAAATGTAATCTATAAAGTGGAAATGAAGAGATTCAATTAAGTTTGATAGAAATAGTAATCAAAAGGCAGATTTGGTAAGGGGAAAACAATGTGTACCTTTCACCAAAAGTCACCATGAAGCATTTTTGCTCTAAATTTTTTCCCTTTACTTTCATGTTTCAGCCCCGAGGCCCTCATTATCTCTTTTGGACTTGAGGCCCTCATTTTTTTCAGTTTACATTTTTGTCTTGCCACTTGTCACATCAACACATGTTTTTGAAAGTTGGAGGATTTATACAAAAAGGTGCACAATGATGCCATGTAGTGGCTTCGCTACCTTTTCAGGCTCTATTTTTTCTTCGAGCTTGATGAGATATACATGTTACCCCTACAAGTTTTTTCCTCCAAAATACTCACCTTTTTTGAAGAATGTATGTACATTCGACACATCAACTATCTTTTGTCAAGGACATCTCTTCACTATCAGGGCATGGGTTATTGCAAATATTTTTGGATGGTTGTATAGGCATGAATTTGCACCCCTAACACAAATTCCCCTTTACCCCCTTACACTTTATAAAACCTAATGCAAAGGCTTAATTCCACTTAAGCTTGCTACTCACATCACACTTGGCATCCACTTTGTGTGTCAGTGGAGGTGTTTCTATTGAGGATGCTCATGTGGCATGTAGATGTCTGCATGGTATGCTTACATCCCTAGAAAATTCTTGTGACTAGACTCTGTAGAGATGTTACACTTCCTATTGGAATTCGAAGTGTAACGCCCCTCTTTGGTTTGCCAACCTGAATATGGTCATTTTTCATCCCCTTCCTTCATATTCTTCATGCTTTCATCTATTTTGATCAACTACACAAGTTTGGCAAGATAATTTTTTGGCATTCTCTCCATTCCATTTATTCACTTCAAGCTTTGTAGCATCACTTCACAATCCATAGCAGCAATCCACTACTCCATCACTATGAGTGCAGGACAAACACCATTGGAGTGGAGGCTTGAGTTCCTCTCATTTTCTCTTCCACTAGCCTTGAGTGCTTTGGATGGAGGTGGTAAGCTCCTCTTATCTTCTCTATCATTTTGGTTGAGTAAGCACGTACTACTTAATAGTGTTTTTTGTTTACATAGCCTATATTTTCTCCTTTATCATTATTTCTATCATCGCAAACTTGGTTTTTCGTGGAGGTGGAAACACCAAAATGGGGGTCTGACTGAGGTAGACCCCTAAATAGACCCCCAAAATTTTCCCTCTTTTCTATGTGTAGGTGGAGAGATCTTGGAGCAAGATGGCAAGAAAATTGTTGTGTGAAATCATCTTCATCACCCTTGCGGTAATCTATTTCCTTTATCACATTTGGCTTTATGTTTGACTCTTCTTAATCTTATTCTGTCATTCTGGAAAATTCTAAGCTAGGATATTAGTCCTTTCTTAGGGCTTAAACCTCGTCTATCTAGTTTTTTGTCCGTATGGATTCCAGTGCACCTGTGAGATGCCAATGCACCATGTTGTCATCCTAGAACTGTTTTCTATCCTCTAATAGAGAGCTACCCTAGATGCAGAGTTAACCTTAAAAAGTGACTCTTCTAGTATCCCTCCAACTCTCGGGTTTGTAGAGTGATCAAAGGACCCACAGTTCTCATCACTTTCATCTTGCCTATCCTAACCTTCCTTTTAACTAAGGTAAGTTAGGGCAATCATACTACTCTTGGCCTTTTGTGACCTACGGCCTTGCAGTGGTTGATCACCCTCTCTTACATTTTTGGTGAACTTGACGTGAACCATTTTGGTTCCATTTTGTGATACTAAAAGTCCATTTCCCCGTGATCTAGGAGTGGTGTAGGTGTGATTTTTGTGAGGATTTCACCTTGTAACCCAACCTATGACCCCTAGTAGGCATAGTTGGAAGGTTTTGACAGTGTTGTATAATGAAACCTTAATTGGGTCACTTTCTTATCCCAGAAACCTTAGGAGGCTCTATAGAAGTACTCTTTGGTGTGTGCAATGGCCTCTTTCTTAAATCAACCTATTCCCTCTATGCAGACTGTGAGTAGTGGTACTAGCATAACCTTCACTTCACAAGACCTTTCGATGGGCTTCAATAGGGAACCATCTCCTCTCTACATTCCTATGAGGATAAATGGGAATACTGTGGTAGGTTTTCTCATTGATCTAACATCCCAAGTGAATATCATAACTGAGGAGATCATGTTAATTAAATTTTTGCACAAGGATGGATATGATGTGTCTAAAAGTATCACCCACATACATGATGGACTTTTTGTACCTCCTATAGGGAGCATTGTCTTATCGATCCTCATTGGACCTAAATCTGTGAGCCTTAAGTTTGACATCATCCTAGGGTCTGAAATCTTCAGAGTGAAGCTAGACATCCCCTGACTAGTATCTATGAATGTAGTTCCCTCAGTTGTTCACAAGTGTTTGAAATTTGTTCATGGAGGTTCAATACATGTTGTCCATGACTATAGTTATAGACCACTGGTTGCATGTGGAAGTTATACCCTAGATTAATTTTGGCCTACACCTCTTGGTCCTCTCCTTCCTAGGAAGGACCTCTTGTACCATACATATCAAAACTATAAGAAATGGTGTGCTTGACCAAAAGTGAGGTACCCTCTTTCGCCTTATGTTGTTTCGCATAGAGCTTATCTAAAAACTGACAGTGATACCACCAAGGTGCATAGAAGAGAAGAAGAGAACAGGTCTTGATATCCTCCTTCCTCTTCTACTACTCATCCCAATGCTTCCTCTCACTCTACTATGGTACCATCTACATTTTCCTCATGTTTGCAAGAGAATCCCATGGTGCTCGCTTGACGAAAGGCCAAGCATCCCACATTTGAGCTTATTGTATTACCCATGAAGCTTAGGCCCATTTGATATGGAAGATTGAAATCCCTCTATGGAGATTCCTCCCTATCTCAGCCTCTACAGCCTCCTACTATTCCTATTCCTAAAATAGTGAATGGGAAGAGGCCTACCATTGAGGCGTTGGAGTTGATTCCTCCTACCATTTCCAAACCTACTCCTTTTGCTCCCTTTCACGAGTCTATCCCTCTACTAGAAACAAATAAGGAGGACACTCCCATGGATAAGTAGGAGCCTTACATCCCTTTGCAAGCTCCAACTTCTGGTTCAACGAGTCATAGAAATCACCTTGTGTGTGAACATAAGCGGCAGTGAAAGGATCTCCTAGCTGAGCAAGCCTCCTTACAAAAGAAGGAGGAGGAGATGACTACACCTCCTGCTATTTCCTTCTCTCTTTCCCCTTATGTCTCTATCCAAAATAGCTCTGAATATTTTTCGGCTTCTACTGCAAGTGTACACGCACCTGGAAAGGTGCAGGTGTTTATCCCTCCTTCTATGGAGCTACCTCTATTAACTTACATTCTGGATGTCTCGCCTTTCGCCAAGCCTATGGATATGGTCAATACTTCAGTTGTATCCACTATGGTTCTTTCCTCTTCTCCCTTGACCCTCCTTGCTTTGTTTATGGGGATTTCACCTCCTTTGATGAAGAAGAATGTATAGTGTGGTCCCTGCAGCAATGGAGGATAAAAGAAGAGCCCACCTTCCCTTAAAGGTGGCCCCACACTGACTTGTTCTGTCCTACTGATAGAACTAGCTCCAACCTCCCCTAAGTTTTTCACTACTCCCAAGTCTCTTAGTGAGCCTAGTAGTGAACATCAGGTGTGAACTCTTGATGAATGAGAATCCTTGGTTCTTGGAAATCTTGCATCAACCAAAAAATATTTCCTTTTAGTTTTGTTCCTATTTTGTTCTTGTTCTTGTTCGAGTTGGTAGATCCGGTGTTTCTTCATGTTTTCTCATTAGATTATGTGCACCTATGATTTCATTGTGGACATGCACAATTGTATAATTTCAATTTTGCAGCTCATTTGTATCTTTTTCTGACAAGTTATCACTTTTGGATTAAGTGGTAGTTTTCGGTTCTGGCCCTGAAATAACTTCAAACCCTAATGACTAGTTGGATCGATCACATATCTCACCTGTTGTTTGTGGATCCTCACGGTATGTTTGGATTTGTTCTATGGAAAGTACCTGAACTTTCATTTAGGTACAAACTTCATCATGCACATCTACGGTGGATGAATTTGAGATTTGAGGCTAACCTATTTTTGCACACGTTAAACTTTTCTTCATTAGAGATTGTAATGATCTTTGGCTGATGCGGGTGTTTCTAGACTCTCGGATATAGTATAAATATTGTATTGAATCCTTAGATGAGAGAAAAATTGATTATTAAGAAGGATATATTGTATATGAGGTCTCAATCTATTAGATTTCACTCACATGTATGAGCATTATATTTTGAGCAAGTTATAATCAAGCCTATGTGCCGAATCTGTAAGCCTGGATGTGGAAAACTATATGTAATCGATATTTTAGATAATGAGAATTTTTTCATTTGCATTTTCCTCCTTAAATTGTGTTGCTTCTATTGTATTACTCTTGCTACATGGTTCATAGTGTTCTCTTTGAGGACCCTCCTTACTGTGGCTGTACAAATTGGTATCAGAGCGAGATTCATTCCTTGTGAGTTGCACAATCCTATTGAATATTTTTTGTAGGATGGTGGATTGAGGATCCAGCTTACAGTTGTAGAGGGCTTGTGTTAAGATGACAAGAAGAAGAAATAGTAGAGGAAATGGAGCAAGTGGAAATGTAGACTCAACTATAATGGAGATGTTGAGAGGAATTGCTGCTAGATTAGATGCAATTTAAATGGCCTAGAGAAGAGTCTGACTAGTTGAAGATGTAAGTGATGAAGAAGTAGAAGAGAAAGAAGGACTTGCAGGAGGAGAACAACTTGGTCTTGATTAGGAAGAAGAGAGGTTCATAAGAGCCCTAATCAGAGTGAACACTAAGCCACATTTAAATCCACCAGATTATACTGGCAAGTTGGATTCAGATGAATTTTTAGATTGCATAACAAAGATGGAAAAATACTTTTATTTTGTAGGTACCCCAGAGGACAAGAAGATGAAACTCGCCTATACAAAGTTGAAATGACATGCATCCCTTTGGTGGGAACACTTGCAGATAGATGGAAAAAAGAAAGGGAAAGAGAAGATAAGATCATGGGATCAGATGGTGAATAATTCGAAGAAAATTTTTATGCCTACCAACTATTAGATCAGTCTATTATGAAAATTGCAATATCTAAAGCAAAAAGATTCAAGTGTAATAGAGTATACTAAAGAGTTTTACAAGTTGAATATCAAATCCAAACATTCAGAAGATGAGACCGAACAAGTAGCTAGATATATTAATGGTTCGAGGTTATCTATTCAAGATGAGATTAGTTTGATGAATTTTTTGATTGTGTAGGAGGCATATCAGTGTTCCCTAGAAGAATAAGAGAAGTTGAATAAAATACATGAGAAAAAAAAGAGAGGAAGAGGTGGAATATTTCAAAGAGGAAGAAAAATTCATAGGACAAGGAAGAGGAACTTTTGCAAATCAAAATAAGGACAAGGAGGTTAGCAAGAATTAAAATTAATACCAAAGAGATGATGCAAAATCCTATAGAGGAGGAAGATATGGTGGTTACAGAAACAAAGGATATAGAAAAGATGACAGAGGACAGGAGAAAATAATATTCAATGGAGCTTGTTTTAAATGCGGTGAAGAAGGACATAGATAATTTGAATGCAAACAAGAAGAGACAAGTAGAAGAATTGAAAACAATAGAAGAATAGACTTTGTGGAGGAGGAACATGCTAGATCATCTAATAAACTAAAAGAAGGAGAAGTATTGGTGAATAGGAGAGTGTTGTGTCAAAGTGAATTGGAGAAAGAACTGTTCCAGAGGAATAATTTGTTTCAAACTAGATGCAAGGTAGCTGGTAAATGCTACAAAGTGATCATTAACAGTGGAAGGTTGGAGAACCTAGCTTCTAAGGAGACGGTGACCAAGTTGAAGTTGGAAAGATTGAAACACCTAAAACCCTATCAAATAGAATGGATTCAAGATGAACATAAGATATTGGTAAGCAAATAATGTTTGGTAAAATTGAAGATAAGAAATTACCATCGTGAAGTTTTATGTGATATTATGCCTATGGATGTATGCCATATTTTGTTGGCAAAACCTTGGTAGTATGATAGACAAGCTATTCATAATGGAAATAAGAAAATATACACCATTTTTGCAAATGGGATGAAGTAGACATTTTTACCCTTGGAGGAGGTTCCTAAAACTGAGATTTGTATGACTACTAGAATCTGTTTGGTTGATGGAAGGAGATTTTTGGATGGAATGAGACATGAGAACCTATGATATGCCCTAGTTCCTAAGAAGGTTGGAGACTTGAAGCATGAAGGAGAACAACCAAAGGAAATAAAAGAGTTTTTGATAGAATATGAAGCTATTATTTCAGATAATGTACCCGATGGATTACCACCTATAAGGGGTATTAGTCATAGTATGGACTTGATTCATGGAGCTAGTTTTCCTAACAAATTTGAACACTAGATGACACCAGCATAAAATGAACAATTGAACAAATAAGTGCAAGAGTTGTTAAGTAAAGGTTTGATCAGAGAAAGCTTAAGTCCTTGTGCAATACCTACAGTATTGGAACCTAAGAAGGATGGAGAATGGAGGATGTGCACAAACTCTAGAGACATCAACAAGATCATAGTGAATTATATATTTCCTTTGCCTCAGATGGATTACATAATGGATTGTTTCAGTGGAGCTAAGTATTTCACAAAAATAGACTTGAAGAGTGGATAGCCTCATATCAATATTAGAGTAGGAGATGACTGGAAAACAACATTCAAGACAAATAAGGGATTGTATGAGTGGTTGGTGATGCCTTTTGGATTGACAAATGCACCGAGTACTTTCATGAGATTGATGATGGGGTATTGAAGGAATTCTTGGGTAAGTTTGTGATCATCTACTTGGATGACATCTTGATTTTCATTAAGACTAGGGAAGAACATTTGTTTCACCTAAGACAAGTTTTGTAGAGGTTGAGAGAAGAGCAGTTACTGATAAACATCGGGATGTGTAGTTTCATGAAGGAGGAGTTGATATACCTTGGGTTTGTGATATTAGTGGATGGATTGAAGATGGACCATAAAAAGGTAAGAGCTATTGTTGAATGGCCTACACCTGAAAGCATTGGAGAGGTAAGATCATTTCATGGATTGGCTAATTTCTACCAAAAGTTCAATAGGAATTTCAATTCTATTTGCAGTCCAATGACTGAAACAATGAGAGGAGATAGGAAATATTTTAGATGGACATCTGGAGCAGGAAAAAATTTTGAATTGTTGAAGCAGAAGGTAATCGAGCAACCTATGTTGGCTTTACTAGACTTTGATAAGGTATTTCAAGTATATTTTGATGCAAGTGGAAATGTAATTGGATGAGTGCTAAGTCAAGAAGGAAGACTAGTAGCCTATTTTAGTGAGAAATTGAATGATACAAGGAGGAGATATTCATTGTATGATCATGAGTTCTATGCTACAGTTTAAGCCTTGAAGAAGTGGAGAGGTTATTTGTTATCTAGGTAATTTGTGTTGTATACATATCATCAGGATTTGTAATATTTGAATAGTCAAGGTAAGTTGAATCAAAAACACATGAGATGGGTAGAGTTAATGTAGAGTTATACTTTTGTTTTGAAACATAGGAGTGGAAAATCAAATGGGGTTGTTGATTCCTTGAGTAGGAGAAGGAACTTATTGAAACAAATGAAAGTGGAAGTATAAGGCTTCGATAAACTAAAGAACCTGTATGTGGAAGACTCGGATTTTGTAGAACCTTGGAAATCATGTAAAGAATTGGTTTTGGAGGATAGAAGTCAGTGGTTGGATTAATTCATTTCAGAGGATATGTTGTTCTGGGGGAATTAGTTGTGTATACCTCGAAGCTCAATGAGGGATCACATGATAAAGGAGAAACATAGTGGAGGATTGGCAAGACATTTTCGAATTGACAAGATAGTGGCATTAGTAAGTGAGAACTACTTTTGGCCACAGATTCATAAGGATGTAAGGAGATTTGTGCAAAGTTGCAGAGTTTTTCAAGTTGTGAAAGGGAGTAGTCAGAATTTTGGATTGTATAAACCTTTGATAAATACCAGAAAGACCTTGGGAAGAGATCAGCATGGATTTCATACTTGGTTTTCCTAAAACACAAAGAGGTGATGATTCAATATTTTTGGTAGTGAATAAATTTTCTAAAATGGCACATTTCATACCTTGTAAGAAGACCACAAATGCAATACATGTAGTAGATTTTTTTTTCAGAGAAGTAATAATATTGCATGGGTTACCTAAGAGCATTATTTCTGACAGAGATACAAAGTTTGTTTGTTACTTTTGGAGGACACTTTGGAAGAAGATGAAGACGGATTTAAAGTTCACTTCTACTTTTCACCCATAGACAGATAGACAGACAGAGGTAGTGAACATGATTTTGGGAAACTTGCTGAGATATTTGGTTGGAGAGAAGATTGAAAGTTGGGATTTAGTGCTTGCACAAGTAGAATTTTCCTACAATAATTCAATAAACAAAAGTATGAGAAAGACACCATTTGAGATCATTACTGGAGTGCATCCTAGAATTATACTAGAACTAAGATACATTAGTACAGAAGATAAAAGGAGTGCAGAGGTAGAATAATTTGTAGAACATATCAAGACCATACATACTCAAGTGAAGAAGCATTTGGAAAATGTGAACCAAAATTATAAGGGGACAGAAAATAAAAATAGGAGACAAGAAATTTGAAGTTGGAGATGAAGTGATGGTATATCTAAGAAAGGAAAGATTTCCGGTTGGTACATATAGTAAATTGAAGATGAGTAAGTTTGGACCTTGTAGGATATTGAAGAAATTTGATTCAAGGAATGCATATGAAATAGAATTACCAGATGGTATGAGTATATCACCTATATTCAACATTGCAGACTTACATTAGTACCATGAAGCAGAATTCAGTGAGGATGGTAAGGTGAAGATGTAAGGAAAACCTCCTAAACAACAATCAGATGAGATAGAAGAAGTTTTGGATGTCAGGGATGGGAGAAAGACTTGTGGAAAGCAATATAAGGAGTATCTAGTGAAATGGAAGGGTAGACCAGTGGAGGATTCTTCTTGGATTTCGCAAGCTGAGATAGATCATCTTGGATTTCCTTTGGCCCTAGAAGGATGAGGGACTCACTTTTCATCAACCTCAAATGTCTAATGCAAGATCATCCTTGGTTCTTGGAAATCTTGCATCAACCAAACAATATTTCCTTTCAGTTTTGTTCCTATTCTATTCTAGTTCTTGTTCGAGTTGGTAGACCTAGTGTTTCTTCATGTTTGCTTGTCAGATTGTGTGTGCCTAGGATTTCATTGTGGACATGCTCAATTGGATTATTCCAAACTTTTAGATCATTTGGATCTTTTCTGACAAGTTATCACTTTCATATTAAGTGACAGTTTTTGGTTCTGGCCCCGAAATAACTTCAAACCCTAACGGCTAGTTGGATCGATCGTGGATCTCAGCCATTGTTTGTGGATCCTCATAGTGTGTTTGGATTTATAATATGGATTGTACCCAACCTTGAATTTAGGTCCAAACTTCATCATGTGCATCTATTGTGGATAAATTTCAAATTTGAGGCTGACCTATTTTTGCACACGTTACATTTTTCTTCATTCGAGATTGTAATGATCTTTGGCCGATGCGGTATTTCTAGACTCGCAGATATAGTATAAAGCTTGTATTGAATCCTTAGATGAGAGATATATTGATGATTAAGAAGTATATATGGGTATGTGCAGGATCATGATGGGCCAAAAAGTGGCAATATGTAAGTGATATGATGGCCCATGTGGCTGATGACTTTTTTTTAACCCAAAATTGATGAAATGAAAAAAAAATTTAAAGGAGATTCACAGCTTTCTACCAATATAAATTATTCTTTACTTTGAATTTAATAAATAATTATTATTCATTTTCTATTTGAATTACAAGTAAAGTCCTAATTGATAGGCTGATTGAAAAATATGTATAGCTTTCAAATGGTATCACATTTTTTGAATCCAAAACATGTCTCACATTCTATGCTTTGCATACTATAGTATTAAAAAACATATGTTAATTTCATGAAGTTTTGACCAAGTTAAGGTGGTTAGACATATGAGTATTTAATATTTTTAAGAGTTGTAATAAAAAATTCATAATTAATTATTTACTTGGAAAAAAATTACCAAAAAATATGTATCACATCGGGACATGAGTCCTTTAATTATATCTAAAATATTATAAAAAAATATTATCATTTTATTGTGGTTAGGGTGGTCAGACAGACACCTACTTCTTTATTTTTCCTAAAATTTAAGTACTACTACATTGAAATTTCAAATTTTCACCAAATAGATATATATTTTTTTTAAATAAACCTAGTATTTTAGAAACTACATTCAATTTTCTACAGATCCTATTCTTAAATATTTTTGAAATAAAATAGATAACTTATTCAAATTTTTATGTCAAGTTGCCTAACTCTGATTTTTTGAAATTTTATTTCCACTTAAGTGCTTATTTTGTCCATGATGATCCTACACATACCCATATTGTATATGAGGATTGAATATGTTGGATTTCACTCGCATGTATGAGCACTATATTTTGAAAAATTTGTAATCAGCCCTGTGTGTCGAATCTATAAGCTTGGATGTGGCCGACTATATGTAATCAATATTTCAAATAATGAGAATGTTTTCATATAGATTAGCCTCCTTAAATTGTGTTACTTTCGTTGTGTTACTCTTGCTGCATGGTTAAGACTATTCTCTTTGGGGACCCTCCTAACCATGGTTGCACCAACTCCTTCATCCACTGAGGTGAAACATGGCACTCTTGTTAAGTGTATGCTTAACTTAGTGGATGAAGTTTCGACCTTCTGAGAGATCTTCACGAAGTTGTTGACCTTAGACCCACAAGAGTTGAGTGATGGAGACCTCACAAGTCACTTTGCCTTGGCCCTTGTTGCAGGAGGATCAAAAGCTCCTCCCCTTAATATTACACCATTGCAGGCTCATCATCCATCCCCCTAAGATGATCTAGAGTGGGAAGTTAACAACCTCTTGGTTGACAAGTGTTATGAGGAGACCCTCTTCTTGATCTTTAGATTAGATGTGTGTGTTTGTTTTGATGTGTTCCCCTGTGATCATGCTATATGTGCCTAGGTGACCCTCATCACCCCTCTTGGTGCTTGGATATAGGCATGGTTTTTATGTCATAAACCCTCCTCTATATGTATCTTCATTCTTCCATTCTTGTGATTGACTTTCGGTAAATTGGGGATGATGCAAAGCATCGAGAGAATTTAGACCTCGTTCCATGTTGACACAATTTTTTGTTTTAATTTTTCTTCCATGCATTCTTCCTGGTCTAGTGGGGGATTGATGATATTTTTCCTCACACCATAATTAATGTCTATTTATAAATAAAGGTAGATCTGACCCTGCGAAACTAGATCCCCTTGTGCCCTTTGTGTGTGTTTTATTTTCCTTTACCTTTATCTTTATCTTTCTCTCTTCTTTTCTTGAGTTATCCCTTTCACATGTGACAATGCCACTTCTACATTACTTGGTCTTTATAAAGTGCATCCATTATAATATGAATCCTTTCTCAAGACCGTTCATAGGCCTCCTTCTTTAGAATTGCATTCTCAACTTGAAACCCTTATAGAACATGTTTCCTTCATCATAGGTTCATAAAGAAAGGACTTGGGAACCTTCCTCCAAAGTGGGAACAGTCTTGATCTTCCCCTCATGTGTGCATATATCCTTCCTTTTGAATTCCTTGATGAAGTGAACATCTTTTGAAAATCCTTGATGATGAATTGATTCAAGAAAGAAGACATTATCTTTTGAATAGTGTGTCCCTTGAGTGGACCCCTTCGAAAATTTCTAATGAGTTCTATGGAATCTATTTTGGGGATAGCTCAACTGGATTGGTTTCACATCTTCATATCTAGTCTGAGGGCAGCCCAACTAGACCTACTTTACACCCTTACATCTAGCTTTGAGGTAGCCCGACTAGAATTCACTTTTCAAATACTGTGTCCCTTAAGTGGACCCCTCCTTCCTTTTGAAGGGTTTCTTAGGGACCCCTTTGAAATTTTTACAACTTAGTGATGGTCTATGTGACTATCCGTTCATATGCCTGTGCGGCTGCCTCGTGACATGTTCTATGTGTAGGTAAACATGTTGCCCTCTTTGACTCTACAGATTCCCCTTTGCTCAGTCTCCTTCATGTGAGATTTCTTGAAGGATACCTCCCTTTTAGGACTGTGAGACTATGATATGCTTTCATTCTTTAGCTTTATAGTTCCATGGAACTATGAAGTCCTTTCCTGCACTTTCGAGTTCACCAGACCATGCTTTTCTTCCTTTTCAGTTCAAGTATTCATCTCTTACCTTATTACTTCTTACTAATCTACTTTACTAAAGCACTCATCGGTACTCATGCTCACTAAAGTGGGGGAAAATTTATAGGCATGAATTTTCACCCCTAACACAAATTCCCCTTTACCCCCTTACACTTTTGAAAACCTAAGGCAGAGGCTTAATTCCACTTAATCCCACTTCTCACATCATACTTGGCATCCACTTTATGTGTTAGTGGAGGAATTTCTATTAGGGGTGCCTGCATGGTGCGTAGATGTCCACGTGACACACTTACATCCCTGGCAGATTCCTATAGCTAAAATTTGCAAAGACATTACACTTCCTATTGGAAGTCGAAGTGTAACACCCCTCTTTGGCTAGCTGACTGAAATATGGTCAATTTTCATCTCCTTCATATTCTTCTTTCTTTCATCCATTTTGATCAGCAACACAAGTTTTGCAAGATCATTTTTTGGCATTCACTCCATTCCATTCATTCACTTCAAGCTTTGTAGCAACACTTCACACCCCATAGTAGTAATCCACTACTCCATCACTCTGATAGTGGGACTGTAGGAAAATCATCATTGCAACAGATGTTTGACTTCCTCACATTTTATCCTCCAATAGCCTTGATACCTTTGGATGGAGGTGGTAAGATCCTCTTATCTTCTCTATCATTTTGGTTAAGTAAGCACATATTGCTTAGTAGTGTATTTTTTTTATGTAGCTTTTCTTTTCTCCTTTATTATTATTTCTATCATTGAAAACTTGGTTTTCCATGGAGATGGAAACACTAAAACTAGGGTCTAACTGAGGCAGACCCCTTAACATCCCCCAAATATTTTCCCACTTTTCTATATGTAGGTGGAGAGATCTTGGAGCAAGCTGGCAAGAAGATTGTTGCGCAAAATAATCTTTGTCACCCTTGCGGTAATCTATTTCCTTTATCATATTCATCTTTATTTTTCACTCTTCTTAATCTTGTTTTTTCATTCTACAAACTTATAAACTAGGTTTTTAGTATTTTCTTAGGGCTTAAAGCTCATCTCTCTAGCTTTTTGGTCTTACGGACACCAGTGCACCTATGAGATGCCAGCACCCCATGTTATCATCTTGAAACCACACTTTTGTCCTTTGATAGAGAGCTACCTGAGACGTAGAGTTAACCTTAAAAAGTGACTCATCTAGTCTCCCTCCAACTCCTAAGTTTGCAGAGTGATTGAAGGACCCATAGTTCTCATCACATTCATCCCACCTATCCTAACCTTCATTTTAACTGAGGTAAGTTAGAGTAGCCATATTGTTCTTGGCCTTTCGTGACCTAGGGCCTTGCAATGGGTGGTCCCCCTCTCTTATAGTGGTAATTCTTTTTTTCACCCCACCCCTCCTAGAGTCAACAAATTTTAACATTTCCATTATTACAAGCATCAAATAAGATTGGATAGGAGCAATAATTTAAGGACGTATCTCCCTTCTAACAAGGAGACCTACATAAAGCTTGATGGAGATTCGAGTAATCGAGTTGTCACCATCCATTGCCATTATGGAAGCAACTCAACTTTTATTATCATATCAGATCTAATTTTTTATCATATTTTGAGGCTATCAAGTGGTGACACCTATTAAGGTTTTCAACTTTGGTGGTAGAGAGTGCTTAGTGCATACGTGCTCCCCTTTTCTTATAAAAAGAGATGTTTTCTCAAAGATGGAGATATAATCAGATAGACATAGAAAAATAGATGATTAGTAGTAGTAGGATAGTATAGTATATTTCTTGAAGAGCTTTAATCGCTATTTTGTAATTGGTATCAAGACACTCATTCAGTTGTTTGACCTTAGCATTTTTCAGTAATATCAAGAATAAAGTTGTATCAAATTGTGCTCATGTGGCGTTCATTTTATGCATTATTCTTAGATATATATCAAATTCTTTATGTTCTAGTTATTTTTGTGTATAAGTCTTGATTATAAATTTTAAATTTTTAAGCTTCTATGATCTCTGAACCTTAGCTTACAATAATTAAATCATGTTTTTTACACTCTTTCAATCTCTTGTTAAATTTTCGGGTGGTTTCATATTATGTTAAGTGTATAAATCTGTAAGAATATAAAGTATCTTGTTTGAATCTAGGTTTCCTTTTTTTTCTTGAACCTTAATGGGTGCTTCCCACAAGAGTATTTGAATATCTACTCTATGCCTTCATCATCTTTAGTTGTTAGTTCTCTTTCGAACAATGAACAGTTTGTGGAATTTTGTGTTCACTCTATTAGAAAAATGGAGTTGTTAAGGGGATTTGAAATGTTATAAAACCTTTTCCACATTGTTTCCTTTAGTATTCCTTCTTGCATTTCCTTCTCCCCTTTTCCCATACACAAAGAAGAGTTGGCTTCTTTAACAATCTCAAGGGTTATTTAGTGAGGCACAAGTAGATCCCCTCACTCATTGAATTTCATATAAGGCTATTTGGGAGAAGTGAAAGCTTTTAAGATCAACCGTTCTTTTTATGGCACACCTTGTGGGACAAAGTTCTTTTAGAGTGTCTAATACTTAGCCTTAAAGAGGCATTTTAAATCAGACTAACAAAAGAGATTGGTTAACTCATGCCTAGGGTCCAAACGATCTTCTAGAGGAAATTTCCAATATTTTCAATTACCTTCTTTATCCCCTAGGAGGAGATCAGCCATGATTTTTGTATCACCTATCAGAAGCACTAGGAGTGTTATCTCAAAGTTTAGAGCTTCATCTACCTCATGAGGTGGCCAAAATTTTCAAATAAAAATACCTATTTACCTGGTCCATATGGTTTTATTTTTGATGGCTCTCTAAGGAGCTCCTAGAAATTTTTTAACCTGGGACAACAAAATTTTACTAGTTCCACCCACCCCTCCAGATGTACAGCCTACCATCCTTGCCAATTCCCTCAAGGAAATCTTGAGGTTTACTGAGGAGTATTTTAAAATGCCTTCTGAGCATCTCTCGGACATTGTAGAGGTTTGTGGGGTTCATAGCATCATAGAGAAAAATGTCACCCTCATATTGTTAACAACATCCTTTAAAGGAAAGGCTCAAGATTGGTACTAGATCCTTAGCTCCCAACACCATGTCGTCTCTTGTGATGAGCTTGGATACAAGATTTTTGACCAGTTTTTAGAGAAGGGATACCACTCATCCTTGTTGCAGCAATTAATCACAATCAAGAGATCTCTACAAGAGGCCATGATAGACTTCTACACCAGGTTCCATAAGACCTAGAAAATGATTTCTATCATAGCCAGACCTTTGGCAGCCATGGCATACATGTTCTCTCTAAAGGCCTTCAATTTGGATATTATGGTCATGGTGCAATCACTCAAAGGTGATACTTTTCCTCACATATGATCTGGCCATAAAAGCAAAGAATAGTTTGAAAGACACCGGGAAGCTCCCACTAGGACTGTCAATGCCATTGTTTATAGAAATCTCTAGTGGAATACAAGAGGAGGCATCTCCTAGAACCCATGCTTTGATTCCTAGAACATTGCTTGCACCACCACCTTCGATGTATGTGTATCCAAATGTGTAGAGAAGCATGATAGGCTCTTATTTTTTGGTCGTGGAATGTCAATGATGTGAAGAATCTAATGAGGACTTTCACAAACCAAATCATGATTATTAGGCATCAAAAAACAACACCTTCAAAGCCCTCCATTGAAAATTATCAATGAGGGAAACCACCTTTCTAGTACAATACATACCAAGGAGATTTGAGAGGAGGTAATCAACCACAAGCACTAGGCTAGATAGTCCCTTTGACCACTCCATTATGGATGGTCATAGCCTGTACAAGCAAGGATTTGATCCCAAGGAAAAATAACCTTGTGGAGGATTCAAAATCATGGTGTTTTCCATGCAATGACACCTATATGACTAGATATTTTTTATGAGGAAATCTTCAGTAGTAGGTAGTGGAGGAAAGGATTCAAGGAATTTTTTTAGATGTCAAAATTTATCAATCCCCTAGGATTGAGAATGCTAGATTTAGTACTCAAATGCAAGGGATGTCCCTTTAAAAAAAAATAGATATCTCCCCTAACCAAATAGTGTTTTCTTGGATGGAGGGAGAATAGTTAGTGTTCAAATATGAAGTCCTTGATGAGCTTGAAATATGCTCATAATTTGAATATTATGATGTATTTTTAATACCCTTACTCTTTTGCTGATGGTTGTTTAAACTCTTTGATTAAAGACTTTTTATCTAAAATCGGGTAGCCTCTTGTAGCAACACATTCCTATGTTCCTGCAGCTTAACATCTCTGTGTGTCTATATTAATTGCCCTATTTGACCTCCCGGATGACTGATATAATGCATGTGGTTTTTGAATAATGAAATGGATTTAATGTGTGATTAATGATTGTGTATTGTGTTATTGTGTGCGTGCTTTCTTTCGCTTCTATCGCCATGTGTATCGCAGGTTGTTGAAAGAGGCATGAACGAGTCAAGCACAATAGGTCTCAGCCTTGCGGTAAATTCCATTTCCAGCACATCATCGAGGAAGTTGTTCCAACAAAGACTCTCTGACCGTGTCATTGGGAGGAAATCTAAATGATCATTAATCTAGGAAGAGTGGAATGCTAGATTCTCTCTGAATTGGTTGAACATATATGCTTTCATTTATGAGAAATCTATTCCTCAGCTTCAGGATGCATTTATGTCCACGTCTTTCTCTATTAGAGTTAGGTAGTTAGTTGCGTTTTCTATAAATAAGTGTTCCTCCTGTGTGAGTGAGCAATAGAACATAACAGAACAAAAAAAAGTGTATTAAGATTAATATTATAATGAGAAACATAGTTTTGTGTTAGTTTTCTTACAAGCAGAATGATCAATGTATATGATTCCAAGTTTATGAATAAAAGCTGATGAAGTTTTGAGTTCAATTCTTGCATAAACTGGTTGATTCTTTCTAAGGGGGCCCACTTAGTGAGTATCTGTAGTTAGTTGTTTATTTCCTGTTGATTATAAGTTAGAATTTTATTCTTAAAGGTTTCAACACAAACTCAGTCTTATATTGTTCCTCCAGCATCGAGAATCCATCCATGTATTTGTTCCTGCAGCATAAGACCAATTCATAGTTTGTTCCTTAGTAATAGTTGTCATGATTTCTATTTTGATTAAGTTATGCTTAAGTTAAGAAGAATTTACATTACGTTCCTGTAGCATAAGTAGAATTCCTTCCAAGCATTTATTTCTAGTAAATTCTGGCTGAAACTAGTTCTTAGTGCACATATAGTGCCGCTCCATTTCAAGTATACATTCCCTGGTTTGACAATGTAAATGAATGGCCATAAGCAGATGTTAGTCACCTGGTGGAATGTCCAATTCCTAGGTTGGGATTTTCCATGACTTTTATATCCTTTTGTGGAATCGACCATCATTTTTGGCACTATTTTCGGGGATGGTGTCAAGCTAAGAACCTGTCATAGTCATTGTTAGCAGTAGTTTAGTGTGATTATTCAAGAATTTTCAAATCCCTTCAATTTTTAGTTAAGTCTGTTGCATGCATAGAAGAAGAGACGCTCTAGGAAGATTCCTTCCTAACCTTCCATTCATTGATAACAATTTTGAACTAGCCTATAATCTATTTGAGGAAGGAGGAGAGCAAGATATCAATCCATTTGCTGAAAACCTGCTTGCTGAATTCCCATTTTCCCTAGTTGATGAAGAACCACAAGAAAATCCATTTGCTTTGATACTCTATCAAGCAAATATGTCACGTAATCTACCTAATCGACCTCCTGCTTTTGAATTCCCCATTACTGATCAGCAAGGTAATGATAACCTTAAAAATATTCCTTCTTCATTACTTCCCAAGTTCTATGGACTAGTTACAGAGGACCCAGACACTTTCTTGTTTGAGTTTGACATCCTTTGCCGCAGCTATGATTACACTTTAGATGCTCACAGGCTGAATTTGTTTCCTACTACTTTGAAGGAGGGAGCTCTTAGATGGTTTATGATTTTGGGAAGGAATGTTGTTGATAGTTGGGCAATCATGCAAACAAAATTTATTGAGAAATACAAGGAATATTGTAAGAGTGGTAGTAAGGGCGATGATATATTCAGAATTCAGCAAAAGGAGGAAGAAAGCCTGGAAGACTATATCTCAAGGTTCTTGTTTTCCCTGAAAAATAATTTAGACCATACTCTCAATGAAGAATCAATGATGTCTATATAGATGCCCTGGATCTGATGGGAGGAGGAGATATAACCCAAGTGCCTTGGGATGATATTAAGACCATATGTTGCAACTACTCTCGAGAAAATGTTAAGAAGATTAGAGGTCATCAAGCCACAATGGGAAAGTCTTCTACTAATGGAGTTTCACGGATGGAGATCACAAATTTGCTATCTGATTTCAAGCAAGATATCATAAACAACATGGATACATAGTTAAATACTATGCAAGCTCCGAAGAAACATGAGGAAGTTGAAGCAATCTTGGCTGAGTTCTGTCCTCATTGCAAACAAAAAAAATGTGACTGCAGATGTAAGATGGTGGCTAACCTGGAGGCTAAGCAATTACCTACTGATTTTAAGGTAGTAGAGGGTGATGATGACCAAGTATTCTTCGTTGCACAAAGACACCCATGGGTTCAAAGACAAGGTATGCCTCAAGACCCTTTGAATTTTGGTAATCCTTATTCTAATTACAATAACCAATGGCAACCTACATATGGCCCATCACCACCTTGGAATACTTCTCAACCACACTGGCCTAACTATTAGAGTCCTCAATGGCAATCTCATCAAGGAGGTTGGAAGCAGCCATAAGGACAATGGACTCCACCTCAAGGTAACTGGTAGCAAAATCCTCAATGGAGAGGTTCTCAGCAATGGTAGAACCAATCCCCTAGATTTCGGCAGCTTCAAAAGCCACAATCTTTGGCCCTCATGCCACCTCCTACATCTCCTACAGCACCTGCAGCAAATATTGGCCCTCCAAAACAAATGCCTATGCCTGCTCAACCATTGCCAAATCCTAATAATAAGGAGCAACAACAACAACAACCTATGTATTTTACAGAAGCCAATCAGTATCCATCTTATGCCTTGAATATTAATGATATCCATCTCAAGTCTGGAACCACTCTCCCTACTCCATAGCTGCCAGTAATTACTGAGATTCTAGACTCTATCTCTGAACAACCTATTGATCTTGCAGAACATATACCTATATCAGATACTATCTCTAGGGAACCTGTCTTGCAGCATCAAGCCAAATTGCCTTTTCCTCAGAGATTGCAAGTTACTACATCCAAGTCTATGGAAGAGCCTATCTTTGATATTTTGGATCAGCTAAAGAGTGTACACATTCAAATTCCCCTTTTTCAAGCCATTAAAGATGTCCCAATTTATGGGAAAGCCATTAAGGAGGCATGTTTGAAGAAACCAGGAAGAAAGAAAAAGGATCCCCAAACTATCCATGTTCTAGGATAGTTGGTAGATATTATGTTAGGGAAGGTAGTCATTCCAAAATATGCTGACCCTAGGAGTCTTGTGGTACAAATAAATATTAATGACTAGATAGTAAAGAATGTTTTGATTGACCTTGGTGCAACCATCAATGTAATGACCAACCATATTATAGAGTATTTGAATATCCTAACCATTAGGTCTACACCTACCATCCTGCAGATTGTTGATAGTTCCACAGTAACACTTGATGGTGTGGTAGAAGATATCATTGTCAACCTTGAGTCTTGGGAATACCCAACAGATTTCACCATATTGTCCACTAAGGAAACTTTGGGAGGATATCCTATCATCCTAGGTAGACCATGGTTAGCCATAGCTGATGCTTTTATAGGATGTCATTCAAGAAACATGACAATTTTTGATGGTCAGTCAACAAAGAAATTGGCTTTATACCCACCTACCCAGCCTCAGCCAGACTTGTCTCAACCAATTTGGCTAGATTTAGGAGAGGAAACTGAAGAAGTCAATTCATTGGCTCAGCTAATGATGTTGCAAACTAATCTGTTTTCCCAGCTTCAGAGTGAGGATGGCCTGCTTTTACACATTTTTCAATCCAACTTTGATATGAGTAGCTCATATGTTCTAGATAGTTGTCCTCAGCAGTGCTTCCTACAACAACTGAATCCTAAGAGTCTGCCACTTAAAATTCATGTAGTTTATCAACATTTGCTTCCACATGAAATACAAACACCACCTTTATCAGTAGCCTCCATGAATGATCTTACCAAGCAAATAGAACTGTCCCCAGGCTGCTGTCTGAATATCAATAATAAGCTGCCTCAATCTCAACAAACTGCCCTAGTCACAATGCTGCAAGATCAACACAGAGCTTTTGCATGGGACTATGGGGATATGAAGGGAATAGATCCTCAACTCTGTACTCATAGGATCTACATTAATGAAGACTGCTCACCTGTTAGGCAGCCTCAAAGAAGGATAAACCCAGCACTCAGGGAAATAGTTAAAAATGAGCTCCAAAAATTGTTTGATGCTGGTTTTATCTACCCCATTTCAGATAGTCAATGGGTATCTCCATTGGTGATCATTCCTAAAAAAGGTGGAAAATGGAGAGTTTGTGTAGACTACAGGGAGGTGAACACAACTAAAAAGGATCACTTTCCACTGCCATTTGTTGACCAAGTGCTAGACTCATTGTCTGGTAAAACATATTTCTCCTTTTTCGATGGATATAGTGGGTATAATCAAATTAGAATTGCCCCTATGGATCAAGACAAAACAACTTCTACCTGTCCATGGGGAACTTTTTCCTACTCTATCTTACCTTTTGGCCTATGTAATGCACTTGCAACATTTCAAAGGACAGTGATTAGTATTTTTGCTGACATTTCTCATGATTCTATCGAGATCTACATGGATGAATTCACCACTTATGGAGTTACTTATGAAGAAGCATTAGCAAATTTGGAGAAAGTGTTGAAAAGATGTAACGATCACAATTTGTCTTTGAATAGTGAAAAGTGTTTTATGATGATGCAAGAAGGAATTGTTTTAGGCTATCATATCTCTCAAGCAAGAATTCAAGTTGATCTTGCAAAAATAGAAGTCATTCTAACTTTGCAAACACCTATGAAACAAAAAGATGTTAGAAGCTTCCTAGGACATGCTGGATATTATAGAAGATTTATCAAATATTTCAGCAAAATAGCCAGTCCATTATATGCTTATTGACTAAGGATTCAGAATTTAACTGGACTGAGGCCTATGACAAATCTTTCCTACAGCTTAAGAAATTACTTACTCAGGCACCTGTTCTTCAAGGACCAAAGTGGAGTCTGTCCTTTCATATACACACAGATGCTTCTGATTATGCCATAGGGGCAGTTTTAGGACAAAAAGAGAATTCCATAGAGCATGCTATATATTTCATTAGCAAAAACCTTCAAGGCCTTGAATTAAACTATACTGTCACAGAGAAATAATTGCTAGCAGTTGTGTATGCCCTTAACAAGTTTCAACATTATGTCACTGGTTACCAAATATTTGTTCATACAAATCATGCAGCAATAAGGTACCTCATGAATAAGCCTACCATATCTGATAGATTAGCAAGATGGATCCTATTATTGCAGGAATTTGATATCACAGTTATTGATAAGCCAGGTCAGGTTAATGTGGTGGCTGATTTTCTTGTCAAGACTTCAAACAACTACACCTTCCACCCCTGAGGTAATTGATGATAGCTTTCCTAATGAACATTTGTTTTCTATTGCTACTCAAACTCCATTGTATGCAGATATTGCAAATTATTTAGTAGCCAACAAGATCCCAGCTCACTTCTCACTAAAGGACAGAAAATTGTTGATAGAGAAAAGTTTTAACTTTTCATGGATTGCAAACTATTTATTTTACACAGAACCTAACCAAGTCATGAGAAGGTGTGTTAGGGAAGATGAGACCTATGACATTTTGCATGCTTTTTATGATGAGCCATGTGGTGGGCACTTTGTAGCCAAGAGAACATCTATGAAATTGCTTGCTACAGGGTACTATTGGCCCACACTACACAAGGATGCTATAGCCTACACCAAAAAATGTGACAGATGTCAATGCATGGGGAGACCAACAAGGTTTAATGAAATGCCCCTATATCCTCAAGTGGTAGTCAGTCCCTTTGACAAGTGGGGCATGGATTTTGTTTGGCCTATTGATCCTCCATCCAATCGGAAATCATACATTTTGGTTTGCACTAATTATGTAACCAAGTGGGTGGAAGTGAAATCAATGACACATGCCCGCGATAATAAAGTTGCTGAGTTCTTGTTTGAGCAGATTTTTACTTGATTTGGAGTCCCAAGGGATCTTTTTACTAATAAAGGAGCTCAGTTTACATCAAACTTAATCATTGCATTGATGAATGATTACAAGATCAGGCACAAAAAGTCTAGCCCCTATCACCCTCAAGCCAATGGTCAGGCAGAGGTTACCAATAGAGGATTAGAGGCAATCCTTGCTAAAATAGTATAGTTACACAAGAAGGATTGGAGCAGTCACCTTCCTAAAGCAGTTTGGGCCTATAGGACAACATCTGAAACAACTACAGGGTTTATCCCTTTTGAGTTACTCTATGGAAAAACTGCCATGTTGCCAATAGAGTTTGAGCATAAGACCTTAAGAACTACTCTTCAGCTTAACATTGATCTTTCAGAAGCCCACAAGGAACACCTCCTATAGCTGAATGCATTGGATGAGATAAGGAAAGCTGCCCTGTAGCATACTAAAGCTATTTGGTAGTAAAGAAATAAATGGCATGACCACCATATCAGAACTAAGCAATTCTCTACCATTGATTGGGCACTGCTCTATGACTCTAGGTATAAGGAAAATCAAGGTAAACTTACCACAAGATGGCTTGGTCCTTATGAAATAGAAAATGTGTTTGATAATGGTTCAGTTCAGTTGGCTACAATAGATCCTATCTGATTCAAGCTACTAGTTAATGGACACTGTCTTAGGTTGTATCATAAGCTAGCATCCAAAAAAGAATTTATGAAGTAGTTTGTTTCAGATGCAACCACTGATCTTCCTGCAACAAAAGGCTTTGACCTTTCTCATACAAAATCTCTTTAAAATGCTATGTTGCATGCCGATAATAAAGGTTTCCTTTTTAAGGAAGCCACTTTCTCCATTTTTCATCCATCACCATCATTCGTTCCATCTTCTTCCATGTCACCCATCCATGTCATCCATCCTGTCATACCACCTTCATTTATGGTTTCCATTCCATCTGTCATTTCAGGCTGAGTTGTGATCTTTCCCAACATCTACGAGCACTTATTATAAGGTACGTGATATCTTTTATTGTCACATCGTTTATTTATTTCATTTATTCATTAATTGCTATGTATCTATCAGTCATTATTGCCTTTTTTTCACCTATCCTTTTGCACATGTGTGGACACATGCCAAATTTTAAGTAGGGGGCAGGGATAATCCATTTCAAACTTTTTCTTGTGTCACTGTCACATCTGTCAAGACAGTTTTATTTTCTTGTACTTACCAAGCACGATTGTGTTCTTTTGTCCTAATCAACAAGTTAACTACTTGATTTGAGTAGTTTTTAATAATAATTTCATGCAATTATCCTTTGTATCATTCTTGGAAAAGTAAAGAAAAGTGACAGCAGAAAAGAAAGAAGCAGGGCGACAAAAAGTTTTTTCAAATTTTCAGAAGAAGTTTGAGTTTCAGGAGTCTCAACAGGGATAATTTGTGAATATGGGTGGCCAGTTAGTGAGACATGATCCTATACTCATGAAGCCTTGATGCAAAATCCTCAAGTGGTTCAGGCATTCAGCAATTGTGGATGGCTCAATTATTTTTTGGGGATAGATTCCTTTAATGAGGAAGTTGCAGGTGAGTTTTTGAGAACTCTTTCAGAGGGAGAAGCTACAGTGTGGGGTTTGACAATAGTTGTTACAAAAGAGCAGATTGCTAAAGTAACTGGGCTTCTGGCGGTAGGAGAGAACTTTCCTTCAGGAAGATATGCTATCTCTGCTAGGGCAGAATTCACAATACCAATAGATGGACCCTTAGAGGTTTCCAAACAAAGATGCAAACGGGTGTCACTGCCTCCTCCATACTCAGAATATGGCACCTTCATAATCAGGTATTTGACTTGTGAGGGATGCTTTTCCTATTTGTATTCTTATCATTTCAAAATATTGATTCATATGAGGTACGGTTTAGCTATTAATGTTCCAAACTTTTTGTTAAACCTTTTGGAACGTAGTGCCCATGAAACCCAGAAGGGTAAGGACAACTCTATCACCCATCATGCCCTCATTAAATTCTTTTTTGAGTGTTCCCTGAGGGATGTATCACCCCATTCTTGGCAAGAATTTGTTGCCCAGAAGGGTCTACAACCTCCAAAACCTCCTAGAGCACTCCCTGCATAGTGCAAGAGAAATAAAAAGAGAGTAGAATCTACAAGTAGGGAAGTAGAGCAAGAATCATCTACTCCTGCAGCACTTAGTCTTGCAACCTCCACACTGAAGTCCTCTACCCAAGTACAAACCAGGTCTGTTGGTAGAAAATAAAATGGGAAAATGAAGGTAGGAGAGTCATCTAGGGCAGAACAAACCCCAGAATCAAGCCCTCATGTTCAAAAGAGAAAAAGTTCTACTCCGCTCTCTCCTGCAACATCTTCCCCTATTTTAGTTTCTCCTACAGCAATGCCCTTTGCCACCACAGTTTCACTATCACCTTCCCCTGCTGAGTCTGAATCCTCTAGGCAAGTTAGAAAGAGGAAGGCTACGAAAGAGTCTTCTGCAGCTATTACATTGCCAAAAAGAGTTTCATCAAGGAAATAGCATAAAGTTACCTCAACCTCTGTTCAACCTGAAATTATAGTCATTCCTAAGGAATCAGAAGAATTCAGTCATGATGTTTCTCACAGTGTATCTGAGAATTTTCCACAAAGTTCATCTGTTATTCCTGGGGAACTGCAAACTGAGACTGTGGAAGTTGAGGAAGCACAACATGGTAGTGGTAATAAAATGAGGATGCCAAGTCTTGATGACTTGGCTAGAGTAGTTGGACAAATTTTAGGAGAAACACAATCTCCTCCTGGGCAGCAATAAGAGTCCATCCTACAGCAAGAGGAAGAACAACTTGAACAATCTGAAGTGTCCAATGAAACACCATTACGCTCTGAAACTTGTCGAGCATTGGTTGTTTATAAAAGGACATTATTAATTGAATATTTGGAATATCTTAGGATTACATGGAGGCCTATTACATTTCAGACTTTGAGTTTCCATCATTTAGCTAGAACTGACCTTCAACAAAGTCTTTGGGAAGAAGAAAATAAGAAATTGAAAAAGGAAATTGAAAGACAAAAATAGGAAATGAAAGAAATGAAAGAGAAAATGGATGAAATGATGAAGGTAATTGGTAAAATTATGGAATGTAGACCACCACCTAGGGTATATGCTATGTGCCTTAAAGATTAATTTCTTTGGTTCCAATTGATGAGAATTTTCAAAAATTTAGACCTTGACATTCACATAGCTAAGGAATTTTATGATGCATATCAAGTAGCACCCAATTGGCTGAGAAATTCTTTATGTGAGTTTTATCTGCATGGTTTGCTAATTCCCTCTGAAACATAATGGAATCCACTTCTCTACATTGGTGACATTCATCTGAGGTCACTCATGTCTTGGCTGGCCAATGAAACTAACTATGGAAAACAATTAGAGGCTTATGAAGAGGTTGAAAGGAATGAACCTATTCCACTGCAACCTGAAAGCTCAGATCCCCAGACAGTTCTGAGAACTTGGCTTACGGTTGTGTATGAATTCCATGATCCTATAGCAAGAATGAAAGTATTTGATATTAGGAAGCATGTGTATGATGAGTTCAAAGACCAAACATATATGTTTTGGAAGCTTTCATCTTCCAGAATTGAAACAAGATGGGAAAAACTGACTGTTAGTCTGAAGAAATCTAAGCCTCATAGCCCTTTGAACTTTAAAGCAACCATCAAAAGGACAGAGAAGTATATGCAGCTAGTTCTCCAAGAAAGGTTTGAGTTATGGTTACCATTAAAATTTTGACCTCTAGATTTGATGTGGCCACTTTACCCTTATTTGGCTATAGATGTTAATAAGGATGCAGAAACTCGTAGGTATGAGAGATGGCAAAGTTTCAGAGGTTTCTACTACAAATTTGAAATTTCATTGCAGGGCCATGCTACTCCTACTGATTTTAGAGAAACAACTAGAAAGATTAATGCTGGAGGACCATCATTAGGATAAGTAGGGGGCAAATGATGAGCTCAAAATATGCTCAGAATTTGAATATTATGATGTATTTTTAATACCCTTACTCTTTTGTTGATGGTTGTTTAAACTCTTTGATTAAAGACTTTTTATCTAAAATCGGGTAGTATCCTGTAGCAACACATTCCTATGTTCCTATAGCTTAACATATCTGTGTGTCTATATTAATTGCCCTGTTTGACCTCCCTAATGACTGATATAATGCATGTAATTTTTGGATAATGAAATGGATTTAATGTGTGATTAATGAATGTGTATTGTTTTATTGTGTGCGTTCTTTCTTTCACTTCTGCCACCATGTGTATCATGGGTTTTTGAAATAGGCATGAACGAGTCAAGCGCACTAGATCTCGACCCTGGAGTAAAGTCCATTTCTAGCACGACATTGAGGAAGTTGTTCCAGCAAAGACTCTCTGACCGGGTCGTTCAGAGGAAATCTAAATGATCATTAATCTAGGAAGAGTGGAATGCTAGATTCTCTCTGAATCGGTTGAACATATATGCTTTCATTAATGAGAAGTTTGTTCCTCGGCTTTAGGATGCATTTATGTCCACGTATTTCTTTGTTAGAGTTAGGTAGTTAGTTTCTTTTCTATAAATAAGTGTTCCTCCTGTGTGAGTGAGCAATAGAACATAACATAACAGAATAGAACAAAGTGTATTAAGATTATATTATAATGAGAAACAAAGTTTTGTGTTAGTTTTCTTACAAGCAGAATGATCAATGTATATGATTCCAAGTTTATGAATAAAAGCTGATGAAGTTTTGAGTTCAATTCTTGCATAAACTGGTTGATGCTTGTTAAGGGAGACCACTTAGTGAGTATCTGTAGTTAGTTGTTTATTTCTTGTTAATTATAAGTTAGAATTTAATTCTTGAAGGTTTCAGCACAAACTCAGTCTTATATTGTTTCTCCAGCATCAGGAATCCATCCTTTTATTTATTCCTGCAACATAAGACCAGTTCATAGTTTGTTCCTTAGTAATAGTTGTCATGATTTTTGCTTTGATTAAGTTATGCTTAAGTTAAGAAGACCTTACATTACATTCCTGCAACATAAGTAGAATTCCTTCCAAGCATTTATTTCTAGTAAATTATGGTTGAAACTTGTTCTTAGTGCACATACAGTGCCGCTCCATTTCAATTATACATTCCGTGGTTTGACAATGTAAATGAACGACCATAAGAAGATGTTAGTCACCTGTTGGAATGTCCAATTCCTAGGTTAGGATTTTCCATGACTTTTATATCCTTTTGTGGAATCAACCATCAATCCTAACCATGAGAACACTACAAGTACAGTCAAACTATAACACCGTAAAAGAAAAGGTTCACCAAAGAATACATTCCATAGATACCATCAACACCACTAGCCCAACAACCCTAGTGGCTTCAACCGCAAGTATTGTAATCACAACCAAAAGCAAGGACATGGTTCCTATTATACTTGTGGTAGACCAAATTTTCCTAAAGGAAAAAGAGGAACCCCCATTCAAACTAAAGTTCCCACCAATTAGAATGCTTAATGTAGTGGAGAAATTGAAGAAGGCTCCCACCAACATTTCTTTGTGGGATGTCCTATCCTTTCTAAAGTAGAATAATTTTCTTCAAGATGCATTGAATAGAGGAACAAGCTCCACCACTAGAGTTGTTCCCACCACACAATCAAGATAAGGGAAAAAGTCTTGTATCAGACCCTCAATATTCGGGGGATGTAATATATATGAATACAACAAATAGAAAAAATGTGAAACAAGTAAGCAAGCCGAAGCCCACTCCCTTCTTCTTGACTCTTATTGTAGAGGATAATTTACTACACAATAATATGGTAGATTCAAGGTCTAGTACTATGGTCATGCCCAAATATGTGGTTGATGGTCTAAAATTCAAATATGAGCCCTTTGATAAGGGAATTATGTATTTACATGGAAAGAAGGTTCCGACCATTGCTCACATTAAGGATCTTTCTTTGACCTTGTCTTCTTGTTTGAGACAAACTGTCATCTAGGAAGTGGTCATAATTGACATTCACCCTATCTATGGAATGTTCCTATCAAGGGATTTCACAAAAAAACTTTGTGGATATCTAGCGCTTGACTAGTCCCACTTAATATTAAGAACCAAGCATGGAGTAAAGATGAATATGTTTTTTGAGCCTTTGCATCTGGCACACATTTTGAAGGATGTGGTAATGAGTTTCAAGGTGGCACATACCTCCATTTCCAAGAAGGAAATTTATTTCATAGAGATGTTGGAAGAAGAAGAGGCTATGAGTGACCAGACCCCACAAAAGGAGATCCTACTCAATAAATTTATTGATTCTGACCCTTTCAAGAACTTTCATACTAATGGTCTATGCACTTACATAATCTTAAATGAGGACCAAGCAATCTTCAAATTGATCAAAGAACAAGAGGAGGCAAGCAAAAATGTTGAAAATAGATTATGGACATTGCATTTTGATGGCACCAAGTGTAAAACTAGCCCTGGAGCTGAGATCTATCTTATGTCTCCAACCGGGTCAAAGACCCTCAAGTTTTTTTTCTTTCAATTCCCATTTTCAAACAACGATGCAGAATATGAAGGACTAGTTCATGGTCTAACTCTAGTAGAGTATATGGGCATAAAAATAATACAAGTGTTCAGAGACTCTGAGCTGGTCGTAAGCTAGATCTGAGGATATGCAATCATGAAAAATGTGAGAATATAGTCCTATTGGCACAGAGTGTGGGACCTAATTCAAGGATTTGAGGCTTTTAATATCCATGTTATCCCAAGATCTCAAAACTCTCTTGCAGATAGAATGGCTTTGGTCAGCTTACAATTTGAGCCAACCTCTGAATCAACTGAGAACCAACACATGGTACACATCATCATCCAACCATTTATCCCTGATAATGATCAAAGCTAATAGGTCTTCAAAGATGATGCTCAAATTACCACTTTTCCATGACAACCCAGATCTGAAGAGGTTGGCAGGGATTAAGTGATCTAACTCAAAAATAGTAAGCTTCCACAAGGCCTAATTAGTCTTGACAACCTCTTTGACTATGAAGACATAAGAAACAATAATCAAAATTTTCAGCTTGGGTATCCAATTAAGCACTCCACTTGGGTATCCAATCTAGTCCCACTCCGAAAGAAGAATGACAACATTCATCTTTGTGTAGATTTTTGAGACATGAAAAAAGCCTCATTAAAAGATCACTACCCTTTGCCTTCGATGGATAAAATCATATAAACCGTAGCGGGGTCAGAAATGTTCTCATTCTTTGATGGCTTTTCAGGCTACAATCAATTCTATGTGAAAGAAGAGGATCAACCCAAGATGGAGTTCACCACCAAGTGGGGAATGTCTGAATATTTAAAAATTCCCTTCGGCCTCTCAAATGCAGGTGCCACTTTTCAATGTATGATGGACATCACCTTTAGGGGTTTGATCAACAAGATCATCCTCATATATCTGGATGACCTAACTATATTTTCAAAATCAAAGGGTGACCATTCTAATCACCTGGAAATGGTTTTCTAGAAGTTTCCATAGTTTGGTATTTCATTAAATCCCAAGAAATGTGTATTCAGAGTACTACAAGGAAAATTCCTTGGCTTTGTTGTATCTAAAGAAGAGATAGCCATTGATCCTGAAAAGGTTAAGGATATAATGGAACTACCACTACCTGTTAATCAAAAGGGATTATAGTCTTTCTTATGGAATATTAACTTTGTTATCTGATTCAATTCAGATTTCACACACATTGCAACACCTACTATGCTAATGTTAAAGAAAGGCTTAGCATTCCATGGACTCAAGAAGGCAAGATTTCCTTTTAAAATATCAAGGAAACCATCTTCACAACTTCAATGTTATCCAACTTAGACTTTTCAAAAGACTTTCTGCTATATTTTTGAACTCAATGGACTCGAGAAGGCAAGCTTTCCTTTTAAAATAGCCTTTGTACTCACACAAAAGGATGAGGAGGGATGTGGGGAACACCCCATCACTTTCCATTCAAGGGCTGTAAAGGGGTATGAAATTATATATAATTTTGTAGATAAGTAGGACTTTAATATTATAAAAAGCCTCAAAAAATTCTAACATTTGGTTTCAACCAGTAATATTACAGTCCTTGTCACCCATCCTAGTGTGAGAGAGTACATCACAGAAGGAAAGATCATTGAAAAAATGGCAAACTAGGTCACTAAGATCCTAGAGTATTATTTTGGCATTCAAAAATTAAAGCAAGTAAGAGCAAGACATCTATGTGAGTATCTAATTTAGAACTTTACCCAAGGTAAAATAGGAGGTTGACCGGGTCTTTACAAATCAATTTGAGTCAGATGATTCTTGGGTTGTTGATCAGACAAGATTCTTGCAAGTCATTTGACACCCCCTAACATCCCAACATAAAATTAAATATATTATAGTCTTCAAGGCACCAAATACATTCTATTTGAAGGAATTCTATTTAAAACACATTACGATGGAGTTCTACTTCATTGTGTGGATAAAGTACAAGTGCAAAAATTCTTGGGTGAATTCCATAGTATCCCTAAAGGTGGGTATTTCTTTTCCAAGGCCACTACCTTAAAAATCATGCGAGTGAGGTACTACTAGCCCATGTTATTCTACATAGCTCACAAACTAGAAAGGAAGTGCACTCAGTGCCAATTTTTCATCAATAAGTAGAAGAATTCCACTATCCCCCTAAACCTGATTGTGATCGAGGATCCCTTCACACAGTGGGGATTGGATTTCATTGGGATGATCAATCCCATATCTATCTTAGGTCACAAGTGGATCATAACAACCACTAGTTATTTCACCAAGTAAATGGAGGTAACCCCTCTAAAAAGTGCCATTGAAGCTGAGATCGTCAACTTCTTGGAAGAATGGGTGGCAAGATTTGGGTCCCCAAAGGCTATCATTTCAGACAATGCATGAGCCTTTTTGGGATTCAGGATGTCTAAATTCACTCCCAAGAAAAGGGTCTACTTGAAAACCTCATCAAACTATTACCCACAAGGGAACAAACTAGTAGAATCCACCAACAAGAACTTGATCAGGCTGATGAAATGTATCGGATTAGAGCATCAAAAGGAATGGTATAGGAATTTGTGAGCAACCTTATGGGTAGAATTCATAACTCCTGAGAAAATTCTAAAGGCCTCTACTTACGAGTTTGTATATAGGAAGGAAGTATTCCTACCCATTTAGATGGAGATACCAATGCTATAATTGCTAGTCTTTAGAAGTCAAAGAAAGTAGTGGGATGAAGTGAGGCTTGTTGAGCTACTAAGACTTGAAGAGAAAAGATAAAAGGCATTTGATGGCATGATAAAGTGCCAACAGGTATTCAAATGATGGTTTGATAAAAAGACCTCCAATCAAGGTTTTAGGGAGGGGATTCTTATGATAAAAATTGACAAGCCGGCTACAAAACCAAGCCATCACGACAAATTTGTTTCCCTATGGGAGGGACCCTTTCGAGTTTCTAAATGCAAGACCAGCAACATGTATGAGCTTGAATATTTAGATGGAAATATTCTAGGAATACTATTAAATGGTATTCAACTGAAATTATTCAATTAAAAGCTCTTAGTTCTTTAAAATTTTCACTTTATGTACCATATGTAAAAAAAATTGTACAAACATTATTTTTGAATAAGACATGAGCTAAAATAGATAAAATTTATATTGTACTTATAATTCCAAAATATTACATATAGTCAGGGCACAAAGGATTATATTTTACTAGATCTCATGAGCTCAAAGGGGAAAAGCACACAATTTTTCTTCTTAAAAGTGGTCAAAAAAGCAACATTTATTGATTATTTTCCAAATATTGGAGATAGTGGGAAAAAAAGCACAAATTTCCAACCTCTAGTTCATGGTGAGAAAAACACAATTTTTTAAGACAACATGACAACAAAATCTTCATCTCATAGGTCCATGACAACCTTCCTAGACATCAGTCATCAACATATACAACCAATCCATCGAGGTTGTAAACTAGCTACTCAAAGGAAATAATCCACTCCATGCCATGGACATGCTCAATAATATGAATGTAGAGAAGGTAGGAGCTAGTAGGCCTCACTCGTTAGCGGTGCTATAAGAGAGTCATCATATAAAATTTTGAAGGAAGAGGTAGCCATGACACCACCTTCACATTATACACATGCCAGCAAAAATCTATTGTAGAAGGGATGTCGATGTCAAGAATGGCCACATTGATGATCTCCTCAAGTCCTTCTAGGTACACCAAGAAAAACATGGTTTGGTAGAGTTCTAATATCCATGGCTTTAAGATATCCAAGTCTAATAAAGATGCAATGAGCTGGGAGATAACATTTGTATTACAACGATGTTGGTTCAATTTTGTGACATAGTGTTTCCCTAATACCCACTTGAAGGTGATAATGGATAGGCATATTTTAGTCTACAAGAGGTGCTTAATTCTATCATTGGAGATTTTTCTGAAAAATAGGCCTAAAACTTCTAACTCAAAATTCTAATTGGAGTACCCATTTTTCTCCAAAAAGAAAAGAAAGAATGGAAAAGACTTGCAAATTTAATGACTATTTTGGTGAAGGCAATACTCTCTTATAGAAAAATGTGAACTAGAAAGTCTATAAATAGAAAACCTTTTCCCTATTAGAACAACAATGAGAAATGCAAGTTAGCGGTGAGAGCTAAAGGAAAATCATATGGCAAGAATTTCATAGGGGTTTGAAATTTAATGCATGCATGATGTTGTCAATAAATGGGTATACAACATATCACCATGTGCTCATCAACTAGCTCTGTCACTTCAAAAGACCATCAACAAAATCCACTTCTTGCATATTTAATATAGACTTCCCTTCTAATTACATCACTTGTTTCTCAAGGTTGTCCCTCACGAAAAAATTAGTAGAGAATGTAATGAAAGTCCCTTCCCAAAGTAGAGGTCATGTTTCCTAAGAGTATAGGCATTTATACCACAACTATTACCCTTCATTGGATGATTTTCTCAAAAAAATTCTAAGTGTGGGCTCTTCACAGAAGTAAAATTCTCTATGTCTAGAAGCAAGTTGTACAATAGAAAATCATCACCACTAAAGGTTGTAGGACCTAGGGCAAGAAGTATTTCTATACTCCACATTCAAGAATAAATCCTTGAGATTATAATGCAAAGGAGATTGAAATCTGGCAAAGGGAATGTTCTATGGGATTGAATGATGTCAAAAGAGGGGTTCACCACCAAGTGTAAACTTGGAAAATAAAATGCAATGAAGGATGAAACGCAAAACCCTAGTTTGATGCAATGACCTAAAAAATGACTTAGAAAAGTAAACAAAACAACACAAAAAATGCAAAACAGAAAGTGTGCACCTGGAAACTTGTAGAGGCTTGAATGAAGACTAGAAATGCTACTGATTCTAAAATTTTGGCCCACTGGGACTCATTCACCAATTTGGGCGAATCAGTCCCAGATCAAGGGTTCTACAAAAGAACAGGTTTCTCGAAAAAGGGTATCCAAAAATGCCAAAATCTTAAAATTGATAAAAAAAAATGGGTGTCATTCGCCACTTTTGGAAAATGAGTCCAGTTTGGATTTTCTAAAAATTGAAAGTTTTGATCTGCACCTCTCAGTTTTTTCTTTCTACTTCTCCAAGTGCTTGGATTTGAAACTCTAATTTTAGGGTTGTAGATGACCTTTTTGTGAATATTATGACCTTAGAAATGGGGAAATCACTCCAATAAGCTTGCAACCTATTATTCAATGATTTCCTAGTCTTAAAAGTACGTAGATCTGCAATTACACAAAGAAAGAGAGAAAATTGTTGATTGTTAAGGAATGGGGGTTGTCTTTGGTCAAACCCCATTTAGGTAATTAAACCATACAATTTTTAAGATAATGAAGCATGAAAATTAAGTAGTGTAATTAGAACCTTGCAATGATGATGGATCTTTAATTTTTGCAATGATTGATGAAGAATCTTCCTCTTGAATGCCTTAGAATTGATCTTGAAAACTATCTTCATGACCTTGTGAAGACTTGAAATTCCTAACTCTTGCTTGCTTCAATTGAGAACATGAATGTATAATTTTGCTTAGATTTATTAGGTGAAATAATTATTTGGAAGCTTTTTTATATAGGCAAGCCACTCAAATGACCATTAATTTGATCCCTAAGGCTGACATTGAAGAAATTTAAACTTAAAACCTAGTTTTTCCTGCTCAAACCTCAAAAATAACTCAAATGGGACTCATTTTCCATATTGGGTGAATGGGTCCCATAGGGGCTATTTTTCTAGCTAGGATATCAGGGAGTGAAGAAATTAGGTTTTTATGTTGATTTTGTTGGGTCTTTGATCAAAATATGCCTTGGGATGCATAATATAGAGTCATAGGGTCCTATTAATGATGATATAAATGTCATGAATGCAATAAGTCCCAAAACTCAATTTGAAAGTGTAAATAAATACACTTTACAACACTAAATTAAGGAAAAATTGAGTCCATTTAGCTTGGAAGGGCCCTAAATCCCGTGCAAATGTGTAAAACACATTACAACACTAGATTAGATTCACTTGATTTACAAGCCTCCCAAATTTAATGTGAATATGTAAATAAATACATTTTACAACATTAAATTAGGGTAGAGTTAAGTTAATTTATCTTTAAAAGGGCCCAAGACCTAATGCGGATGTGTAAACCACCTCACAACTCTAGATCAAGGCGACATTAAGTCTAGTTTATATTGAATTAAGAAAGTTGAACTTTTCTCTACAGTACATTTTGGTGAACCCGCATTTTGAATACCTTCTTTTCTGATTTGGAGTCCATCATCATCCTAGATCTAGCTTGCATTAGTTAATTTACATTCTAGGGTTTCAGATTTTTGCATTAGTGAAAGTGCATATAGGTTGCATTTTTGCATCTCAAATCATTGAAAATCATCTGAAAACTGCATTTGCATTTAGGTTACAAATAAAACAAACTAAAAAGAATAAAAATCAATTAAAAACTTCTTCCTCTTTTTTGAAAAAATCCCCATTGGGACTCATTTTCCACCTTGGGCTAATTAGTCCCTTTGCACCCCTGAAGCTACCTTTTATAGCACTAAAAACCTTGTTTTTTAAGATTTTTTTTACTTCCATTGTTTATATGTTTCAATCGGTTGAATTTTTGTTTCATGCATTTTACAAAATCTAGCTTACATTGGCCCATTTCATGCATTTGTTAATTTCAAATTTACATTCACAACATTTCATTTTTCAGATCTTTGCATTACCTTGTTTGAAATCTGAAAATTGTATTTTATTCTAGGTCTTAACCTTGCATTTTAAGTTTGCATAGCTTCTGTTACATTCAAATCATTAGAAGTAGAATAATTTACATTCATGGAAATAATGGATAGAATTAGATGCTTGCAGTTTTCATTTTCAGCATTAGTTCCTAGCTCACTTAGATCAAATTACATTCAACATTCATCAGGAAATGAAAACTAAAAACTAAAAACATCAAAATAAATGATTTTAAAAATGCTTAAATTTTGAAAAATCATAACATCCAAGCCCTTTAGTAGTGATGAATTAGACATGTTAGATGAAACCCTTGATGACTTCCTCTCACTAGGATCATCCACTAAGGCTTGTTATGAAGAGCCCAAATGAAGAAAAGTTAACTTAACCCTCAAGCCTTTTAGTAGTGATGACTTAGACATGTTAGATGAAGCACTTGAGGAATTCCTCTCACTAGGATCATCCCATAACGATTGTTATGAAGAACCAAAAACCAAGCAAAGTTAACTTAACCCTCAAGACCTTTAGTAGTGATAACTCTATAATGTTAGATGAAGCCCTTGATGAATCCATCTCTCCTAGATCATCCACTAAAGGTTTTATACATGAGGATGCAAGCATTGGCAATCATGACAATCATATTTTTTCTTCTCTTAATACCTCTCCTATTATTGACGAAGGTATCTTAGTGATACGAGACACAATCATGGGCAATCATCAAAGTCTCATTTTTCCTCCCCCTTGGAAAAATATTATGACACACAAAACTAAGATCATGGTAACTACTTTACCTAAATTCAATTCATCTCCCAACATCTCCCCTACTTGTCAAATTATTTATTGAATAAGGATACAATCATGAATGATCATGAAAAACACATTCATGTGGAGGATATGTTGATATTTGAGAGCTATGAAAATCCTACCTCTCCCACTCTGGAAGACATTATAGGACATGGGGATGTAAATTTAGATAATCATGACAATCAAACCTTTTCTTCTCCTAATTATTCTCTAGACATGAAGAATATAGTTTAGTGTTAGGGGATATCCTTATTGAGAACCATGAGAACCTTATTCCTCCCTTTCTTGATGCCCCTACCATTTGGGAAGACCTATTTGAACAAAAAATTCTAATCATTGGTAACCATGAAACTCATAGTTATCCTTCTCTTGATGCCTCCCCTAGGAGCAATGAAGCTTCTTTACAACATCTAACCATGACATGTGATGAACTTCTTGTTTGTCACTTTCCTAAAAGCTCTCCTACTATGGTAGATATTATAGCACAAAAGAATGAGACCTTAGAGAAAAAATATGGCATTATGGAAAATAATCAAATTTCCCCTCTCCTAATATCTCTCGTATCAGTGAAGAAGATATTAGGGTGTTACAAGATCCAATTGATGATAATCATGAGGAAAAAATTATTGAACAAGAAAATCTAACCATTACTTGTGATGAAGTCATTTTAGAAGAACCAACTTTTGAATGTCAAGGGCATTTACTTTGAAGTTCTCCTAAAAACTATCCTACTAGGAAAGGTATCATGGTGCAAGAAAACAACAAAATTATTGAACTCCTTTCAAGAAATAGTAATGTGTCTTCCTTGGGTGACGGTAAAAATATGATACTAGATTTCCCCTTCTTAGAGATACATCAAGCCAAGGTCACTGAGGTTATGAATGCACAAGTGTCCATTGGCTCCCCCTAGAATGGAACTCCTACATACCTTGTGGGACATCCTAAGAATCCTTTAATTCTTCATCCATCCTCACAACAACCACAAGTTCAAAAGAAACCTACACTCATCTCAGAACCACCCAAAAGGCAACTCGATAATGATATCATTTCACACCTACCGAGTTAAAATGACATTTCTCACATATATAACAAAGTGTATACAATCAAGGAAAACCTTGAACTTGAAGGACTTATGAAGTAACTTGGGAAAGGATGTGATGCTATAGAAGAAGGAATCCATGTCCCTATAAGGACTAATTGTCTAGGTTATTGTCCCTCCAAACAAAATCCTTCATTTAATGTCAACACTAGCACAAAAGATTCTTCCAAGAAAACTTTAACTTTGATGCATATGAAAATCATAGATATCTCATTAGATATGTATCAAGTTAACATTTTTTTTACTAATTATAATAAATAACATTAGTTCCTTCTTCTTTCCATGCAATAGTTGTAGGATCATAGCATACTCACTATTCCATGTCTTACATTCATCGCAAGTCATTCCCTTTTTGCAAGGAGCAACATATCATCATCCATTTCGAGCTCACCCTTGTCTTGCACTAAGTGGGGGCAAGGATTTAGGAAGCCTTATCCTCATATGTCATTTGTCATTGTCTCTTTTGGCTAGTTGATCACCTTTCATAAATAGAAAAGAGCAAGCTTGGGATGTGGACTACATGCCTTAAGTTGGCTCACATATGACTTACCTATTCATGATGTAATCTGATTTCAAAACATGCAACTTGGGATAGGGATTTCCAAGTTGAATCACATGTCTTCTTTCATTTATCATTGGCTACTTTAAAGTAATTTCTCACAGTGAAGTTGTAGCAACCACTTTAAAGTGGTGGCATACATCAATGACATCTTTTGAAAAATTTCTTGGCACGATTTTCCTTTCTTCTTGTGATGTGTCCTATTCTTGGTGGTATCATTAGGTTTGATATCATCCAAGAGTGTACGATCTACTAACATGGCATGATGAAAATGAGGCATCCCATGAGCAGTGATTTGAAACTTTGACTTGTCCTCTCTTGGATACATTAGGCACAATTCTCCCTAGGAAGAAGACCATTACACGAACAAAGAAAAATCCCCTTTAATAAAAATTTTACATGACATGCAAAAGCATTTACAAAAGAATTTTTACTGTGGTGCTTTATCAAATTTATCAAGAGGATAACTTTGGTATGGTTAGTATGATGGGAAGCTGACACACTGGCATGACTTTCTCACTAAAAAACTTCTTTGGGGCAACTCACCCTGTAGATGATCTGATGTTATGTGGCCCTAGAGTGAGTGCATCTTTTTTCCACCTCATATTTATTACTCAATTTTCTTTCTTTTAGTTCTTGACATTACATGATTGTGTATCTTTTTTTGCTGCATATTATGCACCTTGTGTGTGTCCTTCGATGCTTATGTTAGTTTGACTTAGGATCTTGGATCCTGGGGGCTTGACTATTGCCCTGATCTTTGTCATCCTTTGTCATCTTCATTAGTATGTTCAGACCCCTCTTGGATGTTTACTTTAGTGTGAGTTTGAAGCAAGTTCATCCTCTCACTAAAGTGGGGGCTAAATGTAGTGTAGAAAAAAGTGCACCTTGCTTAATTCAAGATAAATTGGACTTAATGTCACCTTGATCTAGAGTTGTGAGGTGTTTTACACATCCAAATTAGGTCTTGGGCCCTTTTTAATATAAATTAACTTAAATTTTCCCTAATTTAATGTTCTAAAATGTATTTATTTACATATTCACATTAAATTTTGGAGGATTGTAAATCAAGTGGACCTAATCTAGTGTTGTAATTTTTTTTACACATTCACAAGGGATTTAGGGCCCTTCTAATCTAAATGGACTCATTTTTTCCTTAATTTATTGTTGTAAAGTGTATTTATTTACACTTTCACATTGGATTTTGGGTCTTATTGCATTTATGACCTTTATATCATCATTAATAGGTCCCTATGACCCTATATTATTTATCCCAAGGAATATTTTGATCAAATACCTAACAAAATCAACATAAAAACCTAATTTCTTCACTCCTCGACATCTTAGTTGGCAAAATAGCCCTTGTCGAACCCATTCGCCACCTTGGGTGAATGAATCCCATATAGGTGGGACTCATTAGTCTAGGATGGTGTATGAGTACCATTCAGTTGGGACTCATTCACCCAAGATGGCGAATGAGTCCCAATTGACCTATTTTTGAGGTTTGAGTGGGAAAATTTGGGTTTTAAGTTTAAATTTCTTCAATGTTAGCCTTGGGGATGAAATTAACTACTATTTAAGCTTCTTGGCTATATAAAAAAATATTTGAAATTATTATTTCACCTAAGAAATCTAAGAAACATCATACATTTATGTTCTCAAATCAAGCAAGCAAGACTTAGGCATTTCAAGTCTTCACAAGGTCATCAAGATAGTTTTCAAGACATATTCTAAGGCATTCAAGAGGAAGATTATTCATAAATCATTGTATCAATTCAAGATCCCTCGTCATGGAAAGGTTTTAGTTGCATTACTTCATGTTCATGCTTCATTGTCTTAAAAACTATATGGTTTAATTACTTAAAAGGGATTTGACCAAGGCAAACCCCCATTCTTTAACAATCAACACTTTTGTTATCTTTCTTTGTGTAATCATAGATGTAGCTACTTTTAAGACTTGGAGATCATTGAAGAATAGGTTGCAAGATGATTGGTGTGACTTACCCATTACTAAGGTCATAATCTTCACAAAAAGGTCATCTACAACCCTGAAATTGGACTTTTAGATCCGGCCACTTGGAGAAGCAAAAAGAGAAAATTGAGAGGTGCAAAGAAGAACCTTGAATCTCCAAAAAATATAAACTAGTCTCATTCACCACAAGTGGTGAATGAATCCCATTTTTGGTCAATTTTGGGATTTTAGCATTTTTGGATACCCTTTTTCAAGAAACATGTTCTTGTGCAAAAACATTGATCTAGGACTAATTCACCCAGATTGGTGAATGAGTCCTAGTGGGCCAAAATTTTAGAATCAATAGCATTTCTAGTCCTCATTCAAGCCTCTACAAGTTTCTAGGTGCACATTTTCAGTTTTGTAGTTTTTTGTGTTGTTTTATTTACTTTTCCAGGTCATTTTGCAGGTCATTGCATTAAACTAGGGTTTTTCATTTCATCCTTCATTGCATTTTATTTTTTAATTTTACACTTGGTGGTGAACCCCTTATTTGACATCATTCAATCCCCAATAACATTCCCTTTGCTAGATTTCAATCTCCTTTGCATTGAAATCTGAAGGATTTTTTCTTGAATGTGGAGTGCAGGAAGACTTGTTGCCCTTGGTCTTGCAAACTTTAGTGGTGATGATTTTATATTCTACACAAATGTTGTAGAATCTTTTCAAAAATTACAATGGACACTGAAGCATCATCTTATGGTAGATGTGTTTCTTCCCAACCAACATGTGTTGATTTATTTGCAGATATCTCCTTTAAAAATGCACCAATGCCACAAGAATGATACTTACCCCATACCAAAAGCATAGTGCCCAGAAACCATATCAACCCAAAGACAATCAAATATTTTTTAGACCATATCTTTGATCCAAAGTTGCATACCAACCCCAAGAGTTAATGGGAAGGGGCTTTGCAAAGGATGGTTTCCAAGTCATCAACAGGAAAATCCATGAGCCTAGGAGCAAGACTTTGGTATTATGGTTTACCACAGTCCATGCCAACATGCATGCATTCGTGCCTAGAATTGGTGGATATCTATGTTGAAAATATTGACAACGTGAGCATAACTATTAGAGGTGGGGAACTCAAAGTCACCATTAGTGCTATGGAAATTAGGGATATGTTATGCATCCCTACTCATATGGAGGCTGATGTTTTCTCATGGGATGATATGAAGAGATACTAGATAACTCAAAGAGATATGATGTTATTCTAGAAGGATGAAATGAGTGAGGGACCTGATGAAGATGAAGGGCCCGAATCCCCTCTATCATTTAGTCTGTTCAAATCAGAATTGAAAGATGTGTTTTCTATGTTAGCTTTCATGTATAGCCTAGAACGTGATGATAACATCCATGAGTACCAAATCGGTTTAGCTTTTAAGCTCAAGAAAGAGCAGGGGAAATACTTGTACGAGTTTTCCACAAAAATTGTAGAAAGGATGCTCAAATAGTTGAGAAAGTACCACCAATATTCTAAGTTCAGGTATTCATCTTTCTTGGTTAATTTGATTATGCACCAAAATGCTAATTTTTTCAAACATTTGGGATTATCGCTCCATAGGTTAAGTGGTTCAAGATTTTTAAAATCGGCATTAGTATGGACCCATGTGCTCTACAACACATATGATTATTATTTGTTCACAAAATATTTTTTGAATCTTGTGCTTCAAGATTTATCCTAGAATTATTTGGAAAGGTTTCCTCTTGGGTATCTAGACTGGATGCAGAACCATATGACCCCACTAGACTAGTTCATGGGGTTTGATTTCAATTTTATCAAGTTTCAAGGGTTTATAGGTGAGCCTTTTTGGTTGCCTAGGTATGTGATGACCAATACACTTACTCTGGAGATCTATCGACAATTGTTGATTGTATATCTTAAAGTTATGGTGGAAGAAGAAGAAACTCCTTCATGTGATTCCCCTTACTATCGACAATAGTAAAGTGACTCTCATGAAGAGGGAAGAACAACATGTATTGATGAAAATTTTGGCCTATCATGGCCTTAGACTCATCTATGATAATGGAGATACAATTCGGATAGGCACCTGAGCTTTCAACATGAGTCACGGTCATACGGGGAGGAAAAATGAAATCCAAACCTAGACAACCAAGATGCCTATATGGATTTGGATTCCATACCATTTGTGCGATCTCCATGTCCTGAATTTTACGATGTCATCATAGAGTTCAACCTAGGAATTCAAATGGGGAAGTCTTTTAAGATGCATCTGAGGAAGAAGGGGTGGTCTGAAAGGAAAGCAACCAATTTTTTGAGATATTAGTAGGAGATCAAATAGATAGCCCACTTGTGTGGTCCCATCCCTACCAATAATGAATTTGAAGACATTTATGATAAAGAGGATGGATCAGATTTAGATGAAGAAACCAATTGAGACCTTGAAGAAGAAAATGTCCAAGACACTAACTCATCGCATCTGATGGCCACAGTTGGGAATGGGAAAGAAAAATTAGTATCACAAAAAATTCAACCACAAGTCTCATCCTCTACTAGCATTCTAACAAAGGAAAAATAGACCCAACGGTCTACAAGGAAGTCTTTTGTACTCTAAAGAGCCTATGTTTCATCGAGGTTGGATGTTGAAGGGTCTAGAGCAACAAGTGCACCCCTGTAAAGACAACACTAGATTTATGTGGAAAACCCTAGAAGGGAAAAGCCATGTTGAGGATTAGCTCACAATATAAGTAATTGAAAAATCAGTACAAAGAGGCTACTACCAAAATATAACATAATATCTAGAAAGGCTCACAACCTAGGCTCACTGTCAAAATAGAAAAAAGAAAAGAAGATAAGAGGTGACTGAGATAAAAATAGGTATTCACAGTTCATTTCTTAGTATTTTTCTTAGTACTGACCCTCTAATCTTTTTTGTTGGTGAATGTGCCTATTTTTACTAACATTTGTGTAGATTTTTCACACTTGTAGAAGACCGAAGGTTAAAACTTCTAACATATTTATTGCATGAAAAGGAGGCCAAGAACATTAGTTAGCTTGTTTTTTTATTATTTTCATACTAGTTATGCACATATATCTAAATAAGGGGAGTCAAAATACTTGTTTTTCATGCTTTTCAAGTGGGCTATTGACATATCCAATCCCCTTGCACCATTTGATGATCCTAGGTGAAGATAAATCATAGTCCACTTAGTCCTTTGTGTTACCTAGAGGATCCTAGTGCATCAAATCTCTCCCCTTTAGGTGATCCAAGGGACCGACCGAGACATCTAGTGTCTTCTTCTTTAGAAGAACCTACTTGGGATTTCCACCTAGGGGACAATTCCAACCACGTGTTATCAGCAGGGTATATAAAGGAGGGAGAGTGAAAGTTGTACCTCAATCCAGTCATGTTGTGTATGGTGGAGTGTCAAAGCTAGGGTGATACCTAGATAAGACGTGAAGAGTTGCTCTAAGTTTCCAGTACCTCACTAGGGCTCCCAACTCATGCTTGTAGACAGGCTGGTGTTCACAGTTGTGCCCCACATACCATATGTATATCATGGACTCCCTAGTTTTCCTTGTTCAACCTAATTAGAGGGTTGTCTTGGCCATACCCTTAAACTAATCTTATGATTGTGTTGTTTTAACTATCTCTTTTGTGCAAAACCAGTGCACGTCTATTTAGTCAAGTTAGCATTTACCTTCTACTTTTTTTTTTTTTCTATCTTTTTCTATTACTATTTTTATCCAAGTTTAGTCTAGGTCAACTGATAGGCGTGACCTTTCCCTTGACAGGCGCAATCCTACCTTCTATCTGAGTCATTTCCTAGTTTGTTCTTGTCAAAATCACCCATCCTTGACAGAATAGGTGACCTTTCCCTAGGATAGGTGACTCTACCCCAAGATAGGTGACCTTGCCCTAAGACAGGCGACTCTACCCCAAGATAGGTGACCTTGCCCCAAGACAGGCGACCCTGCCCTAAGATAGGTGACCATGCCCTAAGATAGGTGACCATGCCCTAAGATAGGTGACCCTACCCAAAGATAGGCAACCTTGCCCTGAACAATCAATCCAACCTTTGGTTCAATCAATCTATTAGTCCGCTCGTCTGTTCTAAGCATCTATTTCTCCATTTTGAGCATCTGTTTCCTCATTTTGAGCATTTGTGTGCTCATTCTATTAGCTCATTTGTCTATTTCAATCATTTCTTTCCCTGTTCTAAGCATTCATTTTCCCGTTCTATTAGTTCATTCATCCATTTTGAGCATTTGTTTCTCCATTTTGAGCATCTATTTCCTCATTCCAAGCATCTATTTTCCCATTTTGATAGTTCGTTCATCCATTTCAAGCATCTATTTCCCTGATTAGAGCATTCATTTTCCCATTTTGATAGTTCATTCGCCCATTCTGAGCTTCTATTTTTTCATTCCAAGCATCTATTCCCTTATTCTGAGCATCTATTTCCCCATACCGAGCATTCATTTGCTTGTTCTAATAGTCCATTCATCCATTCTGAGTGCTTTTTTCCTAGTTTTGAGCATCTATTTCCCCATTCTGACCATTCATTTGCCCGTTGTGATAGTCCATTCACCCATTCTGAGCATTTGTTTCCCCGTTCTCAGCATTTGTTTCCTCATTTTGACCATTTGTTTGCCTGTTTTGATAATCTATTTTCCTGTTCTGATCATCTGTTTCTATGTTTCAAGCATCCGTTTCCCCATTTGAGCATTTGTTTCCCCATTCTGGGCAACTGTTCATTCATTCTAAATCCCATTCTTCATCCCCTTTGCTTGGGAGACCTTTCTCTTGACTTGGGCAACCTTTCCCTTGACTTAGGTGACCTTTCCCTTGACTTCGGTGACCTTCCCCTCAAGATAGGTGACTTTTCCCTCAAGATAGGTGACCTTTCCCTCAAGATAGTTGACCTTTCCCTCAAGATAGGAAAAATGTCCCTCCAAATAAGTGACCTTTCCCTCTAGATAGGTGACCTTGCCCTCTAGATAGGTGACCTTTCCCTCTAGATAGGTGACCTTGCCCTCAAGATAGGAAACCTTGTCCTCCAGATAGGAAACCTTGCCCTCAAGATAGGTGACCTTTCCCTCCAAATAGGTGAACTTGCCTCAAATTTGGGTGGCCTTACTTCCCATACAAATTCTAGAACATGAATCCTTTCGGCCATTGAAAGCATGTTGTCCTGTGAGTCGTTCGCCGCTACTGAAAGATTTTTATCACCATCCATCTTCCCATAATCACCCTTCTTATCCATCTACATTTCCAAAAGCTCATTGTTTCATCATTCAAATCATCTAGAAGTATCTTAAAGAATCCTTAGATCATGTGTCCATCATGACTTCATCAATCTGAATCCCCTAGACTTCGTTTCTAAGGTTGTTGTGCAAATTTTCCTAGGTGCCTGATCATAATCATTATCATTTGCGTCTACTTAGGATTGTCATCCATCTTGAGTTAGTTAATCTTCATTATGACCTAATCAATCTACTTCCATCTTGAGGTAGATTCATTGTTGTAATCATCTCATTCGCAATCCAATTCGATCATCAACACCTTATGTCATCTAAGTCACATCTCTAAACTGGGTTTAGAATCCATGTCATCTTCCTATCTGATCAATCATCCAATCTTGTCTCATCAATTCTATCAAATCCCATCACATCCTCCAATCATCCTAATCTAAGCTTCAATCCAATCCGAATTTGAGTTTTTAACCAATCCCAACCTGAGCTTAACCTAAATCCCAATTTGAGCTTTCATCCATCTATATCCAAGATCAGAAATCTATATCCAAGAACTTCAAATAATGGAGCAAATCTTAAGATATCTTCTTCCATCTCCTTCCAATTAATCCCATTTATCTCTTCATCATCTATTCTCATCTTCTCGACCCATATATGTTTCATGTGATGTCATGAATCTTTATCCTCCTCCCACACAACCAATAATAGTGGTCAAGGGGAATCCCAATTACATTGATGATTATAATGAAATTCTTGTTGATAAAGATGAGTATAATGTAGATCCCCTTGATTCTATCGTTGCTAGAAATCTTTTTCCAATCACCTCCCAAAGTCTATCCATTCTTCTAAACTATCCCCCCATTCCTTCATTTGCATCTAATAATAGTTCTTATGCTACCCTTGACAAGGCATATCAAGTACCCTCACCATCCACATATCCATCATGTCCTCCCTCTACATCTCTCTCCTATCCAACATCCACATCCTCCTATAGTAATCCACCATCCCCATACTCGTGTCCTTATCATCAATAACCATCACAATATCTCTACCTTAATCCCAAATCCCAATCTTCCCATCTTAATCCAACACCCACTTCTTCCTATCATAATCCACCATCCCAATATTCCTCTTATCCTAATCTACCATCTCAATCTTCTTATCCTAATCCTCCACCCATATCCTCCTACACAAATAAATCACCCATGTATTCTAATCCTAATCCACCATCTCAATCTTCCTATCCTAATCCTCCATCCATGTCCTCCTATGCCAATCTACCATCCATGTCCTCCTATGCTAATCCATCATCTCAATCTTCCCATCCTAATTCAATCTCCACACCCTCCTATCTTAATCCACCATCCCAATACTCCTACTATAATCCATCGTCCCAATCTTCCTAGCCTAATCTAACTTCCACATCCTCTTGTACCATTCCCCCATCCATTCCATTATATTGTAATCCTCCTACCAATTCACCCTACCTCAATCCTCCACCTAATCATAGTCCTACATCCAATTCCATCCACTTATCTAATCCTAATCCACCAATCCCTAATCCTAGTCCTCCACCTACTCCTAGGCCTCCATCCAATTCCATCCACTCATCTAATCCTAATCCACCAATCCCTAATGCTATTCCTCCAACCATCCTTAATCCTCCATTCATTCCCATCACCCCACTTAATCCTACATCCCTTCCAAATGTCGTCCAAGGACTCATGACAATAGAGACATCCCCAAACCCACATCTTGATGTTGTGGAACCAAGCCCTCCTACTCTATCATGTATATTCATTAGTGGTGAGGCTCTTCCCCATCCTATGTCTATCACCCCTATTATCACTCCTAACACCATCCAAACCGTTGAATACACTAAGTCCCCATCTTCTACTCCTAGAACCATTGAAACTAGTGAAGACACCAAAATTCAATCCACTCCCCCTAGTCCTAGTATCACCACACTACAATCCCATGACCTTCATGAATTCTCCATCCTCCCAACACTCCTCCCTCATCATGCCAAGAGCTTGATCCAAAGCCTGCCAATATATCCCCTTCCCCAAGTTAAGATATTGCCATCCTATCTACTCCATCTCAATATCATATCCCTCCATCCATTTCATCTCATGATCCTACCATCCCATACACCCCATCCCAAGATCACACTAGCTCATTTTTTCCATCCCATGATCCCATTTGCATTCAAGAGTCAATCATTCCATATCATGAGCCCTTACCACCCACAATCACAAATCCAGATCCTATCATATCACCTAATCCCTCTCTCGATCCCTTATCACTCATTCCTCCTAATCAGGATGTTGTTATCCCATCATATCCATCTCATGATCCTTCATCATTGCCTAGCCCTACCATCCCAACACCACTTTTATATCACCTTGGTAACATTACACTTATCCTTGGTGGTCTTCTTACAAAATAAAAACAAAGCATATGCACCACCCTACCTCTTCCACCTGCTAATGAACTCGCATCATGCTTCCAAAAGAATAATCATCCTACCATAGATCACATGCTCGATAACATGAACTATTAAGGAAAAGGTTTAGCCCTTCATGAGAAAGGTACTTTAAAGCCCATCTAGGTCAAAGAACATCCAAGCACACAAGGTCTTGGATATATCTCCCAAAAATCACAATCCAAAAATTGTTGGTACAACCTCCATACATCCTAAATGATCCTCTTCTAAAGGAATGAGAGGCACTTCCCACTATTCCACCAAATAATTTGTCGCCATTCCCCCTCCTCCATCATATTACCTCAAAACAACCGTCCATCTTCCTCCTTCATCTTTTAAATCCACTTTGGGTCCTTATGTCCCTCCACCAAACTTCACACATCCCCCATATACACAGTCTATTTTGGGCCCTTACATCCCAAAATCACCTCCTCCATCCCATCTTCTATATCCTCTCATCCATCCATCACCTATCCCTAACATACCTCATAAAATTCCTAACCTCATAATCCATAATTAGGATCAACAAAGGCACTCCTTCATGCATGTTATCTCACACCCTACACCCACACATCATCATCACAATCCTACCTCTTTCTCTCCACCCATTTTCCTCCACATCATCTATAACCTCATACCCATCCCATTTCTACTAAAAGAACTTTTGATACCAAAGTAAAAATGCATAAATCCAAGCATCCACGTGAATCTAAAGCTCCTCATGTCCCCTTAAAATGAGATGTTGAAGAAAAGAAAAATCAAATCCAAAAGACAAATCAAACCCATAGGCCATCAAGTCCAACTAAAGCTAAAATCAAAACCATGTGGATCCCAAAGAAAAATGATGCCATGCCATCAAATTAAAAATCCATAATGACATCCAAAGTTTCTAGTCCACCAAAAAATCATTCACATCCTCCTAAATCTGTTTTGGGTCTTTATGTCCCAAAATTCACTATCCCAACTCCTCCATTATCGTCACATTCTCCATCCATCAACCCTCCTATCATTTCACATACACCACATGTGCCAATGTTGGTCCTGAATACCTTCCCCTATCACACATCCACTCCATCATTTCATCCATACACTTTCCAACACCCTATCCACTATCCCCCATATCTCCCCCATCAAATTCCTTTAATCCATCCTCTTGCATAATTCATCCATTCTAATAAGGTTGTACCAACATATAATAGTTTCTTTACACATGGGCTCTTTTCACCTCATATGGAACTTGATACTTGAGTCCTTCATCCATCTCCTTATCAACTATCTTCTAAATCCCCATATCCCCATCCCTATCATTATCCACCTCCATTTGCATTTCTGTCTGAAAAGTCAAAAAAGTCAAAAAACAAAATAGTAAAGAGAAATAATTCATCTAATGGTGAGAACTTGGTAAGCAAGCTCCTTGGATAAGTACCATGATTAAAACCTAGCAAACAGACATGATATGTAAATCCCCCATCTGGTTTACTTCCACAATTGGGGGAAACTTCCACCTATGCATCCCCTTCCTCTATCTCCTACATCCACCTATCTTCTACATCATATCCATCATATCCCATTTACCCCAATTCCCTCATCTTCCTTGTGATCTTGATAAAGATAGTGGCACATATATATACATTCTTTAGACACCTCTTAGCATATTTTCCCCTCATCCATACACTATCCTATTCCTATCCCTATCCATCCACCATCCTTATCCATGCATCATATCCACATCCATCCACCTTCCTTATCCAAAAATCATATCCATATCCATTAACTATTTTATTTCCCCATCCTTCTACCTTCTCTCCCTCTTGTCTCGTCATGCAGGACACATATAGACTGGGGCGTCTTCTTCTCTATAAAATAGTCCTTGATGATATCATCCATCCAAGTAATCCCTTTCACCTCCCCACCCATATTTCCCTACCCATCCAAACAATCTCTTTCATGCTTCTAAATCCTTATCCCTCTATCCATCCATCCTCATATCTCTCCATCTCCCTATCTTTATCTATCCACCCCTCTATCTTTATTTTAATTCCATCTCATCATCCCTTGTCATTGGTATCAAGCTATAGGCTGCCCTCATGCAATCCAATGCCATTCTATCTCACTATCATCACTCCTATCTATTTCCTACATCTTCCTAATATCTTATCACTTTTCGTCACTCATCTATCCATTGTCTCAACCTCCCAATTCATCTTATAATGATCTGGATAACTATCCCATCCCTGAGCTTCGCATAATCCACATTTTATGCATATCACCCATCCTATCCACATAGCCTATCCTGGCTCATCATATCAGTTCATCATCGTATCTCCTTATCATGGTCACCTCACCGTCCTTTATCCACTATTTGTCTTTGGCCTTTTTTCAAACTATGTCACCCCTACACTTTCATGTAGGCAAGGTCGATCATTTTATCTACCCTTAGGGCTTTGCTTCTTATCTAGTCTGTCCTCTTTCATCATCTATCTTTGGCCTTGTTTCGAACTACATGGCCCCTATGCTTTCATGTAGACAAGGTCGATCCTTTGGTCTACCCCTAGGGAATTTTTCCATCCCATTTTTTTCATGCATTGAGGTCTCCATTTTCCTCTTTCCTCTTTTATCCATGACCTTATGTCAAACTACGAGGGCTCTGCGCTTTCACATAGGCAAGTTTGATTTTTGATCAACACCCAAGCCTCTAGGTCTTTAGAGTGTGTTAGTCTTGTGTCCCCTAGCTCTTTAGAGTGTGTCAGTCTTGTTTCTTGTGTCTCATGTCTTGTTTTGTGTCGACAAGTATGTCCTCTACATGGTTCTTCACACATGAGATCCATTAGTATCATGAGATTCAATCGGTTTTGGAGTATCCTGCATCATAAACGATCTTTTAGGTTAGTATCCATATTTGGTCTCAATAGTATATATCCTTCCTAATAGACCTCATCAACCCCATCCATCCTCTCGATCCTATGGCAAAGGATTTTTTGAAATTGATAGCAATGTTTGATACTTTTGGCTTATATTTATCATTTGAGCTCCCTATCATCACTTATCAAGGCCACCATGATCTATCATATTATGATGTGTTTTGATTGGTTAATATAGGGACATATCTTGATCTTTTTTTTTGTTGTCTTCTTGGTTGTCCCATGTAGTGTCCACCAAGACCCCTAAGGTCTTGTGTTACACTAGGGCATCCATTTTTGCTTGTGGTTATCCCAATATCGGTCCAACCAAAGTCCTCACAAATTTGGTGTGTTGGGATCATCTCCTTGTTTATTGTGTTTGTGTATCCATTAGACACTAATCCACCTTGGTTTCAAATACCATGATACCTAGTGTCTTATGCTATAGCAAAAATCATTTCTCCAAAAATGGAAAATTGCATTAGGATTGCATTTAATTTTCTCTTCCATTGCATTGCATGTATCATCTATCCCATCTCAATCCAATAATGACCCATCCAATATAGCACAAATCATCTAATCACATCCTTGGCCTTGTTCCCAGCCTTGCTACAAGCTTTGACCCAATCAACATCATCATCGGGATATATCCTTCCCTCATCAACAAGACTCCATCAACCATCAGTCCATTGTGGCTTGTAGCTTGACTAGGGAAACATCATATTTGTCTTTGAATCCATTTGTACTTGCCTTTATCTCTTCATATTACTATCCTATATTCCATCCATCATTTTTTATCATCTTCCCCATCTACTCTTTCCTCATCTCATCCATTTCGAGAGCGCACCCGTGTTCTCTTAAACCCGCATGTCCTCTCGAGGGGGCATCCTAAATCCCTAATCTTCATCTTCACTCCCATCATATTTCTTCCTAGTCACTCCTCGAATGACTAGGGCATCTTACTTAATCTAACCATCTTCTTCTAGGTGCTATGTTTTAATTTTCTTTGAAAGGATGCTACTTTGTAACACCATCTCAAAGAGGGGAAAAATACAAACATTTAAATTTGACCACTTATATTTGGCCAAATTTACCCTTTTCATCTAAATATCCTTCTATCCACATAAGTTAAATAATGTTACTATTATTTAATTAATACCCCTAAATTATTCTAAATCCCTAAGTTATTTAATTAATAATTAAATACCTTACCCCTTTATCCATTTCTTCTGAAGAATTAAATAAATAACCCACTTATTTAATTCTCTTTATGTCCCATCTACACTTAATCCTAATTTATCTCCTAATCCCATTATTAGGGATGTGACACATCCCTAATCTATGATTATGATGTGTCACATCCTCCAACTTTTGCAAGTTGGATCCTAATCATCATTATCCACCTAACTCTCTTCTAATACTTCATTAACTAGTCTAATCAGTCCTTTAGTCAACTCTTCCCACATCCCAATGGAATTTTTAATTCCATTTTATTCTCCCAACAACCTTAATGGAATTTTTAATTCCATTTACAATCCTCAAGTCGTCTTCCCCATGTGAATTTAAAATTCACATTTATTCATCCAATGCATTTCTCTTCCCCATGTAGGTTGTTGGGAAATTCTAAATTCCTTCATAGGTCACATTAGTCACATGGGACAAGGACCTCCTTTATGAGGACCTTGTCTTATCCCCAAGGTACTCCCCAATCATGTGAATTTAAAATTTTGAACATTTATTTCCCCAACAACTTCTCTCATCCCCATGATGATAAGAGAGGACTTTCTAAAGTTCCTCACTTGTCACCATCATCCTCATATGGGGACAAGAACTTCTTTTTTGAGGAAATCCTCCCCTAATCCAAAAGTACTTGCAAGTAACTCCACCTCACATGTCCTCTCTCCACCTCACATGTCCTCTTTCCACATCACCTATCCTTTTCATACCTCATCTTCCAATGGCAAGATGTGAGGGCTTGTGAGTCCTCAACTCACCACAACCCTCCATCTTGCCCATGTTGGCTAAATCCTAGTCATTGAATTCTCTAGAGACTCTTCCATTAAAATGGAAGATTTGGTCTCATTTTTACATACAACACATTCATAATTCTACGTTCAAGCAACTCAACTTTCAACTTAGCACTCTCAAGCACTTGCATTCATTCTACATTGTTGCAGCCTTCAAGCTTTCAGTGCATCCACATACAATACTTATGGGTATGTGCAGGATCATGATAGGCCAAAAAGTGGCAATATGTAAGTGATATGATGGCCCATGTGGCCGACGACCTTTTTTTATCCAAAATTGATGAAATGAAACGGGTTTTAAAAGGAGATTCTCAACTTTCCACCAATATAATTTATGCTTTACTTTGAATTTAATAAATAATTATTATTCATTTTCTATTTGAATTATGACTAAAGTCCTGATTGATAGGCTAATTGAAAAACATCTATAGCTTTCAAATGGTATCACATTTTTTGAATCCAAAACATGTGTCACATTCTATGCTTTGCATACTATAGGATTAAAAAAAAAAAAATTGAATTTCATGAATTTTTGACCAAGTTAAGTTGGTCAGACATTTGAGTTTATATATTTGTTAAAAGTTGTAATAAAAAAATCATAATTAATTGTTTACTTGGAAAAAAATTAAAATATGCATCACATTGGGACACGAGTCTTCTAATTATATCTAAAATATTATACAAAAATATTATCATTTTATTGTGGTTAGGGTGGTCAGACAGACACCTACTTCTTATTTTTTCTCTGAAATTTAAGTACTACTACATTGAAATTTCAAATTTTCACCAAATATATATATATATATATATATTTAACATAAACCTAGTAGTTTAGAAACTACATGCAATTTTCTATAGATTATATTCTTACATATTTTTAAAATAATATAGATAACTTATTCAAATTTTTACGTCAAGTTGCCTAACTCTAATTTTCTAAATTTTCATTGCCACTTAAGGGCCTATTTTTTCCATGATGATCCTACACATACCCTTATCCAAATACCCACATGCACCATTGCTTTCCTCATCACCTCTACTTCATTTTGCATCCATTTTTAGGTCATTCACTAATGAAAAATCACACAAAATCAATAGTTCAAAAAGTAAAACCAAAAATGTCAACTTGGATAAGGTATATTTGTTGTTTCATCTTTCTTTTATTCAAGTTCAATTTAGGCTAATTTTGAGATGGTTTTGTGTTGTTTCTCCTTGAATTTGTTTTTTTTTTGCATCATTTAGGATAGTAAATAATGTTTCACACAAGAACACAATCTCAATGCAACAAATATTCCACCACAATAATTCCATCAACACTCGTAGCCTTCAAGTGACCAAGATACCTCAACTCATTGCATTCAACAATCTTGCATTATAGATCGCACAACAATTAAATCCTTTGAACTTAATTTCAAATCATATGACTCAACACTATTCCACCCCATATTTCACATCAATTCACCTTCCATTTATACCATCCACAACTTGAAAAACATCTTCAATTAAACTACACTAACCTTACTATTTACAAATTCAAAATAGGTTGGCATTAAACATTACCATTATGGAGAGGAATACAAAGTGGACCAAAAAAAATTAGCTAGGACCCAAATCAACTCTCATATGCCACACTACACTTTTATTAATCATTGAACATCTTCAAATGTAGTGTAAACACCATTAAACTTTGAATTTCAGGCTTCCTCATACCTAAAGATGGATTTTGAACAACATAACATGCTTCATCATGATCTAGAATATTCCTCTAACAACCTAAAATCTATTAAACTCCTTTGAAAGAATTTGCACCTTCAGAATGTAAATAGCTTGTACACTTAGACTACACTTCCAAACACTGCAACAACAAAATCCATCCTCTGTGGCACCAAACCATGAATCCTCTTCATGTAGGAAAGAGATTGACACCATAATCAAACCATTAAAATAACAAGACCTAAAGAACAACTGCAAAGAAATGTGGAGAAAATACATTTCTCCCAACACCTTTGTAAGCAACACTACAAAACTAGTTCACACACTGGTGAACATAACTCCCTTTGACCATCAATCTAGAAGCCAAAATTTTGGATATACAAACTCTGAACACCTCTATCAAACACATCCAATCCACACAACCATATCTTCAACCTAGAAGAAATGCGAAGGAAAACCAAAACACCTCTACAAACCATAACAACTCTACACCATCCTCTTTCCTTATTTTATAAATTTTCTCAATATACTCAACATCTAAACCATAAATATAAGATGCTCAAAGCAACACTAAAGGTTAGCATCAATAACTTAACTGCTGACAATGTAATGCAACTAATCAAAGCATCAATCTCTCTTAATCACTACACAATTATCACCAAGGACAACACAAGCCTATTAACATCAATGACAACACCTTCATACTTGCAACAAAGAGAACTCCAACCTCACCCATGTCTCCAAGTATCCATGTGCACCTATAACCAATCAATACATGCCAAACTCTAAATTCAACATAGCACCATCATGAAGTAATCAAGAAAATGATCATGTACTCAATATAAAGAGAACCATGAAGATCAATGTCAAAGTTCCAAATATTGAATCAAGAACCTATCATGACATCATGACCTAACCATTTCCTCCTTTGAGATCACATGCAATAATGCATGCATGCTAGTATCAAGAGATTACATACCATGCAAAACTCTAATATAGAATCAGGAGTATATCATGACATAATAATAAACACACTCTAAACTAATAAACACTATCTCCAATCACTTGAAGATAACCATCACCAATTATGAATCCACATCATTGACAACACACCCACTGAATGATGATACCGAGCTACACATGGCATCATGGAAACCATGTCTTCCATTAAGATCATCAAGGTCCACACACACTCAACTACAACTCCAAAAACTCTAGAGAACAATTGAAACCAAGATCTCCAAAACAAGAAGATACAACCGCCATCAAACATTCAGGAACCAATCCTACACCATCAAGTCATTAGTGCCAGAATCTCCCACTGAAAAGTGTAACCATGAAATGTACCAAGGTATTATGACATCGTGATCAAACACATTCTACAAGTCCCATCAACTAACTAATTAGGTACTCTAATTATCCATCCTCTCATCCCAAAGCAACATACCAATGCATAAATGACCTATGGACAAGGCCAACTAATAAAATTTACATCAACACATAATCAATCTCATGGATATAGACACTCTACATTGAGTCATCCCATTGTAAGAAAATGGTAGCTAATCCATAAACCTGCATAATTTGTAGATACCAAACAATGAAGCATACAAATTCATATTCACATTAGTATCCTACAAAATGAGACATCAAAGACAATAACCTTGTAGAAATCAAGACTCAAACACCAAATCAACCATAGATCTAATTTTCAAAACATGTCCACAAATGAGTAACCATAGTCAAGGAACCAAATAAGCATCAAGGAGATAAGAACAACCTCCTAACACCAAACCAAATCACCACCAAACAACCACACACATGATCATGTCATGTCAATGCTCAAATATACTTGTATATCCACGACACCATAACCATCGGCAACATTATTAATACACTCAACTATCACCGATACAAGACTCTAAGTCTCTACTTGTGTCAAACCATGTCCTAAAAACAAAAGACAAGCATTATACCTATCACCATCAAATTCCAACTCTTAAAAACACCTATAAACCTATACCAATAAGCACCAAAATGATAACCATATGTACCATCATAAATATCATATAAAAACATTTACTATCCCAAATTTTCACCTCTTCGCTCATCTATATGCTCACACAATCACACCCCAAATCTTGGGATCCTACAAGTGATAAAAAAAAGTGCCATCATATTCTACACTAAAAATTGAAAATCTGCCTAATCTTTGGTGTAGTACACTACATGCTCCCCAACACCTATTTGAGATTGAAAATCTGATTTTGTATGCAAAAGTTATGCTCAAAACCATACAACCGAGAACATCAAACTTCTCAGCTCCAAAAACTAATAAATGAAAAAATCAACTAACCAAACCTAGACCACTGCATAGTGGTTAGAACCACCTTTCCAATGAGTATAAGAAGTTGAACAACCAACATCCTAAGAGAAAGTTATACCCATTTGAACAAAAATTCCAACTTCACTATATAAGCAACTCTTTGGTGGATCCCACTCCAAAATAAAATCCATTTTAATTTTGTAAATTTATAAGTGTATTTTTTTTTTAAATTTTAAATTAAAAAATTAAATAATAGTCGAAGGGGGTAGTTTAAAATGATTTAATTTAAATTGTCAACTATTAAATATTTACTTTAAAGTACTTATTCAACCATCTTACTTTTATGTCGAAGTTTAAAGATTTTTAAAAAGGCCAATGGTTTTTGTGAATATTTTACTGGCACTTAAAAGGATTCATAGGCTAGGTAAGAAGCACTACAATGAGACATGGTGGATGCAAGGGTAGGTACGGGTCTAAAGATGCCACCCCCCTCAATAATATACATTTTTTATTTATTTCAAAAATATTTGAAATAAAATTTATTTTGTTTTAACCTTTTTCTTTTAAAATATTTTGTACGGTTTTAATTAGAATTTTTCTCTCTACATATTTTACTAATTTATTTTATTTATGTGACTTGTGACTATATAGAAGGGGGTCCATGGAGTTACAAAAATTGCATTTTCTTCAACTTCTACAAAATAGGTTGAGTTTGAAGTTGTTTTTTTTCTTTCTCAACCATTCTAGATCGAATGGTGAGGCTAGTTTAGTTTCAAGATTTCATCTGCAAAATTTTCTCAACAAAACCCTCATATGAAAGATCAATCCAAGAAAACCCTTTTGAACCAAAAGCTTCATACCTTAGATCTCCAATAAAACCAACATATCTTGACAACCCAAAAACCTAAATCTACATATAAACACCTGGAACATGTGTTCCATATCTTTTAATGCCTCAGTCCTAACATGTATTCCCATGGATTAAATTTTACACCAAATCTACTCAAAACAAGGGATAACCAAAAAACATGGAAGATCACACCTCCCATCAACCATAAAAGCTCTAATACCACCTGTTGGGAAATAATGCATCATAACCCAAAATTTTAATCCATTTCACATATAACCCCATCAGAGATAAACATGCATGCAAGTAACCATAATGCATAGATGAAATAGAGAAGCCATGATATAACATAAGATATAAACACCTAGAACATGTGTTCCATATCTTTTAATGCCTTAGTCCTAACATATATTCCCATGGATTCAATTTTACACCAAATCTACTCAAAACAAGGGATAACCAAAAAACATGGAAGATCACACCTCTCCTCAACCATAAAAGCTCTAATACCACTTGTTAGGAAATAATGCATCATAACCCAAAATATTAATCCATTTCACATATAACCCCATCAGAGATAAACATGCATGCAAGTAACCATAATGCATAGATGAAATAGAGAAGCCATGATATAACACAAGATATACCTTGGGAAAACCATCAAAAGGGAAAAACTTAGCCTCCAAATGCATCTATACTCCATCTATTATTCAACAATAAAATATTATGAGGTACAATGAATACCTCTAAAGCGTCAAGCCTCTCCAATGCATTCTCATGTGTTCAAGAATTAAACCACGCATCTCATGCCATGCTTCACATATACACTCCCTAGAAAGGCTCAATAATAACAACCCACTCACCCAACAAACCTTAACTAGTAAACATGTGGTTGCTTTAATAGATAGAAGCTCATACAAATACAAAAAAGTGGTAAGATAAAACTATGTGCCAAAAAATCATGTGAACACAAAATACTAACCGTTTGTTTAATATTGGGTACTAAGTTTTCACTTTTAAAATATTTCTCCAATATTAAATTATTATCTCATGTCTCTCAAACATTAAATAATAATAAAATGTTACATTACAACATAAAGTAGTCCCCAAATAATAACCTAGTGTGATTAACCACATCTCCTAGGTGCATCAAAAATAGATAATTATTTAATTACAACATTATAATATATCAAATTATGGATTGTGTACAACACCATAATCCAATAGAAACCCTTTTGATTGTTCAATGTAAACCTCTTCTTCTAGTTGTCCATTCAGAAATGCTAACTTAATATCCATTTGGTCGAAATAATGAAAAAGATAGGGGGGATGAATGAGTTCACCACAAAGGCCTATTTTCCCTTATTTCATTCCAACTGTAATCTATAAAATGTAAATGAAGAAAAATAATCAAATCTGACAGAAATAGTAATCAAAAGGAAGATTTGGAAAGGGGGAAAAATTGTGTACCTTTCACCAAAATTCACCTTTTGAAGCTCACTAAGGACTCATTCACCCTATGTAGAATGGGTCCTAGTTAGGTTCCCTAAAAAATACTTTCTAGATTCTCTTCTATTGTGTCTACACTTTGAAATTCCAAATGCTCACCATCAGAAAGCTAGAAATATTTTTTTTCAAAGAGATTCCATGATTTGTCAAATTTTCTTGTAACTTTGACAACTTTTCAACTTTCTTCAATTTTTCTATTCAAAGGGTCTTCAACCTAAAATCTACAATCACACATCAAAGAGAGAAAAATGTTGTTTGTTAGGTGAATGGTGGTTTTCCTTAGTCACAACTCATTTTGGTAATTAAACCTCGAAATGTAATAGAAAAGAGTGAAGGAATGATGAATGAACAACACTATGTAACAACTCACCAAACATTATTTGAAACCTTGGATTATAAATCTGCAAACTAGCATAAAGTGGCCTCAATGAATGTAGATATTGATCATGAATCTTGATGAGAAACAATGTCCTTGAATGCTTGAATAGACCTCGAACACTACATCGCCATATCAGGTCAAACAATATGCATGATGTAAAAAATATTTGAATTTTTGAAAGGAATCTTGATTGTTGCAATAATCTTCAATAAATCTTCCCTTGAAATTCCTTGAAAATTCTCATGAATTGTTCATGATCTCATAAAATTGCTAGTAGGACTTGAACATTTGAAAATCTAGGTGAAACTAAGTGAAATAACCTTATATTTATATGTATCTTAACATTAATTCCTAAAATTCAAATATCAAAAGCCAACCTTCAATTATGGATTTTAAATCATTAAATTACCTCCAAAAACATATTTAAATGGGGGTCTTAAGTCTAAGTGAGGACCCATTCGCCATAGGGTGAATGGGTCCTAGGACACACATTGCTTAGTGTTAAACAATATGTTAAAATAGGGTCCTAGGTCTTAGTGAGGACCCATTCACCCTATGGAAAATGGGTATTAGGTCACTTACCTAGGAAACACATCTTCCAAAGTTAAGTGTTGTGAAATGGAATTTCTGATTATTAGATTTTATCCCTAAAAACTTTCATTTAGTTAGACTTGGATTTGAATTAAAGGGACCAATTAAGGAAAATTAACCTCAATAAATTAATAAAGCCCTAGATTAATGTGAAAGTGTAAAGGTACACCTTACAACACCAAAAAAGGCATAATTAAGTCCATTTTATTTAAACAGGCCTTAAACTTAATGTGAACATACACAATGCATATTGAAACACTAAATTAAGGTTTAATTAAGCCCATTTTATTATTAATTATTTCAAAATTAAGTTTGAAAAAGGGATATTTTTTCCTACACTACATTGGTATACATTGAAATTCTTGAATGTTGGAAGAGCTAAAAATCTCCTGATTACTTCTAGTCTTTCTAGAGAAAATGTCTCTTCAAAATCTACACCTTCAACTTGAGCATATCCTTTGCACACAAATCTAGCCTTGTTACAGATCACTTCACCATATTTATTTAGTTTTTTTCTAAAAACCCACTTGGTTGCAATCACATTCTTTCCCTTAGGTCTTGGAGCCAATTCCCAAGTTTCATTCTTCTCGATTTGATTTAACTCTTGCTCCATAGCTTCTATCCAACCTTTTTCTTTGCTTGATTTCTTATAAGAATTTGGTTCTATCTTTGATAGTAATGCAAAGTGTAGTTTCTTATTTTCCTTCTCAAGTCTCCTCTAAGTTTGAACCACACTGTCTTTATGTCCTATAATGTGGTCTTCAGAATGAGTCTTTTGAACATATTTTGTTGGAGGTTTTATAACATCTTTTGAATCTTCATCAATACTATGGATTAGATCTTCATCATCTTCTACTTTTGGAGTATTAGTAGACTTAAGTGTTTCATCAACTCTCACATTTTCACTATTCAAAATCCTCTTTAGTTTTTTGTTATAGCATCTATATTCTTTTCTTTTCAAAGAGTAACCAAGAAAAATACCTCCATGAGATCTAGAATCAAACTGGCCCAAAATTTCTTCCTTCCTTTTGATGTAGCACTTTCTTCCAAATATCTTGAGATGTTTGACTAAATCTGATCTTCTTCTCCATAACTCATATTGTGTTTTATCAATCTTCCATTTGATCTGAACTCTATTCAAGATATATACCATAATTTTAATCTCTTCTCTCCACTACATATCTAGAATATTTTCTTGACAAAATATTGGTCTTAACATCTCCTATACAATCTAGTTCTTCCATTCTATAACTTTATTTTTCTATGGATTCCTAGGAGAAAAAAAATACTTCTAGATCCTATGCTCTTCACTGAAGTTGTCATACTTTTAAAAAATGATTTTTCAACCTCTTTCTAATATCAAAACCTTGATTATTCTTCTGATTTCATTCTCTAAAAATTCCTTGAATTCCTTGAACTTCTCAAATTATTTTGACTTCTCTTTTAGAAAAGTAATCCAATTCATTCTAGTGTAATCATCAATGAGCATCATGAAATGCATCTCCTTGTAGAATCTTTATCCTCATAGGTCTACACGGATCTTTATGGACCAAATCCAATGGTTTTGAAGTAGAATACACCTTAGCAAGAAATCTATTTTTTTTTTAAATTTCAAGGCATAGTTTACAACTATTAGATTGAGGCTTCTTGATATTTGGTTTATTATATATCATTCCTCCTTAGCTAATCTTTACAATTTCATCAAAGTTGATATGCCCCAACCTTCTGTGTCAAAGTCAAATTTATTCTCTTTACATAGTAAGACAATTTTGTCTATTCAAATCACTGAGATGATATATGCCACTATTTTTCCTGCTTCCTTCCATAATTAGTTCTTTGGTACTTGATTTCTTTCTTTCATATCCTTTAGAACTAAATGATAGCTTATAAAATTTATCACTCATATGAATTACACTTAAAATATTATGTTTTATTCCTTCAACATAAAAACTTCATGTGTCTTTGTCCTACCACCAACAAGACTCAAAGTACCCTTACTGGTGATTTTTTCAATAGAGTTATTTCTAGGAGTCACAAAAAATCCCTCAAGTTTCATAAAATTCATTAAATTAATTTTATTTTTAGTCATGTAACTTGATAACCTTCTATCTATGATCCATACATTCTTCTCTTTCTGAGAATGTAGAGCAGTTTGAGAAATCATTGATTTCTCTACCTTTTTCTCTTATGAAACCTTCTTCTAAACTTTATCTGATTCATGAATTCTACATTCTAATCCACTTCTTCCTATTTCCAATAGATGAGGACTCACAAATTTTCTTTTGTAGTTCCTAGCAATGTGTCCAAATTTTTTGCATTTATTTAAAATGATATTTAAATTGAATAGATCTTCTAATGCATTATTGCTAACAAAGTTATTTCTTCTTACTGGAGCTTTTCTACAATCCATAGCTTTATGACCAAAATTATTAGAGTTAAAACAATAACTTTAAAAGTTATAATTTAACCTAGTGTTGTATCACTATCTTTCCAATCTTCTTCTCTTATTATAAACTTGAATAAAGCCATCATTTAGTGTCTTTCTTTCATCACTTGCAATAAATCTTTCAAACTTTCTACTCCTACAACCAATCACTTCTGTACTTGCTTTAGTAGGATTCATTGGATTTTTTGTCACCTTTTTATTGTGATCATCAAAACCAATTATGATTTTGACATGCAAAGATCTCTGACATCCGAATATCTAATCTAGAGTCTCAATACTCTTTCCAAACATCATTTACAACTATTGATTCACCTTCCCAAGCTCTTTTCTTAATGACACAACTGATTCAAGCTTCTCATAGTCCTTGTCCCTTGATAGTAACCTTTTTTTTTTCCCTTATGCATAAGAATTTTGGTCATTTATTAAAGGGAATCTAACCTACTCTTTCCCCTCTCCCAAAACTCTTTGGGATCTCTTCTCTAGATAGCCTATTCATTAGAAGTCATCCTTATTTACATGTATCTGGAGGGTAGTTTCAATAATAATGATATGGAATTTATGGTGGGAAAGGGGCAAACGTATCTTTAGGAAAGTGAGCTCATTGGTGTATCAACCTTAGGTAAAAATTTAGAAAGCTTTATCAGAGGTAAAAAAAATCCTATGTGCAAGCTCACAAAAATGTTGCTTCTCCTTTTACAAATTGGGATGGAGACATCCTAAAGAAATGACAATTCATTAGTTTTCCCTTCAAAGGTAGCTTTCATCACCCCTCTAAGAAAAAGAAAAATATAAATATAGTAAAGTGTTAGCCGCCTACATCAAGCTTCAATAAATTAAACTTTGATTGTGCATCAAAGGGAAATCTGGGTTTATCAGGGGTAGGGGTATGTATCAAAAATTGCAAAATTTTACCAGTAGGTTCTAAGTCAATAAAACTTCCCTCTTTCACCAACAATTTAGTAGAGGCTCAGGCATTACTTCATGGTTTAACTAGCAATAAAACTCAAAATATAATGAATAAATATAGAGGGTGACTCTCTGATAATAGTAAATGCATCCAAAGAAAAGAAAGTTTGGAATTAGTGACTCAAATACATCTCATAGAAGGTTTAGTTATTTCTAAGTAGTTTTCAAGAAGTCCTCATAACTCATACACATCGTGAAGGTAGTCAACTAGCTAATCATCTCACAAACATGGGTTGCGAATGACAGGAGGTGGAAATTCTAAAGGAGACTATCCTCATTAATGAGTATCCTCAACTAGCAACTATAGTAATATTTGAAATTTCAAATCCAAATTGAAGAAAGGTAAAATTGGATTAGTGTTCATGCCTAGACATGCCAAGTATATGGGCTCTCTAAAGAAGGGGTTAAAAAATTAGCAAATATTATTACCCATGTTTGTGATTAGAATGGAGAAATATCACATGGGTGAAGCTAATATCTTCAAAGGCCATCACTAAATAATATATCCATGGGCTAAAGGTGACATATCTTTTAAAATAAAACTTTGTTTGGCTAGATGCAGGTAATGATGACAGTGTATTGATCTCAATGTATCATCATTTTTCTGATAAAAATGATGCATTAAGTGGTATGATCATTCATGCCAAACATAATCCTTGAAGGTGTGAAATGACAAGAGTTATTTATATCTTTCTTTTTTGTTTTAAGCTTTGCCTCCAAGGGTGTCTCCCTGTCTTTATGTTGTGTAAGTCGAGGTCACTTTGCATTCACTTGTAGATATTTCTATGTTTATTGTATTTTCTCTAGGTTTTTGGTATTGCCCTTCTAGCGGCATCCCCTGCCTTGTATCCAATTATCACTGGTTTGGTTGTGGTGCTATCTTGGTGTCATCTATTTGATTGGATTGTGGTTTATATCCTTAACTCAAAGGTGGGTTTCCAAAACTATTGTGGTTCTCCCTTGGTTTGGTGGGTTTGGCTATTGGTGCTACATTGTGTGGAATTTGAGCAACACTTCTTAGCTTGGTAGTGGAGTTCTGAGTACGATTGTGTGCTTCTAGGTATATTGGCTTCTCTTTGCTTGGTGGAGGTATTTCTGGTAATAGCTTTGGGTATTTATTTCTTTTGTCAGTAGGTGTAGAATGGAATATTATCCCATAAATTATAGAGCTCCTTTATGTGTCCTTCCATGGGGAAGGCATTTCTTAGGTTATCTTCCGAGGGAGGAGTTGTAGTATATTTTCAAGGTTGACTACCCATGTTCTTAAAAATGCATTAACTGCATAATTAGGGAGGAGAATTTAAATAATCAAGAATTGAGATTAATTTTTCCTTCAAATTTGGTTTCTATATTCATCTCAAAATTGGTGGATATGGTGAAATGCTTCTAATTAGTGCAAAATATTGCATTAAAGGTGGCCAAATAAATCTTCTTAGAGAATAATGCTTTAATAAAAATTTTACAGTCATACAACTTCTAGAAAGGATAGGGTTATGTGGGTGGGCTCTTCCCGTGAAACTTTCTACTATACAAAATGGCATTTGTTTCCACATATGATGCTCTAAAAATTTCCTTTGAATTGAATAATTTGAGTTTTTTGAATAGTTCTTCAAATTGCCATGGCCATGAAATTGGGGGTGTGGTGGTTGTGAGCTTCAAGAATTTTTTTTATGTTTTTTCTTTCCTATTAGTACATGAGTGTCCTCGGGGTTTGGCGCTGATGTTTCCTCCTCGGCTTCCCATGGAGAATCATCCTCTTTAGCTATTTCTTAACATCAATATCATGGTAAATTATCAATTTTCTCCTCTTAATCATAATAATGATGAAATCTGGGAGGAATAGGGTGAGAATTTTGTGGAATGTTGCCGCATGGAAGAATACTAAGATGGTCTTTTCTCTTTGGATAGTTTTGTAATATCCTAGGATGCTTCATACAAAGAATGAAATTTTTCTAAGGTAGCTTCTCTCTTAGAGGTTGGTATACTTGTGCAGTTGGTGTGTGGTTTTCATTGCACCACCTTTGTAATCACCAATTTTTTTTGCTATATTTTTCAGTATATTTTGGATTTCTTATGTAACTATTTTCTTATATATAATATAATATATACTCTAATAATTTTACCAATAAATAAATAAAATAGAATGAATTAAAGAGAAATAACTCACCTAATAGTGAAAACCATTATTATGATGCTTTGGATAAGTACCATAATTAAGACATAGCAAACAAGAATCACGTGTAAGGTTAATTATAATGTGTAACATTAAACTTGAGGGAAATTTGTCTCATATACAATTTAATTTTTTCATGAAATTTCCATCCATCCATTAAATAAATTTCATTTATATCCATCTTTTGTATGTACGTGTCAATCTTCATAAGGACTAGGCCACAATCTTAAAATATTCTTTGGAAAACTGTCAATATATCCATCCTTTGGTCATACACCATATAACATCATTTCATAGCCCACACAACTCTACCCAACCCCATATCTTGGAGAAAACATATTATTGCTATGTGACATAGTCCTTAGAGATCAAATCATGAATCCTCAATCCAATCATTTACATCATTCATATCCCCCACTTTTCTCTACCTAAGAAATAAATCATCCTTTCATCCTATTCATAGGACATGGTTTTCCATTGTCAATGGTTACAAAATTTTAGTCCACCTATCCATATATCCCCCACAAATCATCTAATCCTTAAACCAATCCATTAAAACATAAAAATCCTAATCTATGTAATGTAGTGCATCATCCAAAACATCCCTTGATTTTGTTCCTATACTTGCTCTACACCATGATCAATTTTAGTCACAATATCATTATCAATATATGTCTTTCATAGTTCTCACATTTATTTTTAGATGCATCCTTCCCACATCAACGATTTTATCATTATCATCATCACTAATTAGTCAATTTCCAACTTGACTAGGGGCAAGATCATATTTTTCTTTGTATGATTGTGCATGATTTATTACTTTATTGTGTGTCCCTTTTATTAATTTTCATTTATCATGGTCCTTATAGTATATATCATCTCCAACATATCAACTCCATCTATAAAGGAAAAAAAAAATAGGAAACATCAACATGTGGATTCAAACCTTCAAACCTTCAAACATCAAAATTGAAACATGTGATTTCAATGCAAAACCATAAAAATATAAGTCAACCTTGATAACAAATGATAAAAAAAATTGTTTCCCACCATGAACACTTTCCTATCACCCATCACTCATGTTATATTTGATATTTCCTTCCCAAAAAAGTCTTGTCTTATATGGGATGTTTCCTTCCTAAAACCAGACTTGATATAAATCCACCCTCTAGTCCTTTCCACACCTTTGCATGAAATAATACCATTGTATGTCAATTTACAACTAGTTTTATTATTCTTTAGTTTATATTTTTGATCTTTTGATCTTTATTTTTCTTTTATCTTTTTGTCCAAACTATGCCTACTTCATGTCACCACGATCATGTCATATCATGGTGTTCTTTGAATGGTATACATTGGGACAAGTTATTTATTTCCATGTGTCATTTTTTATGGTTATCCAATCACAAATCCAACAAGAGCATCCAACAACTTGTCAGTGGTGTGGCATCCTATTGTCTATTGGTTGTTTGAGAGTTAATCCATGTATTGGATATATTTTCACCTTTTTGTTATATAGTCTTGTGCATAACTTCCATTTCTATTTTAAATAAAGGTTGCTAATATAAAATTTAATATAACACATCATCATCATTTCATCCATATTCATGTCTCTTGCATCCATTCTCTAATATTTTTCTTCCATAATTCAACATTTCCTTATAAATGTTCTCTTCTTTTGAGGAATCACACACATAATTTTAACATTGATAATCTCTTGAGGGGGCATCAATCATCCATTTTTTTTATAAATTTTTATTTTTATTTCTTACCCAATTGGGGCATGTCATTATCTCCACCTTCTCTAATTTCATCCTCGTCTCTTCTAATTTTCTTGTCTTTGAAGAAATCCTAATTATCATTATTAACCTTTAACTCTCCTTAATATCACCATTAATCATATCATTTACCATTTAAAATTTACAACATCATTATTAATAATAATTTAATAGTTCTCATTATCTAGTTAATTAAATAATATTTTATTATTTAATTAGATACAAACTAAATATCAAATTTCAAATAATTTTCACTTTCACTCATTGGTTAACTCTTCTTTTCTCTTCAATCAACTTCATCTTCACTAATCAGTTAACTTAATATATTCTTAAAAACTCAATCTTCTTCCATTCATTTACCCAGTATCCATTTAGAAACCTAATCTTCATTCTCAGTCAACTTGGTCTCCAAATGGAAACTTGATCTGTGTATTTATCGAATTAATAAATTAGACAATCCAATATTATATTCTCCATGATTTGAAGTGGTAATTTTCCCTTTTTCTATTTTCAAGTTAGACTCCTCAACTAGTTTATCTAACCCAAGTCATCATTCTCATCCTCATCTCTCAATTGATTTTTCCTCAAAAAGTCTATAAATAAAATCATTTGTTCATCAATTTTAGATCTCACGTCTTATGCAAATCAACTTTGTTAGAATCCACCATCAATAAAAATCTATCATCAATCAAAGTATTATGTTTTTGAGTCACATCCACATCCAAGCAAAGTGAAATCATTATATTTTTGAGCTTTGTAGTGAGATCAATAAAATAGGATTTTTTTTAAAAAAAATTTATATTTCAAGTATTTATTATTTCTAATTTTCTACTTCCAATTCTTACACAAATAATAATAATGCTTTTATCCAAATATTATATTTTTTTTTTCAAAATAGAGGTAGAAATGTATATGGTAATGTTCTCTTAAATTAAGAAACATGAATAAAAATAGAAACAATTATGAGTCATTATATTCCAGCACACTCATATTATCATTAACACAATATACTTTTTTTTACATAATTCAATATTTTAACAAGCATGAGAAGTATATATACATATTTTGAACCCTATGAACCATTATGACACCTAAGTTAGCACAACAATGCCCAAACATGTATCACAATCCTCACATATTACATAGAAAAAAATAAAATTTCAAGGTTTTTTAATAAGTTTCCTAATAAAATTATCTATTGTTTGAGATTAAAAATATTTAATTATGAAACCACTATGGTAAAAAAGTACTACTCAAACTTGATAATTACATGAAGATGTTCAATTTACTTTAATATTAATATTTGATCACAAGAACTAAAACAAAATATAATTTTGTAGATGGAATTCACTATACAATAAATTATACAATAAATTGAAGCATCTCGTCAATCTCTTACCACCAATTATTTACCAATAAACATTAAAAAGTAATTCTAGCCTCTAAGATGGACTAATAAATTTGTATATTATAAAAATATTAATTAATATAACTATATGACCCTAAATCTATTTTAAGGTTCTACATATTAATGTTTAAATTATATAGAAAAAAAACCAAAATATTATTGCATAGATATCTCAAAGGTATATCTATCTAAAGCACTCCTAAATATCTCAATGTCATATATCATATCTATTTATGTAAAAAATTAATATTAATTTATTGAGATTAATATCTATCGTATTTCTTTAGACATATGCATTTAAAATCTATATGCTAGTCATATATATCTATCTAGATATAAGATATTTAAATTAGATTAAAAAAAATCATAGATTAAAGCTTAATATGGTTACCTAAATGTAAACTTTCAAGTATTATAAGAATTTTAATTCATATAAATATTTTTACTTAATATCCCATTTTAAGGGTTCTACATATTAATGCTTGTATAAATACTAGCATAGATATCTTCAAAACATGTCTTTCTAAATACTCCTTGGGATTTCAATATCATGGATCTTATCTATCCATATAAAAATTTAATATAATCTTCTTCAAGTCAATTCTATCATATTATTTTAGATAGATATGTTTAATATATATATATAGTCTATTTCAAGTTAATACATATACACATGGACACATTAATAGATCAATAGGATACAATAATTCTATATTCTTAAGAAATAGACACATAAATATATAAGAAAGACATACAGGACAAATAAAAACTTGGTATCTTTTAAATATGTTTAACATATTTAAATGGGGAAATTTGCATACTCATGCTAATTTCTTTTTAGTTTTATGTCTTATTTTGAGGGTAGTGAATTCATATATAGACATATTGACATGGTGTAATCTTATGTAAAATTGAATCTCTTTCCCTATATTATCCTCTTACTTTATTGGATATCTTTCTTTATATTGATCGCTTATCCCATTCTCCTCTACATATTTTCATGCACATCATATGTTAGTAAATTAATTATCCTCACTTGTGTCGGCATAGACCATCGATGGGGCCTACAACCGCCTACATCGCTGACTATAGCCTTCTTGCACAACCTCTAATCGATGGGGCCTACAACCGCCTGCATCGCTGACTATAGCCTTCTTGCACAACCTCACACCACTTAGAGTCGCTCCTCATTAATTTGAAATTAATTCTCTACCAACTAGTATGTAATGTAGCTTGTAATGTGTTATGCATATTTTTCTATAAAATGAATATGAATAGATCGAGTTGTGTGCTCAGTTTTGCAGCCAGTTCTCTTTGTTTCTTTTTATGTTTATTTTCATGGTATCAGAGTTTTATGCTCAGTTTTGCAAAGAGTGGCTGAGATTGGTTGTTTGATAGGTTTCCTTATGCAAGTGTAGTGTCTAAAAATCTCTAATACTCGTGGGGGCCTAGAGTTATAGAGATTTATTGTAGAATGGGTTGTTGAGCTGGAGGTGTAGAGTGCTTAAGAAACATATCATGATCCTAAGCTATGAGCTGAAAGTGATTGGAGTTAAAAGAAACAACACTAGATTTTCTTGAATATCAAAGTGGTATGTATTAGTTGCTGCCCAAGGGTCAAGTTTCTTGCCCCAAAGGGATCAAAGTAAGTGTGAAGAAATTATTTAACTTTCGATCTAAGTTGGATATCATCCGTTGCTTCTTCTATAGGGTTATCTCAATTATAATCATCAATAAATGTTTATTTTGGTTCTTTCAAGGCATTCTCAATTCTTTTTCTAGCCCCATGTTCTACACGAGGTATTGAAATAGCATGTCATATCATAAGTGAAAATTGAAAGTTGTTTGTTCATACAATTTGAAATGTTCACGCTTTGTTTATAAAGAAAGTGAAAGGTGAAATTGTCATATTGGAAATTTTGAAAATTCTTGTTGAAGTGAAGAGATTGATGAAACTTTGCTTCATATTTCGAAATCACAAATTTTCAAATTTTTTTGTTTGTCTGGTTCATAAGAATGCCAACATCAAGGCGTGATAATATAAAAATTGCATTGCATGTGTTTGTAGGGAATTTATTCTTTAAGCCTCTATATTTGTGTGTTTGGGAGTTGTTTCTAAGATCTCTAATAGTGTGGTTAGTGTAAAATTAGAGTAACCATGAAAAATGGATATGAATGCACGGGCTACCATTTTATGGAAAATTAGTCCAAGGATAAGGTCTCATGTTCAAGATCTAAAAATAACAAAGAAAATATATGAAACTTTGCAAACAATGTATGAAAGAAATATTAAATAAAAAGTGATGAATATCAAAAGGAAATTAACCAATTTGAAAATGAAGGGAAGAGATAACATTAATGATCATATTGCAAAATTAAAAAATTTAAGAAATAAACTTGCAATGATGAAGGTTTAATATGAATACTCTGAAATTATAGAATTTTTTATTCAAAGTCTTCTAGATAAGTACTCAAACACATGGAAATAGGGTTCCACCTTTTGAGAGATGGAACAAGGGGTTTAGGACTTATTTCACTTTAGTTCATTAAAGGAAACCAAGATCCCTTGACCAATTGAATTGATTGAGGAATGGACTAGTGTCAAGATGGTTTCCTTGGGTGTGATTAAAGACAAACAGGGGTGCAACATGAAGAAAAGGCTTAGAAAGAAAGAAATGTAAATGATATGCAAATCTAGCTATGTAACCTAGGAAATCAAACTCAAAATTAGAATAGTGAACTAAGAATGAATAGAGGTGCACCTGGAAAAATAAAGATGCTTGAATCAAGATCTGCAATCCTGAAATTATGACTTTTAATACACAGAGGGACTTGTACACAAGTTGGGGTGATTTATTCCCAGTTTACGGTTTCAAGCTAAATCTAGAATCTGCAACTAATAAACAAGGATCTAGAAAAAGAGTATGAGGGTCATTTAGTCTCAATATTAGGTTTGATTTGAAACTCTGATATCCTCAAGTGATCTTCTATAGCTTCTCTCCCTTCTGATCTCCAAGTCTAAAACTTAGAACCCTAACCTGTAAGTGACTTTCTGTAAACTTGCAAGAAAGATGACAACTTTCTCCAATCTTCCTCATTAATGGATCTTCAACCTAAATTTATAAATCACACATCAAAGAGAGGGAAGATGTTGTTTTATTAGTGGATAGGGGCTTACCTTGGTCAAAACCTATTTTAGTAATCAAACCTTGAAATAAAATCAAATATAATGAATGAATGATGAATGAACAAATAAGCTTTGTTGCAACTCACCAAACCCTTGAATAAGAGGTTGCAAAACTGTATGAAATGGATAGAATGAATGTAGAACTTAAATCTTTATGGTATGTTATGAATCTTGACTTGAATGCTTGCTTGAATCATGAAATACCTACATCACAATTGTTAGCTCAAAAAAAAACATGATGCATGATGACTTTGACATGATGATTGAATCTTGAATGTAGCTCCAAAATGCTTGATAATCATCTCTTGAATGCTCTTGAATGCTCTTGAAAGTGATCTTGATCACAAATTTTCTATAATGCTTGAATACTTGAATTGCTAGGTCACTTGTAAAATTGCTAGGAGAAAATATGTGAAATAACCTTGTATTTATACTTCTTTATGCCAAATTTTCTGAAATTACAACACTACAAGCTGACATCATATCTAGGAGAATAAAATCCTACCAAAAATTTTAATTCAAAATAGGTTCAAGCTAAGCAGGATTCATATTCCAGTTGGGGTGTATGAGTCCTAGTAGGCTAAGTTTGAGACACAAATTTCAAGAAATGTTAAGTTTAATGCCAAATTTTAGATCAGGCCTCGAAACTTAGGTGGGACCCATACACCCAAGGAGGCGCATGAGTCCTAGATCACTAAATCAGGGACACATAACCTAAAATCACTGAATTATGTTTAGTTATTTGATATTTTTTGGTATTATCCTCATAAAGATGCATTAAATAAGGCTTGTGGATGTAAAATAAGACCAAATAAGGCATAAAGAAGCCCATTTTTAGCAAAGAGTGCCCAAAAAAGTGTGAAAATGTAAAGTGATACATTTTTCTACACTAAATTTAGCCCCCACTTTAGTGAGAGGAGTAACTTGCTTCAAACTCACACTAAAGCAAAAAAATTCGCATCAAGAGGGGTCCAAGTGTACCAATGCTAGTGAGATAGGACAACAACGATAAAGAGCGATGATCAAGCCTCTAGGATCAAGATCCCATGGAAACCTAACATAGGCACAAAAGAACACACATGTGAATGATATAAGGAGGAAAAAAAAGTCACAAGCATACACTACCAATGACATAAACAGGAAACAAAAAAAAAAAAGGGAGGTGGATCAAGCCTTGTCCATTTGTCCAACACGATATGGATCAAATCAAACTTGTTTGCCCAAAACATTTACAAGTGGAACATGATGTGAAATATTCAAACTAAACACATTCTCACAAGGACTAGTGGAACCTTAGGTCATCCACAAGGTGAGCCTCTAGTGAGACACATACACACATAGCTGATATACGCTCACATAGACAAGAAAGTGGCTATGGGAAAGTCATGCCTAAGTTCAGCTCCCATATGGTAACCATACCAAAGCTATATGTCTTGATAAATTTGGCAAGGTGCCACACAACATGAACAACATGATCAATGAGGAAAGAAAAACTCTGTATGCTAACACTGATGAACAAACAGGATGACTCCACAAGCAAGCCAAGTGTGTTATACAAGGTGGCCATATAACCGATATTTTAAATGAAAAATAGTGTAATTCAAAGGATTTTTTCTTAGTTCATGTAAGTTCTTAACTTAGGGAGAATTATGCCTAATGTATCCAAGAGAGGACCAATCGAACAAGATTCACAACTTAGGGGATGCAGTGTGTCACATCAAGCCACTAAGAGGAATATAATATGTTAAGATAGATCACGATCTTGAAGGACAACACACCAAGTTTCACCACAAAGTGAAAGACACATCACATGAAGTAAGAACACTACACAATGAAACATAAGTTGTAAAATAATAATGCCAATTTATGCCCCCACTTTAAAGAAAGTGCTAAACACCATGTTGTGAGAAATTATTTTAAAGTAGAAAATGATAAATGCTAACAATAAATAGGACATGAGAGCTTATTTGGAAATCCCTATGCCAAGTCATATGTTTCCAAATGAAGCTATGTCATGAAAAAGGGTTTCCCCCATTTGAAATGAAATCCCAAAATAACACACAAGGGATCCAAAAATTTGAGGTCAGTATGTTTTTAATACAATGTTGTTATAGAGCTCGGAATTGTCATCATTCCCCAAATAATCATGGAACAGGAAGAATGACACAAAGAGAGCTAAAATAAAGAAAAGATTTTGAGTCAACATGGAAGAGACCTAAATGTCTCGATGCCTTGCATCATCCCCAAAAGGAAAAAACAAAGAAAAAGAAAAAGATAAAGGTTTATGGCTTTATGGCATAGAGAAGAATGTAGATACAGATAGAGGAATGCACAAAGAGAGAGGCACATCAAATAGAATGGTATAGGGAGATCACATTACACACATGAAATCACATAAAAGAAAAATGTAAAGGAAAATAAAACCTAGACTAGTAAGGAACATGTGAGTCAACCTATTAGCAGGTTGTATGCATCCCAATCTTGTTCATCATATACGAAAGGTGAAAAACTAGCCAAAGGGACAATAGAAAGTGCCAAACTAGGGTCATCACCAAGTTCAACATTCTTCCTAGGAGAATTATTATTTAAGCTCATAGAAGAGGAAAATAGTGTATTCAATTCATTATGCACTTCTTCATCAATTTTCACAAGCTCACCATCATCGTCTAAGTTAATCAAAACAAGAGGTCGAATGATAATGTCTAAAGAAGGATTTAACTCTTGTTGTGGTTGCAATATAGGATCTTTTTTTGCGAAAAAGAGGGAGACTCGTTGTGTATTGCTGCAATCTAATCTGGATTTTGATTTTATTTTTTATTCTCTCTGTTTAGCCTTTGAGTAAGAGCCAGATGTCTATGCCTATGCTCTCTATAATTTATGTTTCTTTTTGTGTAATTTTCAAGTTGTGTTTGTGTAGGAGCAATTTTATCAGCCATAATTTTCTTTTCTTCAGAAGGAAACATGGAAGGTTGTTCAGCCACTTTCTCTTTAGATTTGTAAACTTATTTTATCTTAGGAGGTGTGATCAAATTTCTTTGGCTATCTCTTGGTCTTTTGTAGGAAATAGGTAAAGAATACACCTTGGGTTGGTCTTGGTTATTTGGAATGTCTTTTGATTTAATCATAAGTCCATCAAGGATAGGAGGCTCAATCATCTGTTGAGGCATGTTTCTAAGGGATATTTTTTCTATGCATTTCACCTTAAACTTTTGATAGGATTTGAACAGAAGTCCTCACAAGGTTTTATAGGTTCCATAGGCTCGGGCCAAAAGAAATCCAATGAGAAATTACAATGGGAAGACATAAGATGAAAGCCACTAAATTGTGCACAATAAAGATTTCATTGTCAAACGGAAACTTTAAACACTTATGCACAACCGATGGGACGACATCTATGAAGCATAGCCATGGATAACCTAGCTTCACTCAGAATTGATCTAACATCAAGATGATGGAGAATGAGACATCTAATTGTTTTGGTTTAATTTTTAAAGGAAGGGTGATCGGTCCCATTGTAGAGCAAGCAAAACCATTATGTGTTTTTATCCATGATTTTGTTTTATCATATGTTTCTTGATAGAGTTCATACACAAGTAAGAATTTTTAAGTGATCAAATTCTCTCCAATGATGAGATCAATTAATTAATATCCTATTAGTGGTCTTGTCATCAATTTGGTTGGCTATGTAAAGAGGACCATCAAGTTCATTTTTAATTATATCCTTAGATGAGAAAGAAATGTCAAGAGGATTTTTAGTTCAGCCCTTACGAGGTTGAGTTTCGATCAATGCAATCAAATCATCCATAGTATTTTTTTCATTAGTATCCATAAGACCTTGTTCAATAGTATCCATTTTGTCGTTATCCATGTCAACATTCATCACATCATTCTTATTAGTTTCACTAGATTTGACAAATGAAATATTATGATTTGGCATAGGGTTGGTAAATATTTTCAAGTTTTATTTAGGAGGGGCAACATACTTATTTCCTTTTCATTAACACCTCCAATTTGAAGTCGATTAAAATCAATGAGGTCTTACACAAGATTTTTAAGATGCTTACAATGTTCTATATCATGTCCATTTTGTCAGTGATAATGACAATAGGAATTTGATCTAAAGTTTAGAGGTCAAGGCTTATTAGGATCAGGTGTTTTAATAGGAGGTAAGGTGATCATCTTCTGTTCTAAAAGTTGTAACATTGCGTTATGAAGGGTATCGGGTAGGGGGGTACATTTTCTAGCTTGATCCCCAAATGTAAAAGAATTTTTCTTCTTCATAGCAGCCACTTGGGTATCAACATGTTGATTTGGTTGAGGGGGATTTAGTTGAAGGAAGCCTTTATTTTGTTTCCTAAAAGGTTGATAATTGTTTTGATTTACAGATTCATAATTTTCAGGATGGCTAGAGGTGGGTTTTATTTCATGACTACTAACCGAGTTTTGATAATCACGAAGGGTAGTACACAAGTTTACAAAGGAAGGAAACTTAAACATCATGCCAAGCTTATCTTGCATCTTATTTTTCAAGTTTTCAATGAAAATCCATTGAAGGTGATGGTTGGGAATTTTTACGTCAATTTGGGAATAAAGCAACTAGTAATGTGAAATAAAGTCAGTAATATTTTATCCTTTTACTTATATCTCATCAAATTGGCTAAGGTCATCTTAGGAGTCATGTGCACTTGGAAATGGGTTATAAAGCACTCAACAAGTTCATTAGATGAATGAATTGAGTTTTTCAATAATGAGGAAAACCATTCAAAAGCAGTATCTTTCAAGGACCTAGGGAAAAGCTTAGTCAAGAGCTTATCCTCAAGGACAAAATCACTATATAAGGCAGTATATGCGGAAACATGGTTAGAACGATCTCCTTTCCCCCATATTTATAAAATCTAGGAATCTTTATATCTTGTGGTATCGGTGTTGTCAATATCTCCAAGGGTAATGAATTTATTTTCACATAGTATGTAGGTTGGCCATTTTGATTTTGGTTTATGGTGGGAATTTTATTTTGAAGGGATGAAACATTTTGAAAACGTTGGTTAAGGATAACTTGTCATTGGTTGTGTTTTGAGACGAAGGTGAATATGGTGGAGGTGTATATGTGTTCAAGAGGGAGATGAAGAAAATTATTATTGGAGGTAAAGTTGTAGGAGATATGATGTGTGATGCCACAAAGGTACAAGGATTGCTAGTGGAAATACCAAAGGTAGGAAAGACATTACTAGTAGGTTGTATCGTTGTTGTAACTTGACGGTTGGTATACGTGGGAATAGAGGAAATATTTGTGGGAGGATGAATTTGAGTTCCTCCTTGACTTTGTACATTATTGGAAGGTTGATCACAACTAGTAAGTTCGTAAAAATTATGAGCTAAGTTATGCAAAATTTCTATTCCTTCTTCAATTTAAATCATGCAAAGTATGTTATCTATGGTAGGGATAGTAGTGGTAGAAATGTTTTCAGTACTCATTTGATGTTTTAGGTTTGCTAAGTCTTCATGGATTTGGATTATGTTTTCTTAAGGAATGCTAGTAACCATATTCTCAACACTTGTCATGCTACTTGAAGGTAACGAGTTGTTAAGACTATGGTCCGTACCTAGTGAACTAGTATCAACACTATGAGTGAAAGAGTTAGATAACCAAAGATCCATGATGATTGTGCTCTCATAGGATGACATGAGTCTTGAACTACGTCTCACTATAGTGTTAGAAAAAGGACACCAAGTTGTAAATCTCATGCAAGGGACAATCAATGAATGCAAGATGAATGCAATGAACACAAGATAAATGGTATTCTTTAATTCTGATTCAAATGAAAGTAAGCGAGATGCAATAAAATGAATGAAATAGAATCTATGTAAACTGAAATAGAAATCTAAACAAAACAAAAAAAAAACATAAACAAGGTTTTTAATGGTAGCATTTCCAGTTTTAAATCTAACATGGGACTAAATCACCCAGAGGGGTGTATGAGTCCCAGTTAGGGTTTTTAAAGGGTTCAAATGCTAAAAATAAGTCAACACAAAATTCCCATAAATTGGGTAAAACAACCTGTATCGGGACTAAATCGCCTAGAGAGGCGAATGAATCTCAGATTAGGGTCTTGACACTAAAATCAACAAATTTTGAGTGAATGTTAAAATGTCTAACTTGTATGCAGTCTTGACTATGTCCAATTAAAAATTTCAAGTGAAATTCAATGATGTAAAATGCAAAAATCCAACCTATATGCACTTTCACTAGTTAATGCAATATTTAGAAGCCCTAAGTGCAAATTAACTAGTGCAAGACCTGATGCAAATTTAATGTAGGCTAGATCTAGGACTATGATGCGCTCCAAATTAGAAATAAGGTGTCCAAAGGATAGGTTCACCAAAATGAACACATGGAAATAGGGTTCTAGATTTTGAGAGATGAAACTAGGGGTTTAGGACCTATTTCACTCTAGTTCATTAATGGAAACCAAGATCCCTCAACCAACTGACTTGATTGAGGAATGGACTAGTTTTAGGATGGTTTCCTTGGGTATGATTAAAGAAAAAAGGGGGTTCAACACTAAGAAAAGGCTTAGAAATAAATGTAAATGATATGAAAATCTAGCTATGTAACCTAGGAAATCAAACTCAAAATCAAAATAGGGTATGTGCAAGATCATCATGGAAAAAACAGGCCCTTAAGTGGCAATAAAATTTAGAAAATCAGAGTTAGGAAACTTGACGTAAAACATTGAATAGTTATCTATATTATTTCAAAGTAATGTAAGAATAGAATCTGTAGAAAATTGAATTTAGTTTCTAAACTACTAGGTTTATTTAAAAAAATAAAAAATCTATTTGGTGAAAATTTGAAATTTCAATGCAACAGTACTTAAATTTCAGGGAAAAAATAAGAAGTAGGTGTTTGTCTGACCACCCTAACCAAAATAAAATGATAATTATCTTTTATTAAATTTTAGATTAAGTAGGGGACTCATGTCCCAATGTGATGCATATATTTTTGCAATTTTTTTCCAAGTAAATTATTAATTATGATTTTCTTATTACAAATTTTTAAAATTATAAAAACTCATCTATCTAACAACCTTAAGTTGGTCAAAACTTCATGAAATTCAATTTCTGTTTTTAATCCTATAGTATGTGAAGCATAGAATGTGACACATGTTTCATATTCAAAAAATGTGATACTGTTTGAAAGCTATAGATTTTTTTCAATCAACCTATCAATCAAGACTTTAGTCGTAATTCAAATAGAAAATGAATAATAATAATTTATTATATTCAAAGTAAAGAATAACTTATATTGACCTGGAAAGCTGAGAATCTCCTTTAAAAACCCTTTTCATTTCATCAATTTTGGGTAAAAAAAGGTCGTCAGCTACATGGGCCATCATATCACTTAGATATCACCACTTTGTGGCCCATCATGATCTTGCACATACCCAATAGTGAACTGAGAATGAACAAAGGTGTACCTAAAAAATACACCTAGAAAAATGAAGATTCTTGAAACAATGTCTACAATCCAGAAATTATGAATTTTAATGCACATTGGGACTCATATTCTAGTTGGGGTGATTTTGTCCTAATTTAGGGTTTTGGGATAAATCTAAAATCTACAATTGGTAAACCAAGATCTATAGAGAAAGTCTAAAAAACTTTGATATCCTTTAGTGATCTTTTGTAGCTTCTCTCCCTTCCAATATTCAAGTCTAAAACTCTAAACTCTAACCTATAAGTAACTTTTCGTAATATTGCAAGGAAGATGACAACTTTGACAACTTTATCCAATCTTTCTCTTCAATGAATCTTCAACCTAAATCTGCAAATCACACATTAAAGAGAGGGAAAAAAATTTTTTTGTTAGTGGATAGGGGTTTGCCTTGGTCAAACCTCATTTTGGTAATCAAACCTTGAAATGAAATAAAATATAATAGAGGAATAATGAATGAAAAAATAAGCTATGTTGCAACTAACCAAACCCTTGAATAAGAGGCTACAATCTTGTATGGAACGGATAGCATGAATGTAGATCTTGACTCTTGATTATATGTTATTAATCTTGACTTTAATGCTTTCTTGAATCATGAAATACCTACATCATAAATGTTAGGTCAAAAAAAAATGTGATGTATGATGACTTTGACATGATGCTTGCATCTTGAATGTAGCTCCAAATGCTTGATAATCAACTCTTGAGTGCTCTTGAATGCTCTTAAATGCTCTTGAAAGTTCTCTTGATCAAAAAATTTCTATAATGCTTGAATACTTCAATTGCTAGGTCACTTGTAAACTTGTTAGGAGAAAATATGTTAAATAACCTTGTATTTATAATTGTTTATGCCAAATTTCTTGAAATTACAACACTACATGCTGGCATCAGATTTAGGAGAATAAAATCCTACCAAGAATTTGAATTCAAAATAGGTCCAAGGTAAGAGGGAATCATATACCAATTAGGGCATATGAGTCCCATAGGCTAAGATTGGGATACAAATTTCAAGAAATATTAAGTTGAATACCAAATTCAGGATCAAGCCTCAAAACTTAGGTGGGACCCATAGGCCCAAGGTGGCATATGAGTCTCAAATCACTAAATCTGGGATACATGACCCAAAATCACTGAATTATGATTTTTTATTTGATATGTGTCAATATTATCCTCTAAAAGATGCATTAAATAAGGCTTGCGGATACAAAATAAGACCAAATAAGGCATAAAGAAGCCTAATTTTAGTAGGGAGGGCCCAAACAAGTGTGAAAATGTAAAAGGATACATTTTTCTACACTATAGTACCATAACTTCATCCGCACATTAGAGATAACTTGAAAATTTGAGGATATCACACTAGAAGAAGTGTATGGAGCTTTGTTGAATGAAGAGAATAGACTTAAAAAGTTCACAAGTGTGTCTAGAAAGAGTTCTCAAGTATTTATAGCTAGAGGAAAATATAATAACTTTAGTCAAAATAAATCAAATCAAGATAAAATTCAAGGAAATCAACACATAAATAATCAAAAGAAGTGGAATCAATCAAAGGATAATCAACAAAGGCATGGTTTGTAATAGACATACAATGAATGGATAAATAAAAAAGATCATTTTAAAGGAGAAAAAGTTATCACATGTTATAATTGTGGAGAAGAAGGGCATAAACGTGATCAATTTCCTAGGAAATCACATGTAGGAGGTCAAAGAAAATGTTATCAAATAAGGAAATCAATTTTTTCTCAAGAAAAGGGTGATCATAATACAATGATAGCCTCTTTATCTACTCAGGTAAATTCAAATAACACATGGTATATTGATTCAGAAGCTAGCCAACATATGACACAATAAAAACTTATTTGGTTCTTCAGAAGAAACAAAAGGTACAAGGATATTTCTAGGGGATGATTGTTCACATGCAATTGAAGGAATAGGTTTAATTTCAATGAAAGGACATGATGGTATGAAATTGGAAGTAATATATGTGAATCTTGTACCTCAAATAACTCAACTTGGTTATAAGGTGGATTATTATTCAAATAACTCTAGTGGGTCAAATAACTCAACATGGTTATAAGGTGGATTTTTATTCAAATGTGTATAATCAAGAACATTAATGATGGATCCAAAATTGTGGCTACAAGAGCTAAGAGTGATGGAATCTACAAATTTTTATCATCTATTGATAAGAAATCTGATATTACTACAAGTTCCTCCATAAGTGAGTTATGGAATCAAATATTTGGTCACTTAAACTATCAAAGTTGGGCTATATTTTCAAAGGTGAATATGATTGATGGACTACCTTGGATATGGGTAAACAAAAATGTGTGTACATGATGCATGGTTGGAAAACAACATAGAGACATGTTTGAAAGGTCCACATGAAGGGAAAGTAGATCTCTTGAACTTATCCATAGTGATTTATTTGGGCTTATGAATCCCCCATCAAAGGGAGGAGCTAGGTACATCTTAACATTCATTGATGACTTTTGAAGGAAATTTTGGGTCTACTTTGTTAAGCAAAAAGATGAAGTGTTTAGAAAATTTCAAATGGTCAAAGCATTTGTGGAAAATCAAAGTGGGGATAAGATCAAGAGAATAAGAATAGATAATGGTGGAGAATATGTCAACAAGAAGTTCAAATCCTTTTGTGAGTATCATGGGATCAAGAGAGAAATGACTAACATATATATTCCTCAACAAAATGGTGTGGTTAAGAGGAAGAATAGGACCTCAATGGAAATGGAATGATGCATGCTACAATCCAAGGGTATCCATTTGTTTCTTTGGGTTGAGGCTATCAATACTACATCTTGTATCTTGAATAGATCTCCTACAACTTTCTTGAAAAAAATCACTCTTGAAGAAGTATGGAGTGGAAAGAAACCAAATGTTAATTATTTTAGAGTATTTGGATGTCAAGCATTTGCTCATATACTAGATGATATTAGATAAAAGAAATTTGATAGGAAGAGTGTTGAGTGCATCTTTGTATGATCCTAGTTTGGATGATGTGTTCACAAGTATTAATTCCAAATTTAATTAAGGGTTTGATGATATAGTACAATCCTCTACTATTCCACAAGTGGAAATAGATAATGGTGAATCCTCAAAGTCCTTTGAAACCAATAAGGAAACTTCTAATACATTTGAATAATGTAGTCCTCCTCTAAAAATTAAGAGTCTTCAAGAAATTTATCAAAAGACTCAACAAATTAATTATGCTCTAATGACCACCATAATGAAGACCAAGTATCCTCAAACATATGATGAGGCTAAGGGGAAACATGAATGGAAACAAGTTATGCAAAATGAATATGACTCTTTGATAAAGAATAAAACATGGGAATTGTTGTACTTGCCTAAGGGAAATAATGTGGTCAATAATAAGTGGGTGTATAAGATTAAATTCAAGTGAAACAAGAGAATTGAAAAAAACAAGGCAACACTAGAGGCCAAAGGGTATTCACAGAAAGAGGAAATTGAATACAAAAAAAAAAATTCTCTAGTAGAGAAGATCAATATTGTTAAGACTATTATAGTATTGGAAACACATTTTAAGTGGCCTTTATATTAAATGGTGAAGAAATATATATGACTCAACCACATATATCTGAAAGATTTGGCCAGGAACACTTAGTTTACAAGTTAAGGAACTCGATATATGGCTTGACACAAGCTACAAGGGCTTGGTATGCTAAAATTGATGAATATTTCCAAACTTGAGGCTTTCATAATAGTCCTCATGATCCAAACTTGTATATGAAGGAATTTGATGATGGAGGCATAATAATTATTATACTCTATGTTGGTGATCTTATTATCATAGGATATAGCATGAATCAAATTAGTTACATAAAGATAAAATTGCAAGATATGTTTGAGATGATAGATCTTGGTTTTCTACACTACTTTCCTGGCATCCAAATATGGTAGAAAGATGATGAAATTTACCTCTCTCAAACCAAGTATGCTTTAGAATTGTTGAGAAAGTTTAGGATGGAAAATTGCAAAGGTGTATCTACTACACTTTCTTCAAGATTGTAGTTGACTAAGGATATGAATGGTGAGGATGTTGATCCTACCTTATAAAACCAACTGGTTGGTAGTCTTGTGTACTTCACTTGTTCTTGATGAGATATTTATTTTGTAGTAGGTGTGGTTTCAAGGTTTTTGAGTTCTCCTAAGTTTCCATTGATAATCAAATCTTGCACCTATCCAATAGCCTTATGAGAAATTCAGCAAGTGGGGGATCAATTTGCATCTCATTGAATACCTCCAAGATTTTTATAGAAAGTTAGCTCTTCTTCGAGTTTGGAGAAAAGGGTAGAAGAAAATTCAAATATAAAAAATGAAAATGGTGATGCGCCAATGATTTTACAATATTTCAAACCCAAATATTTTTTTATGAATGATATATTAGACATAAAATGCCACAACCCTTCATGGTTGGGAAGTGAACGGGCAAAATTTATGCTAAATACAAGCACAGTGTAGTCTTTAGAATCTCCCCACAATAAGTGTTCATTAAGGTCTAATTAAGCATAAAAGTTACAAGAGTTAACAAAAAATCATTCAGAAATTGCATAAAACCTTCCTCTTATTACAACATAATATGAAGAAACAATAACCCTGAAAGAAAATAGAGAATTTCAACAGACATAATTTAATTTCTGCAGGTTATTAATATATCATATCAACTTACAACATAGAAGTCAACTACTCAAACTATTTGAATTAAGCTTAACATAGTGTTTTATTCTGAACGAAAACATAAAGAAGGAACTTGGAAAAGGCCATAAAATGCATAGTTTCAAATATTTCTTCCAAACAAATCATGCTTAAATATCAAATGAACTATAAAACAAAGGTCAGATGCCAATCTAATAATAGTTTTAGTTAAAACAATATAAAAATCTAGAGAAAATTAGTGTTCAACAAACTTCTAACTTCTGAAAATACTTCTATAACTAAGGAAAACTAAAAGAACTTCTTTTTTCCAAAAGGGGGAACTTCTTCCTTCTGTCATTTCTTCCCATTTATAGTTGAAAAGGGAGAACTGCCACCAACATCCCAAAAGTAAATACTGCCAAATGCCAACATCCGATAGCTCACAATCTGATTGTAGATATTTGATTAGGTCACAACAATATTTTCTCATTAATTCCCAATTGCCTCATTTACGTTGTTTAGATATTTAGCAAAAATTACTATTTAAAAAAATCAGATCCTAGAAAACAACCTAGCAAAATCTAGTTGACCAATCACATAGGTTGACAACACCAACTCAAAGGTTCCATCCTGAAAACAAGGAAAGTCTAGCATGCTTCAAAAAACTCCAAAAAGAGATTGCTCCTTGAAAGCGCAACCTACACAAAGTGAATAGATGACATGTCAGTTCAGTGGGGAGTATTAGATTTATGAAAATAGCCTCAGATAAAATCCTTGTTGAGCTAACCTCTGCCCTAGCTTTCTCTTGAAAGGAAGATGATAAATAAAATACACACAGCCACCACATGGCACATTGCACGCCTTTTAGAACAAATTTTGTTTTAAGTGTGGATTCATCTTGAAGCCAAAAATGTGAAAAAACCAAAAATCAAAAAGAAGATTAAGGAAAAATTGCTTCACAATTATGGCAACTCACAAGGGGGACTTCGCTTGTGGAGGCATGAACCTAGAGCTCTTGAAGTTCCTGGAGTTTGACGAAGGTGAAATCTTGTACCTCCCAATCCAAATTAGTGGGCTAGATGAGAGTGTGAAGGATCATGTATCCTTGATCTAAATCAAAAACTTCCTTAAAAGAAATGGCTCACCATCTTGCAAAAATAGCTCCAAGGTGATAATATAGAAGAAAAAGGGGGAAGATCACGTGCTCAATTTCATCAATGGTGCGCATCAAGCTTAAACCTAGGAGCTTTGTAGAAGTCTGGAAATTTTGTCTAATTGCATCTGTGATATACTCAACTGATAGCATATCTCCATTCACTGAGAGAAGAGGAGGCAAACGAAAGCTAAGAAAAATATTGAAATCCTTCTTAATCTCATTGACCCTTTTGTTCAATACTACTTGTCTCTCTTTTCTCTTTTTTGCAACTTTGTGGTAGTGCATGAAATCACTTTCTTTGCTTGAGGTGACCCTCCAATCTAGAATACCAACACTTCTTAGGGCCTCATATGTGGCCACACACAATCTAGAAATTAGATATTGTGATTCTGCGATTCAGGGAGCATATATCTATAGAATTTGGTTAGCCATCAGGGCAACCTTTTCATTTAGTTCTTGAGGATCCCTTTAAAATATAGGTTTGGCTTAAGAATGGAAACCAGAACTATGACCCATTTCTAGTGCATGGATATCAACTACTTCAATATTGGGAGGGTCACAGACCTTTGTGCAACAACTAACTCCTAGTGGAACTAAAGCTCTCTCACTCTTACATTCTCCTTCATTTCATTCTTCTCTTAATGGTCATTTTTTAGTTCAGAGTTCAACCTTCTAATTTATTGCTCGTGAGCTTGTAGAGTGGACATGACCTCCTATTTCTCTTCCTTGAACTTTATACTTCTGCCTAGGCCTTTTCTAGATTGTCGGAAGCCTCAGATCGAACATCGCCCAACTCTCTTTGTATGTTTTCTAGAGTATGTTGGTACTCTATGTTTTGTTGGCACTCAATAGCTAGCTCAATGCATAACTTTTAAAATTCAACATAAAACTAAACCTGTTCACCTTGAGCCTCCTCGAGCACCTTAGTTGCTTCTCCTTGCTAATTTTCTATCTATCTTATGCAGGCTATCTCAACATCGCTAGCCTTGATATCTATCTATAACGTGCTCATTTTTTCCCTTAAATTTATCAACTCTACCTCACACTTCTTCAATTTTGTGTCCAACCTTTCATAATTAACATATACCACCTTCTAGGTGGCCTTGGCTAGGACCACCTTATCTTGCAGATGAGTTTCATTTAAATCCATACCCATGGTTCTGATATAATAATCCTCCATCTGCATTTGTCCCTCAGGATTTGACATGATCAACTTCATGGTAGTGATCAACAGAAAATTATGCTCTTCACTAAAGCAAGCTTCAATATTCTTGGTGGCTAGCTGTACAACATTCTTTAACTATTGTTTCTGCTTTTTGGCCTATCGAGCCTGCTTGGTTGCATAAAAATTCTCTTGGAGACTCTAAGGGGTATCAATGCTTTGTGCATAATTGGAAGCACCTAGAGGGAGACCAAAAAGGATCATGGAAGGAGAGACCTTACATGTATGGGAATGTGGGGAGACAAATGGGATTGCTATCATGGAAATTGTGCAATACCAAATTGAGGTTGGGCAAGGGGAAAACCAGTCAAGGTGAAAAAAAAGTAGGCAGAAGGAGAGCTTTTTTTTTAGAAGTAGATGGACCTGGGGTGATGGGCAACATGGAGGTTTTAGCTCTTTCAATGGGGCCCTTGATAAGGAAATCAAAGAATCAACAATGGTCGAAGTGGATGCTTCTAATTCAATAGATGAGGTTACTTGACAAGGTTCATTGTTGAAAATGGTTGGGGGTTCATTAAGGACCAAAAGATTGGGTTCCACAGATGGATGACTCTTCTCCACAAATGGGGGCAGAGGAGTAACAAGAGATGCAGAGGTAGAAAGAAGAGGGAGTGAAATTTACGTGGGTCGTAGTGGTCAAAATACCTTGCAGAGAAGACTCCACTTCTTCTTCTCCTCTAGATGATGCACTGGGTCCACCTAGATATTGGACTTGCCTCCTCTTTGCATGACTAAAACTAGTATGTTTTGATACTTTGGTGGTCGATCCCACCAAAATCTGGCCTTCAATAACCACAAAAAACCTTCTTGGGGACTGTCGAGTTCTTTTACCTTTGCTTTAGACACTTATGGAGGACATGGCTTGTGAGTCCTTTTGCCTTGATATTTTCCTTTTATCTAATTCTTGGGGCTAGGAAGAATGGCACAGAAGTTCCTCTTGTTCGATCTCATGACTTGTCTCTAGATTTTTATTGTTATTATCAACCTCTCCATCGTAAACCTTGTTGAACCTTTCATCATGTGGTTGCAAGTCTCTGAAAAAGGCATTGAGGCACTTCATCTCTTGTTGGAACGTCCAAAAAATTTCCTTCTTCCTTTTCAACCACCGTGAGAATTTCAATTGTGTGCTAAGGGATTTACAAATTGGTAGGTTCTTCTGATACTTTTCCTATAGTATATAGAAATTCAGGCATGCTAGTCATTTGAATGGTATGCGGGCCAAGTCAATGTATACTTTTGGCCTTTCCTGAGTTAAATTTTTCCTCATCTCAAAATACTCTTGACTCTCATGTTTCAAAGTTTGGAGGTGCCTTGTTGGATTGTAGTCCCATGTGTCACAAATTAGAACCAACCCTAAGAACACCAATTTTTTTTTAAGCTCACCCTCTGCCCTTTGCTTCCCTAATCTCACTTAATTGTTGGCAATGTTAAGGGGAATTGGGTAAAGCCCTATTTTATGCCTTTCAACACCATAGACATTGTCAGCAAGGGTTGCCTGATGGCATAGCTCCAAATAAAAATATATATTTGTTACAAAATTGGGGAGTCTAATAGGCTCCCTGACGAAACCATGGAATCTAATAAACATAAAATCCTCACCCAGGAAATAATCCACCAGGGTCTACAAAATCTCCATCCATTGCAAGACCTCAGGAGAGAAATGGCTCGTAGGGCATGGGAGAAAATATTGAAGTACTGGTCTCATAAAATAATACACAAACCAATAGTAATCCCATTTTCTTGAAAGTACTTGAGTCCATATAGAAATTGGCTGGTAGAAACCCTTTACATCGAACCTAAATACTAATAAACTTTTCTCCAAAAATAAGAAGAATACCTAAATTTAAATTCAGTATCGTAGGTCCTCAATTTCTCTAGCATCCCTTTGGCTACTATATCAGAAAAATCATAATATTTCTTACTTTGTGTTGAGAAAATGTGTCTCAACTTCCAGCTAGAATCCCCTGTTTTTCATGCCTTAGCAAAATTTTTGTTGTTTCTGCCCTTTATCGCCATACCGTTCCTGGCTCTTTTCCTGCCTTGGTGGTACCATGGTGAAGGCCTTAGCAGGTACAACTTTACCACTCACTATTTGTTCCCTAGCTACGGTGGCTGCAGGTAGCATCTTTCGGCCTATCTTGGCGGTTACCGCTACATTGCAGGTGGTTAATCTTCCAATCACGGTGGCCGCGGTGAGACCACCTATGGTGGTCTTGGAAGTTACCACCATACCACAAGTGATGGGTCCACTCACCGCGGTGGCCGCGGTAAGACGACTAGCAGTCTGGCTGGCGATTACCGCCACACCGCAGACTGTTAAATGACTGACCGCGGTGGCTGTGGTAAGACCGCCAGAGGTCTGGCTGACGGTCACCGCCCTACCATGGGGTGGCTTGTTGACCCTGTAGTAGCACAGTAAGACCATCAGCGGTCTCTCAGATCGGTCACTACCACATCGTGGTCCTATTCGACGACTACAGTGGTAGTGCGGTGGTGTTTTAGGAGGTGAGGCGGGTGAGCTCGGATGAGCTCACCGCTATACCGCAGGTCAACTCAATCCTGGTTGCGGTAGCGTGGAAAGAGCTCAGTTGAGCTCAGTTGGATCACCACCATTTCGTGACCTAGTCAGATGGGCTTGGCGGTAGAGTGGTAAGGATTTAGAGAGGTCGGATGAGCTTGGGGCCAGTTTTGACTGAATTTGACTTGGAGTCAAAGAGTGATAGTGAATGCAGGACGAACATGTGGCTCAGTGTCAGAACGATGATTGGTTAGAAACAAAAATAGTTATTGTAGTAGGTGCATGTTGACTTAAGGTGGCGAACAGAACCCGATTTGGGTGATGGAATTAATGCATGGGTGGCTCGATGTAGAGAGATCAGTATGGGTAGATCGGTTGCGTGATTGGATGATAGATTAATGAACCTAATGGTCGGTGATTGGTTGATAGAATTGAATGTAGTGTATGACATTCTCAGTCGAAGTACATGATTGTATATATCAGCCAAACACACATACGTGATGGAGGAGAGTGAGAATTATTTTTTCGAACTGTATGTTAAATAACATTGTAACAGTGAGAGGAATAACTCTATGTTGCTATCAGCTGATCAGAGAAGACTAAAAATTATATGTAATTGTTTTATTACTTTAATACAATAGTCTTGACTTTGGGTGGTGGGGTTTTTACCTGAAAAGGTTTTCCCACGTATATCTTGTGTTAATCTGGGAATGCATAATTTGTGTAATCTCTTTTATGTTGCATGTACTTATCTCAATAGTTATAGAAGCTATTAGAACCTTGTTTATAGCTCTCCTCCTCTGTTGTATTAGTGTTAAGGGAAAGTTTTCGCACTATTGGGTCATTAGATCCATCATCTTTTTCCCTTCAAGTGGTATCAGAGCCTGGCCAGTTGTGTTATCCTTGTTAGGAAAGTCAATTTTTTGTGCTAATACTGTTTTAGTGGGAGTATTGTTATGTTAAAACTTGTTTCTATTTGAGATGGCGAGTACATCGGGTAGAGTAGAGATTGAAAAGTTTAATGGCAGCAACTTTGAGTTATGGAAACTCAAGATAGAAGAATTGTTGGTGGATAGAGACCTCTGATTAGCAGTGTCTGGAACTATGCTAAAAAGTATGAAGCAAGATGATTGGGACCTTGTTGATAGAAAAGAAAGAGGTCTTATAAGACCGAGTCTAGCCGATTCTATACTTCTGAACGTCCATGAGGAGAATTTTGCAGCTTTATTGTGGAAGAATCTTGGTGATATTTATCAGGGAAAGTCTTTGGTGAATAAGTTATTCCTAAGGAAGAAGTTGTACTCCTTGAAGATGGAAGAAGGTGCATCTATTGTAGACCATCTGAACTCGTTTAACATGAGTGTTACTTAGCTGGCTTCTATATGTGTAAAGATAGAGGAGGAGGATCGGTGCATGCTCCTCTTGTGTTCATTACCTGATAGTTGGGATCATCTTGTGATGGCCATTGGAAGCACTACCACTACTTTCAAGATGGAAGACGTTGTTGCCTTACTGTTATCTGAAGAGATGCAGAGGAATTCTTCAAATATGGCCAAAGAGGCTCTTGTTGTTCGAGGTAGACCAAAGGAGAAAGGTAAGAAGAAGGACAAGAAGTCAAAATCCAAATCTGTAGGGAGATCAAAGTCTCTTGGTAAAAAATCCAAATCTGTAGGGAGATCAAAGTCTCTTGGTAAAAAGTCCAAGGTAAAGTGTTGGAACTATAGGCAATCTAGTCACATCCGGAAGGATTGCAAGGAGAAGAAGATGAAGAGTGCTTCTAACAATGAATCTTCTCAAAGTGATGCAGACGCCTTCATTGCAGCCTTGGAAACTCAGGCATCAGATGATGGCTGGCTAGTTGACTCAGGTGCATCTTTTCACATGACGTCCCATAGAGAATGGTTCTCTAAGTATGAGAAGTATGATGGTGGAAAGGTGTACTTGGCAAGTGATTCAACGCTGGAGATTGTTGGTAGAAGTAGAGTCAGAATTCAGTTTCCTGACAAGAGAGTCAAAGGGATTGGTGGCATACTGCACATTCTAAGTCTAGCTCAAAATCTTCTTTCTGTCAGTAAGTTAAATGATGCTAGTGTAGAAGTTTCTTTCTCTAGTAGAGGATGTAAAATGGCTAGAGGGGCAATTGTGTTGGCTAAGGGTGTTCATAATGGCACTCTGTATAAGATGGATGTTGTCCTATTCAATGTAACAGTGCCTCTGTAAAGTCAAGTAATGCTATCCTTGAAGAGAAAGATGTAGACTTTTCTTTGTCTGCAAATGCTTTGGAGGTAAAACTCCCTATTGAGAAGACTATGCTGTGGCATCAGAGACTTGGTCACATAGGTGAGAAAGGCTTAAAAAACTTGAAGAATAAAAACCTTGTAGAAGGGCTTCATGATTGTAACCTTGAGTTCCATTTTTGCGAACATTGTATCTATGGAAAACAACACCGTGTTTCATTCTATTCTAGTCCTCATAAATCTTCTAGTATACTGTATTATGTTCATTCTGATGTATTTGGTCCAGTTAATGTTCCTTCATTATTGAAGTCTAGATATTATGTTTCTTTTATTGATGATTGTTCGAGAAGGGAATTTGTATACTTTCTTAGAAGTAAATCAAAAGTGTTTAGTCGGTTTAAAGAGTTTAACTCTTTGGTAGAGAATCAGACTGGAAGGAAAATTAAGTGTTTGAGGACAGACAATGGTGATGACTTTTTTTCTGCAAATTTTGAAAGGTATTGCACTGATCATGGAATTAAAAGACGTAAAACCACACCTTACACTCCACAGCAGAAAGGAGTTGCACAAAGGTTGAATAGGATGCTGATGGAAAAGGCAAGGAGTATGCTGAGTGGTGCTAGTCTAGAGTAGAAATTATGGGCTGAGGTTGTTGCTACAACATGTTATCTAATAAACAGATCTCCTTGCTCTGCTCTTGTTGATAAGACACCTTTGGAAGCATGGTTTGGTAAGAAATCCTCTCTGAGGCATGTTCATGTCTTTGGCTATGAGGCATATGTTTATGTGCCAAATGAAAAGAGATCTAAGTTGGACAACAAGGTTGTCAAATGTATTCTCATCGACTATGGATTTGTTGTGAAGGGATACAAGCTTTAGAACCCTGCTACTGATAAGGTTATATGCAACAAAAGTGTGATATTTCGAGAGATGGAACCTTCAGTAAGTGATCAACAGCTTGAGACAGATCAGAAAGACAAGAAGAAGGATGCAATTGAGATTCCCCAAACTCCAGAAAGGGAAGAGCTGCATGATGTACCTGAGACTGAGGAGAGTTCAAGCAGCTCTGAGGGTTTTGATGATGAAGAACCACAACCTCAGCCTGTAAGAAGATCTACACGAGAAAAAAGGCAACCTGAAAGGTATGGTTTCTCATTGTTAGATTCGAACTGTGCCTATTCTTTAATTACTAGCACTGATGAGCCTAGGACTGTTAAAGAAGCAATCAACATGATTGATTCAAATTCTTGGCTGGAAGCCATTAATGAAGAGATGGATTCATTGAAGAAGAATGAAACCTAGAAATTGGTACCACTGCTTAAAGGGTGAAATTATGTTGGCTATAAGTGGGTATTCAAAAGGAAGATAGGTCTTGATGGCAGTGTTGAGAAGTATAAGGCAAGACTGGTTGTGAAGGGTTTTTCTCAGATTGAGGGAATTGACTATGGAGAGATTTTTTCCCCTGTAGAAAAGCTGACATCTATCAGATTTCTATTATCATTGGCAGCTGTGTATGATTTTGAAATTGAGCAGATGGATCTAAAGACAATGTTTCTCCATGGTGAGCTGGAAGAAGAGATCTATATGTCCCAGCCTGAGCATTTTGTTGAAAGAGGTAAACAAAATCTGGTTTGTAAGTTAAATAAATCTCTCTATGGTTTAAAGCAATCTCCTAGAATGTGGTACCAAAAATTTGACACATTTTTCTTGTCAATAGGATTTGTGAGATCAAAATTTGATCATTGTATTTATGATAAAACTAAAAATGATCATGTGCTTGTTATTACCCTATATGTGGATGATATGTTGTTCATTGGAAATAGCAAGTCTATGAATTTTGATCTTAAATCTTAGTTGCCTGCAAAGTTTGAAATGAAAGATCTTAGTGTAGCAAGGTACATTCTTGGAAAGGAGATAACCAGGAACAGAACAAACATAAGGCTTTGGGTCCTTCAGAGTAAGTATGTGAAAATAGTTCTGGAGAGGTTTAGCATGGATGACTGCAAGTAGCTAGTTGTTCCAATCATGCAGGGAACAAAGCTATCTGTTGAAGACTACGTAAAGTCTGCTACTAAGATGGAGGACATGATCAGTGTGCCTTATGCAAGTGTTGTTGGCAGTTTGATGTATGCTATGGTCTGTACAAGACCAAACATTGCCCAAGCAATGGGAGTTCTAAGCCGTTTCATGGCTAATTCGAGAAGATCACATTGGGATGCTGTGAAGAGAGTTTTTAGGTATTTGAAGAGGAATTCAAATTATGCACTATGTTACCATGGCAGTTTGGTTGCATCATAGAAATCTCTCAGCATCCAAGATTATGTTGATTCAGATTGGGGAAGGGACATTGACAGCATGCGATCCACCAATGGATACACTTTCATGCTTAATGGTGGAGCAATCAGTTGGATGAGCAAGCGATATGCTATTGTTGCTTTATCCATGATTGAGGCAAAGTACATGGTAGTAACACATGCCTGTAAAGAGGCTATTTGGTTAAACCGTTTGTGTTTAGGCATTGGATTTAATGCTGGGCAGATTTCAATCTGTTGTGATAGTCAGAGTTCCATTTGTTTGGCAAAGAGTTCGACCTTTCATGCCAGGACCAAGCACATTGATGTGCAATATCAGTTCGTGAGGGATATTATTGAAGATGACAAAGCCAATCTACAAAAGGTAGGCACAATAAAGAATGTTGTAGATGCTTTGACAAAGCCGGTTAGCATAGACAAGTTTAGATGGTGCACATAATCGATGGGCCCTAGGGCCTATGATAGGCAGTAAGTTTGAAAGTCATAAGGGAGCTGGAAGTGTTCACCAAGTGGGAGCTTGTTAAAAAAATGTGTCTCAACTTCCAGCTAGAATCCCCTATTTTTCATGCCTTGGTGAAATTTTTGTTGTTTTTTCCCTTTACCACTATACCGTGCTTGGCTCTTTTCCTACCTTGGTGGTACCACGGTGAAGGCCTTAGCAGCTACCGCTTTACTGCTCAATGTTTGTTCCCTGGCCGCGGTGGCTGCAAGTAGCATCTTTTGGCCTGTCTTGGTGGTTACCGCTGCATCGCAGGTGGTTAATCTTCTGACCGTAGTGACCCCAATGAGACCGCCTGCGGTGGTCTTGGTGGTTACTGCCATACCGCAGGTGGTGGGTCCACTCACCGCGGTGGCAGCGATAAGAGCACCAGTAGCCTAGCTGGCAGTTACCATCGCACCACAGATAGTTAACTGATTGATAGCAGTGGTTGCGGTAAGACCGCCAATGGTCTAGCTGACAGTCACGACCCTACTGTGAGGTGGCCTGTCGGCCCCTGTTGTAGCACGGTAAGACCGTCAGCGGTCTCTTAGACTGGTCAGTGCCACACCATGGTCCTGTTCGATGACTGCAACGGTAGCGTAGTTGTGTTTTTGGAGGCAAGGTGGGTGAGCTTGGTGAAGACATCGGTGAGCTCAGATGAGCTCACCGCTATACCATAGGTCGACTCAATCTTGGCTATGGTAGCATGGTAAGAGCTTGGTTGAGCTCAGTTGGCTCACTACCATATCGCAAGCTAGTCAGATGGGCTCGGTGGTATAGCGGTAAGGACTTAGAGAGGTCAAATGAGCTCGGGGCCAGTTTTGACTGAATTTGACTTGGAGTCAAAGAGTGATAGGGAATGCAAGATAGACACATGGCTCAGTGTCAAAATGATGATTGGTTAGAAACCAAAATAGTTATTGCAACAAGTGCAAGTTGACTCAGGGTGGTGAACAGAACTTGATTTGGGTGATGGCATTAATGCCTGGGTGGCTCGATGCAGAGAGATCAGTATGGGCAGATAGATTGCATGATTGGATGATAGATTCACGAACCTTATGGTCAACGATTGGTTGATAGAATTGAATGTAGTGTATGAATTTCTCAGTCAAAGTACATAATTGTATATATCAGCCAAACACATGTACGTGATGGAGGAGAGTTAGAATGGTTTTTTTGAACTGTATGTTAAATAACATTGTAACAGTGAGAGGAAGAACTCTATGTTGATGTGAGCTGATCAGAGAAGACTAAACGTTGTATGTAATTTTTTTATTACTGTAATACAATAGTCTTGACTTTGGGTGGTGGGATTTTTACCTGAAAAGGTTTTCCCACGTATATCTTGTGTCAATCTGTGAATGCATAATTTGTGTAATCTCTTTTATGCAGCATGTACTTATCTTAGTAGTTTTAGAAGCTATTAGAACCTTGTTTACAACTCTCCTCCTCTGTTGTATTAGTGTTAAGGGAAAGTCTCTGCACTGTTGGGTCATTAGATCCATCATGTTTTTCCCTTCACTTTTCTCCCTTTTAAGCATGAAATCTAGGCCCATCCTAAAGGGATGGACTTCTTCATCATTATCAAGGCCTTAAATCTAGGGCAACATCGAGAAAATAGACTATGTATCCTTCTTAAATTTTTTGAGCATAAGAGGAAAAGAAAAGTGATCTCTCTCTAGTATTTCCTTTGTTTCATCCTCGTAAAAGTTTCCATTCCTAGTTTTGGCTTCCCAAAAACTTTCCATGTCTTCCTCATCAAAGTGTTTGATGCCCCAAGTTGTAGGGATACAAAACATATCGCATATGGCTGCTACAAAAATTGTAACCTCGATCTTGTTGTCAACAATAACTCTTGAATCCTTGTTGAATATTTTGGCACATGCATCTACTAGCTTCGAGCATGGGTGCATGACAGGCAACATGAACTATGGCAAACCACAATTCTAGAGCCAACACATGAAACTTTTAGATGACCCATGTTGCATCATTCTTTGGAATTCCCCCTCCCTAAGGCTATTTGGGTTAGTCACCATCTTTAGGATGAAAATATATTGTCGGTGAAATCTCCTCTCTTTTGATATGATTATTTGGTTGCATTGATTTGGTATAATAAAACTATCATTCTTCTAGAACTGGGGAAATGGTGAATGAATTCCTCCCAAAGATGTTGCCATAACCTGGCCATTTGGATGAGGTTCTAGCCTTTCTACCAGATGTTGATGCTTCTGCCATGGTTGTGCTGAGAATTTGCATAGTGTTTCTTCAACGAAATGACCACTTTCTTTTTGCTACTCATAAAAATCTACCTTTGGGTGCAGTTAAATCCTTTGCACGCACATGCAGTTAAGGATCTTCTGTTACCATTAATCCACTAAATGCTACCACTAATGCGATACGTATGGATTTGAGATCTATATCCCTCAGGAATGCCAAAAACACCACGAGAATGTAATTAGTATAGTCTCTTCGCTGCCTCTTTTCTGAAATAAGCTCATTGCATTGGAAATCATGGTTTTAGCTATGATAAATATGCTTAAGTAGCATAATGTACTTTTGAAAAGACGCACCTATTTTATTTTTTAGAACTTAATGCATTAATCCATATCTTTTCATATAAGCAAGCTAGTTGGTGTTGATGATGGAAAATGACACATATCGACAATCGACCTATGCAAGCATTTTCTCCCAATGCCCAAATTTAATTTTCAAGACCTCTTGTTAGATTTTTCATATGATTCTTCTCTCGCCCTCTTGTTGCTTTGGTATTTCCTCAAATATAATCTAGCAAAAAATAGATTTCTCATTGGTTGGGTTTTTTGGTAAATCTTTTCCATAAATAGCTATGCCACCTTATTACAATATTCATTTGAAAAATAGCCTTTTAAGTTTAGCAAGATTTTCTTGCTATCTCCCATTCTGTTACACTTTGTTGCTCTGTCATAATTTTGGTTGGCTTAGGAACTCATGTTTGGCTTCTACCATGGAGGCCGCAATACCCCTTCATGGGGGAGGTCACTTGTGACTAAATTAAGTGCTCGATGAAGAAGTATGACCGCCTTGGTACCGTTGCATTCAAGTGGATATTCGGTTTGGACTATATCGTTAATGGGGACCAATTGAGAAGAAACTATAACATTGTTTCTCACTTTTTCACCTCCCTACTCGACCTGAACATCGCCAAGCCCATGATAATTGAATTGTGCCACCAAAAGTTTGACTCTGTATTGCTAGAAGGGCATGGTTAAATCATGCAAGTGGATATCCTTGGTGGCAATATTTCAAGCACCATGGACATTCAGAGATATGTTGATTATGGGATAGATGTGGCCTAGTTGCCATTCCTTTATAACTTTTACATAAAGGAGCTTGATAGGCATCATTCAATGTCTCTATCGATGACCACTTTCCTACTATGGGAGTATGGTGTGGAACGTGTTTCTGGGCTTGACTGGAGGAAACACTTCAAGTTTGTGGTGTACAACTGTGACAAGGAAAATTGAGGTTTGTGTTGTGTCGAGCCCATATGTGTTGTGTGTTCACCCACTTTTCACCCTAACAAAGAAGAATAAGAAGAAGAAGAAGAAGAACCTAATGATGAGCTACTTCAACTATGGAAAAAAGGCTGGAGGCCTAGCTTACTATTTTTTTCCATTGCCTCATTTTTGCTTCTTTTTGCTCTATGACTCTTTTTGGGTTTTCTCAAGAGAGCTTCATGTTTAAATATGAGCCTTGGGCTTCTATTACATTGTAATTTTCTTGATTAATATAATATAATACAATACCTTTCACTTCCTCTGTGTTATTCTCATGGCTTATTCTCTAAATTAAAATGTATTTACAAAAAATTTAACATATGGTACATAACTATGAATTTTTTTAAAGAACTTGCACATTAATGAAACAATTTTAGATTAATATTGTTCACTAGTATATCTAGAGTATTACCTTTCATATCTTCAAGCTCATACATGTTCTTTACCTTGCACATGTTGATATGGAAGGGTCCCTTCCATAGTGCTTCAAATTTCATATGTTGTCCTAGTTTCGTAGTGCGCTCATCGTACTTTAGTACCGGGATCCCTTCCCTAAAATCTAGGTTGGAGGTATTTTTATGAAACCCTCATTTTACTATCTATTGGTAGCTAATCATAGCTCCATAAGCCTTTTCTCTATCCTCCTCGAGTTTGAGGAGTTCTATCAACCTTACATCCATCTCCTCGCTTTTTCCAATCTCTAGGGCTTTTAGTAGTTGCGAGGTAGGGATCTCTATGGAAAGAGGTAGAAATACCTTTTTTTTGTATACCAGTTCATAGGGAGAGGCCTTCGGGGTCTATTTGGGTGTAATCTGATTTTCCCACAAAGCAACTTGCAAGTGCTTGTGCCAATCCTTTTGTTGCTCTGACCCGATGTGCTTGATTAACCTAATTAGGTATTTGTTGGTCGAATCCACTAACCCATTTCCTTTTGGGTAGTAATTTGATGAATTTTTAAGGTAAACCCCATGTTTGATAGTGAAACCTGACATCCTTGAACCTACAAAATCTTGTGTGTTGTCGGATATGATGGTTTTTGGCAAACTAAATCTGGTTACCAGCTCTTTAAGGAAGTTGATAATCTTGCCTTCTATATCATTTTGTAGGGAAACATCTTCCATCGACCTTGTGAAGTAGTCAGTCAACACAAGGATCCACTTATGGCCAGCACTAGAAATAGGATTTAACATCCTGATGAAATCCAAACCCCATTGAGCAAAGGGTTCCACAATTATAATTGGGCTTAACAACAAGGCAAAATTCTTTCTTTTCCCAACAAAATATTGGCACTTAGTACACTTTTACATGAAATGGTGCAATAAAAAAAACATGGAGAGCCAATAATTCCCTGCTCACATTATTTTTAAGGAAATAGTCTTAGCAAATAAATGTCCACCCTTAGGACTGCTATGAAATTCATTAAGAATTCTTTCCACCTATGGCTTATTCAAGTATTAGATCAGGACACCATCATAGTTCCTTTTAAATAAGATACCTTCAATTAATACATACCTAGTGCCTTCAAGTTAGTAGTATCACCTTTTGTGAGATGAAATATTTGTTGACTACTACCTCTTTTGCATATACTATGTTTGATCCATCACTTAGGACTCGTCAGACTTGAACTAGTTTGTGTAAGCTTGATAGGTCTCTTCTCAACTGTGGAACTTGATTCCTACACAAGATATTCACACATACCTCTTCCCTGAACTAGCTTGGTCCATCTAATGTCGATGTCATATTCTAGATCTTAGTGATCTAGTTTTCTCTCTTCTTGGTTATCTCACCTTCAATGATATACTCCCCCACACTAGGATGTGTGATGAGAATGGTGATTCTATTGGCTGACACCAAGTGTCAGAACTTTTTTAGGCTTTTAAAAATGGAAAAATCCTACTTTTCAACAAAACGATATCTAGCTTCATATAATTTAAGATTTCTTTAGTCAAATGTGATAGGATGCTCTCTGTTATTTTCTTTGTCCTTCTAAGTGAGTACCGAAGCTATGCTATGTTGGCCGTTGTATACATAGAGTAGAAAATATTTAGAAAAGTCCAGGTTAGCCAACACTAGAGTGGTTGAGATAGCTACCTTTTCAATTGGACCCCTGAAGGATAGTTTTCCTTCAGGGGTCCAGTTGAACATTAGGTTCTTTTTGAGCATCAACATGATAGATCTCACGATGCCTACAAAGTATGAAATGAACCAACTGACAAAGCTAATCTTTCCTAGAAAAGATTGCAAACCTTTTTGATTCACTGGTAGGGGAACTCCATTATAGATCTCACCCTTTCAAGGTCTATTTCTATTTCCTCCTTCGATACCACAAAACCAAGTAACATGCCTTGGGGGAATCTTAAAAACACATTTTTTGGATTTAAGGAAATCCCAAACTAGTGACATTTCTAGAAAACTATTTCTAGATGATCAAAGTGATCATCCTTTGACTTTGAAAAGACCATTAGTTCATCTAGATATATTAAAATAATCTGATTAATCAACCCTCTGAAAGAAATATCCATTGCTCGCCAAAAATTTGCACCAACGTTTGAAAGTCCAGAGGGCATCTTTGCATATGCAAACATTCCCCACTTAGTTGTAAACATCATTTTATGTTAGTCAAATTCCTTAATATATACCTGGTTATAGCTTGAAAACCCATTGAGCAATGGGAACATCTCCGATCCGACCACAATCTACAAGATATACTCCATTGATGGCAATAGGTAGTGGTCTTTGAGTGATGCTTTATTCAAATCTCTAGAATCAACACAAAGCCTAATATCTCAATTCTTTTTCCTAGTCGGTACCAGATTAGACACCCATGTGGAATGCTTAATTGAATATATAATCCATGATTCTATCAATTTGGTGAGCTCTTGTGTCATCAACTCTTTGACCTTTGGATTGAATGGTCTTTGTTTTTGTCAAATGGGATTTGATCCTTTAACAAGTCAATAGTATGCTAAATGGGTATGTGCAGGATCATGATGGGCCAAAAAGTGGCGATATGTAAGCCATATGATGGCCCGTTGGCTGATGACCTTTTTTTTACCCTAAATTGATGAAACGAAAAGGGTTTTTAGAGGAGATTCTCAACTTTCCACCAATATAAATTATGCTTTCCTTTGAATTTAATAAATAATTATTATTCATTTTCTATTAGAATTACGAATAAAGTCCTAATTGATAGGCTGATTGAAAAACATCTATAACTTTCAAACGGTATCACATTTTTTGAATCTGACACATGCATCACATTATATGCTTCACATACTATAGTGTTAAAAAAATAAAATTGAATTTCATGAATTTTTGACCAAGTTAAGGTGGTTAGATAGACATGCTTTTATATTTTTTAAAAGTTGTAATAAAAAATTCATAATTAATTATTTACTTGGAAAAAAATTATAAAAAAATATGCATCACATTGGGACATGAGTCCTCTACTTATATCTAAAAAATTATAAAAAAAAATTATTATTTTATTGTGGTTAGGGTGGTCAGACAGACACCTACTTTGTATTTTTACCCTGAAATTTAAATACTACTGCATTGAAATTTCAAATTTTCACCAAATAGATTTATTTTTTTAAAATAAAGGTCTAGTAGTTTAGAAACTACATTTAATTTGCTACAGATTCTATTTTTACATTTTTTTGAAATAATATAGATAACTTATTCAAATTTTTACGTCAAGTTGTCTAGCTCTGATTTTTTGTCTTTTTATTGCCACTTAAGGGACTATTTTTTCCATGATGATCCTGCACATAGCCAAATTATGCCCGGGTCATACCCTATAAGATCATCATAGGTCTAGGCCATGACCCCATCATATCTAGAACATAGATCCTTTAGTCTTTTCCTTATACTTTTGCAGAACGTCCCTTCTGACTTCTAACTTTCTGCTAGTTTTGACAACAAGATCTTCATAATCCCTCACATCTACAGTAAGCCTCTATTTGATATTTCTTGCATCCTCACAATAAAAAAAAAAAATCAAGGGAAATTAAACCTCGAGGAAGCTTATTTCCTTTCAACTAGATAACCTACTCTTTGGGAGATTCTTCTCCTAGCTATGAATAGTCGGAAGCTCCTCTTGATTTCTTTAAAAAGGTCGTGATCTGAATGTCATCCTCAAATAATAGCTAGTTTTGATCATTTTCAAGAATTTTTGGTTAGACGATGATCTGTACTATATTTTTCTTTGTTGTTGAATTAGAAACTGGTTCAAATTGTGAACCGATTGAAGCCATCTGATCAACAACACTATTTTGAGATCAGGGAATGAATTGTATATTAAAAGCTTCAAAAATCTCAATCAAATCTCATATCCGATGTGTATGCAACCCCATTATTATATTCTTCAAAGTTTCTTGCCCACAGACTTGACTTACAATTAACTCTTAATCTTCGAATGCTTGAATTCTCTTAACGCCCATTCATTTTGTAAGAATCAGACCATGGACCAAGGCTTCATATTCTACATCATTATTCGAGCATGAGAACTCAAAATGAAAAGCCTTGAGGGTCTCTAATCTTATCGAGGACAGTAGTCAAACGCCTACAAAAAAATTGGTTTTGCATTTGGTACCATCAAAATATAAGGTCCATAGATAGTTTTCACTCGAATAATCATATTCCTCTAGATCCTTTATCAATTTCAGAAAGACATGATCATCATCAAAGATCACATAAGTACCTAGTCCCGTCGCATGAATTTTTTTGAATGGGTCAGAATCAATGAATTGGTTCATGAGGACCTCCTCTTCAAGAGTTCAGTCACTTGTGTCTTCTTTGTCTTCCAACATCTCTACACAATATCTCTCCCTTTGTGAGAAAGAGGTATGTGTTGCTTCAAAGCATATGACTGCATTTTCCATGATGTGCTCTAGATGAAAGATTCAGATAAGATTTTCATCTTTGCCCCATGTTTGGTCCTCAATATCAGGTGGGCCCAATTAAGGGCCAATTATTTGCCAAGATTTGTAGTAAAATATCTTGAAAGACACATCCCAAAGACCAATGGAATGTATATCACAACTATTTTTTGTGTGACCATTTGGCTTGGACATGAGAAGAGGGTTAAATACAGATCTTTAATGAAATCGATGGTCAGAACCTTCTTCTTGTCTAATTGCATGATTCCCATCTCAAGGGGCTCATACTTAAGTTGTAGGGCATCAACTACTTACTTTGGCATGACTATTGTACTAGCTCTTGAATCAATGATGTTCTTATGCAAAAGCTTATCTCCCATAATAAGTGTTAAAAATAAAGGTGTGGTATTTGGATTGCTTACCTCTTTCTCTTTTTCATTGTCCACGTCATTCACATGAGTTGCAACTTTGGAAGCTTGAGGTTTTGATGCAATTTCTTTATCTTTATCTTGATTGCACAATGAAGTTGCATCCATCTGTGATATTTGTTCTTCCTTATTTAATGCTTCCCAAATCAACATCTTTTCAGGAATGGATATGACATCCCATAGAGATACATTAGTAAGCGCCTTATTCAATTGTTCCCCCACATTGAGAATTTGATTGGCGGGACCTTGGGATTAAATGGTGGTATCTCTTTCATCTTCGAAGGAAAATGATCTATCATGAATGGGATTGACATCTTATCCAACTCCTTCACTTGTAATGGCAAAGTTTGTGGCTCCTGAGTAGGTTGGTCAGTTACCTACTGGGCCTACTTTTCTTGTAGTTGTGGTTGATGTAACTGAGGTTGCAATGAAGCTTGTTGTACATGTTCTCTCGTGAGCCTTCTTTTGGAACTTGTGTTATAGTCTGATTGTACTTTTGTAGCACTAGTCATTAGAGCTTCATTAACAAAAACCACATATTCTTCCTCCATCCATGAAAATAGTGCTTGGTCGAGTAAAATATCTAGTTCTTTTTCTAAAGAAATCCATTACATTTTTTCTCTAAAGCAGGCATTTTCTATATTAGGGGACTCATATTCTTTCTCATTTGGGAGCATGCCCTTGTTTCTTTGTTCCTCTATCTTTTGTTGCATATTTCCCCTCAAACAATTTCGGGGCATGTGATTATCACTGCATGGGAAGCACCATACATTCTCATCTTTCGCTAGGCTATTCTAGCTTGGGATCAAATCTTTACTTTGGTTTTCCTTAACTATCTGTAGCGGCATAGTGACAATAACTATCTAGTTTATGGATTTTTTTTGTTGACCTCCTACTCTTGAGGGTCCTTGGTACGTGTTCTATTGATAGGATGGCCTTCCCCCTTGATAGGTCTGAGTGGCTTTCTTCGGAGGTCTTGCTTGCTACTATTTGATGTGAACTAACTTGTTAGTAAAAGACTGCATGAGACTCTTAACATTGTTGATGTCTGTTGGATGATCCCACAATACTGGTTTATAATTTTTGGGCAAACTAGACACTAAACTTTTTGTTTTTTATCTAAATATTCACTTTCGAGCTCCTATAGTGGCTAAACCATGAGGAATTTGAAGATGATAAAAACTAGTGATTTGTGAAATTTGGTCTATAGATTCTAAATATATTTTTTTCAAATTTTTTGGAATCAAATTGTACTTCTTTTTCCATCTCCTTCGAAAACTAGCTTTTAAAAAAAATAACATTTTTAAGGAGTGACGCTCACCGTATACAACATAACTTTTTTGTATGAAGGATAAAATTCTATTTTTTTGAATTTAGATTTGTAACTATGATATCTATCACTTTCATTTGGTTTCATAGTGTTTTAGTAAATATTTTTTCCTTAATCAAGTTTCGAAGTCAAACCAATTACAATTCAAACATATGCAGACTATATACAACATAACTTTTTCTGTATGTATCAAAATTAAAAAAAAATGGATGAAGGACATCAATACCCAGCCTAAACATATTTTTAAAAATTTTATTTTGATAATCTACTATTTTTCCACATGTACAGAACAAAGAGCTTGATTTTCGATGAAAAACCTATATTTAATAAAACTAAAAAGAAAATACATAATCAAACCAAAACATATTAAAATTATATTCATTGGATAATTCGTTTTGAGGACTACCATCATCCAATTGGGTTTGTGAAGTCTCCTCCATTTTCATCCTTAGCCCGAGCTTCAAATTGCAAAATTCTAGAATTTTGTACCACCTGAGGGGGAGAAGGAAGGAAATGGGGGGTTTGAGCGAACCCCTATGGGTTCGCTCAAACTAGCGTTCATTTGAACCCAGGTTCATTCAAACCCCCTTTGGAAAATAGTTTCCTTTGGGTTTCTTTGTGGGAATGGTGGGAAGTTAATTAAATGGGTTCATTTGAACCCTTGTTCATTTGAACCTTCTTTAGGTTCGTTCGAACCTATAAGTTTGTCTGAACCCCAAAAATGATTTTTTTTGACATGTGGTCATTTTTTTCAACCTTTCCTTCCTCAATCCAATTGTAAACCACTTTTGTGGGTTCACCCTATTGCTAGAGTGGAAGAGCCCAATGTGCTCAGCTACATGATGGGGTACATGTACATGGATTGCAGCATGGTCGATGTCACCAATTGTGTAGCAGAAGTTGTGGTGGAAACTTTCCAACATCAATCAAACTATTCTCTGCATGCACAACCAAATTGTATGTGTTTGGTAAGATATCCCCTCCCATAGAGGTTATCATAATTGCGATGTCCGAATTGAAAGGCCTCAAGTAGAACATAAATTCCATCGCAATTGTGGGTCAGGCAATCATAGGGATTCTTTGCTAGGTTTTGTGAAACTTGGTGTTGAAGTCATTCACATTTTTAACTACTTGTTACAACATCAAAAATATCATTTCTATGCTTTCTTAGCCTCCTATTATCATATACTATAGGTATAGAAAGTTTTGGAAACATAGGTTTTATGCTTCTAATTCAAAATCATCAATTTAGGGTAGTCATTCTCGCTATACCTTCATCATTAAATCTGAAAATGATTACATTTATGAAATTATGCTTAACATTGATCAAAGTGCTTTTCACTTTTTCTTATACAATGTTTACATTCATAAAAAAATTCTTAAGTTTGCTAAAAGTACCTTTTATTCTTTCATATACATTGTTCACATTCTTAAAACTTAGCATACATTAGATTAAATTTTTTTGTATCTATGCATATACATTGATCATATTGTTGAAACATTGTATGAAATGGTTACATGTATTTTTTCATTTTTGTTCAAACAATGCTAGTATCATACAAATATAGAAATTATAAGAAACCCTCCCTACCTTCTCCCTATGAGAGTGTTTTAGTGATAGAGAATACAACCTTAGACATTCCTAACTATCTTATTAGTTATTCTCCTAATATCTCTCCTTATGGGAAAATAAGATATTTTTGTGTTTGAAGAACCACTTAATGAGTGTTATGAGAATTCTAGTTGTTTCTCTCATCTTACCTCTCTTAACAAAAAAGACAACACCACCATAAGAGATCATGACAATAAAATTTATCCCTCTCCCAGTATCTCTCCTAGTGGTGAAGAAGATACTTTTCTAGTAGAAAATGCAATAGATGAAAGTCATGAGTATCTTAGTTTCCCCCCTTCTCCTAGGGAACCCCTTATTAATCAAGAAAATTCCAATATTTATCATTACCCTACTTGCGATGAAGTCCTTTTAGAAGAAACAAACTTTGAATTAGAAGAAAATTTGGTTTGTAGTTATCCTGAAAGCTCTCCTCCTAGGGAGAATATCATGGTGCAAGAACATGTGACCCTTGACACCTATCCTTCAAACACTAAACCTTCCCTAGGTGAATCTCATAAAATTCCATTAAAATATCCTTCACTAACAAATCATACAAATAAAGACAATATTCTTGTCGTTATGATGACACAAGTGGGATGTCCTCTAATTAGTGAGCCTCCTACGTCACTTACCACTAGTGAATCACACAAATAACTAAGAGAGTTATTAAATTCCATGATGCAATCAAATCATAATTTATTTTTTCAGCTGCTAAGTTGTAACTTAGTGACTCAAAAATACATAGGATTACACATCACTCCTACACCATTACCCTTTTCTCAATTAGAGCACCTACTGTTGAGGACCTTTAAAAGACTTCTACTAATATATTTCTCTGGAAACTTATTCAAATTTCACCTACATTCAAATTTCACCTACATTCAAATTTCTATTTCAAGAAATGTTGCAAATACAATTAGATGAGATCCAATCTTACATAAAATAAAAAAATGTCACATCCTCCTCTCATCCCATGTAAGTCACCCAATCAGAAATCACATTCTCTAAACATGAACTACCCTCACTTGAGATTCAAAACAAGAAAGACCCCTTGATGATAAAGGTGATCATTAATGAAACTTTAGTCAAGCACACTCTCATAGACAATGGAGTAGAAATTAATGTTTGTAGCGTGGACCTCCTCAACAAACTTGGCATCGACAAAAAGCTCATTCAATTTAATGATGTTCATATTTGTGGCTTTGATAATGTTAATAGGCAACCACTAGGGATGATCACATTACCTATTGAGGTTAGACCTGTAGTGTTTCCTACCCCTATCCATATCATGCAAGGACCCCTTGCATAAAATATTCTCCTAGGGATACCATGGACTCATTCTATGAAAGGAGTCCCATCTACCCTTCACCATACAATGAAATTTGAGTACAATAATAAGATATACATGGTTGATGTAGATCCACGAAGCTATGAATAAATTAATCACAACCTTTCCAACTCCCCTAATCCTTTCATTCCTAGATCAAAACTTATACAAGTTGATGCTAATCCTTCACCTACAACAAAACTCTTTCATGATCATTGGGGGCCATTATATTCTACACATCCTTTCAATAAAATTTCCAAACTCTCACCCTCTTTGTCCAAAGAGTCATATACAAACAATTCATTTTCATATACAAGTTCTAGTAACAATTGGGGTCTTATGCCTCCCTTTAAAGGAGAGTGTGAAATATCACAACATAAACCAAAACAACCCTATTTTTTATATGCTCAACTTTTTTCTACATCAACAAAATTACTCCATGATGGTGATAGGGGCTATATAACTCCCATCCCTCATAAAGAAACAACACATAATACTAAAAACGATTTATGTTCTTATTCAAAAACCAATCCTTCTTAGAAGAAAACAACCCATTCATTTAAACTTGGAAGATTGTTATGGTATCAGATACAATCTCCCTCCTACACATGGATGTAGTGTACACATGACACAACCTAACATATCATACTCTTTCAAGAAAGATTTAGGGTTGCATCCCTTTTCTCCATTTTATTCAAAATTCAAACACCTCACAAAGTGTGGTTCTCTTCCTTGTGTTAAAGCACCTAATTCCTCTCCCTAATGTGTACCTTCATCCTATTTCACTCACCTTTTCCCTTCACTAAGTTGGGGCGAGGTGTTCATTAGTTGTGTCCTCATATGTCACTTGTCATCACCTCTTTTGACTAGACATTAACCTCTCATGAACATACAAGAGCAAGCTTGGGATGTGGATGACATGTCTTAAGTTGGATCACATGTAAAATACTTATCCCCTCATACCTTCTTCTACTTTAAATCAATTTCTCATGGTACTGTGTGTAGCAATTCCTTAAAGTGGGGGCATACACTAGCACTATTTTTTTTTGCATTTTTCTTTTTTCCTAGTTCTTAGTGCAACTTTATTACTTCATATGACATGTTGCTCACTTTTTGGATGACATTGGTTGTAATGTCTTTCATGAAAGTGACCTATCTTAGCATATTACATTCCTCTTAGTGGCCCAATGTGATGCACTACATCCCTTAAGTTATGAAATTTCTATTCTTTTATTGGTCCTCTCTTGGAGACATTAGACATAATTTCCCCTAATTAAAAGACCTAACATGAATCAAATAAGACTCCTTCAAACACTCTATTTTTATTTTTTATTTTGCATTTTTGCATTTTCACATGTTGCATTTCCTTGCATACTTGACCATCTTGCATAACACAACTTCTAGGAATGTGGTCCCTTGCTTTTTGTGCCACTTTGTCAAAGTTACCAGGAGCTATAACTTTGGTATGGTTGAGCAGGAAGCCCAACTAGTGGTATGACTTTCCTCAAATCCACCTTTGTGTGTGTGAGTGCATACCAACCGAGTGTATGTTTTTCACCCTTTGGGCCTTCTCACTCGGTGAACAACCAAAAGCCTTGTCACCCTAGAGTGAGTACATATCCCTTTCAGACAACCAACCTAGATCTGATCCACAACTAGCTGGACAAATGGTCGAATCTTGATTTGACTTTCCCTCTCTCCCCACCCTCTTTCACATCACTTTCTTGTGTGATCTTTGTGCTTATGTTTGATTTGCTATGGGATCTTGATATTGGGGGATTGATCATCCCTCTTTATTGAATTCATCTCATCTTACTAGCATGAATACATTGGATCCCTCTCGATATGCATGACTTGGCTACTTTAGTGTGATTTTGAAGCAATTTCATCCTCTCACTAAAGTGGGGGCTAAATATGTCACCAACAAGTGTAGCCTTGACACTTTTCACCTATTTGGGCCTTTTCCCTTGGATTTTGGCCTTTTTTCTCTTAGATCTGATGTTGTAATGTGTCCAAAAGATTCACATTAGGCCTAAATGCTTGCAAATCAACAACAACCTAACAAAGTTTTACCAGAGTGTTGTGAAGTGTTGTAACACATTTCCTCACTTTTCTAGAACATTTCTACAATAATTCACATAAATAACCCCTTTCCAAGCCTTTGTCTAAGGTTTTGTAAGGTTTTGTAATAAATTTTTACACTTTTCTAGGCTTTTCATCACTAATTCAACCCTTTTTCATGATAAATTTACCCCTTAATGTACTTTTAGGCCTGACTTAAGTGTGTTTCAGGAGGCAAGCCTAATTAGCATCATTAAAAACCACTTAATTCTTGACCACCACTTGAATTTTCTAAGTGGAATAGGTCACCACCTTGGGCGACCTAGTCCCTTTTGACATAAAATTCAAAATTAAAGCAAAATTCTAACAAGAATTTTCCTCCAAAACCCTAAGGTCGACCTATCATGTGTCTTTTTTAGGAAAATTAGGGCATAGCTTGTATAAATAAGCGTTTTTCTTCTCATTCTCATATTATATTCCCCCCTAACATCATTTCATCTTCAAAAGCACTCAAGCACTATGCACCTAAAGCAACCTCCATTGGAACTGGTTCTTGCATTTTGCAAATATCTTCAACAAAGGATTTGGTGAGAATTTACATTGTTTATCATTCAATCATATTTCCTTTGATTTCTATTCCATTTAAGTTTAATCACTATCATGGGGTTTGACTAAGGCAAAGCTCGAATCTCTAACCCTAACATTTTCTTTGTCTTTTCACGTGTGCTTTGTAAGTTGAATGTAGATTTGGAAAGGAGTAAAGAATTGAAAAGGGTGCCATCATTCCATCTACATCAACCCACATCATCAAACCCTAGGTGGAGAAAAAGGACATATTGCAGGTCATTTTCTAAAGATTCAGATATGAATCACTATAGAACAAGGAAGTGCAAGTTCGGGCCCATAGATTCAAACCTCGAAACTCTTGAAAGTATCAGGAGGTCTAGGTCACTATCATTGGTGAGTTTATCCATATACGAGGCTTGAAAAGGGGTTTTGACATGTTTGGATACCCTTCTACCAAAAACCCATTCTAGCAGATTTTCCCATGGGAAGGATTAGGTCGCCCATTCTGGCATAAGTGTCCCTATGGATATTTTTAGTAGATTCTAGAACATTTTAGTGCTCCTCTTCTACAAATTTCCATTCCCAGGTGCACCAACTTTTTTATTTCTAGTTTCTTTTTAGTTTTGCATACATTTAGGTCATTTAGTTTAACTTGCATATAGTTTACATTTACTTTTGTTTACATTCTTTAGTTATTTTAGTTTCATTTCATTTCAGCATCTGGCCACACTTCATCACACACAAGAAAACCTTAATCAACCCTCAACCCCCTTTTGAATGAACTTGACAAAAAGAGAATATCATTAGGTGAAAGAGAGTCCATTCTTCTCACAAGTGCTCCTAGGTGAAAAACCCTAGGGGCCTATTAAAGGGGAAACCTCTTTCCCTTCTCATGCATATCCTTTTGGTGGTTCAATATGAAAGAAAAATAACCCTTAAAGAAACTAGAGAAGTTCAACAAACATAATCTAGTTTCTACAGGTTATTACTATATCATCTAAACTTACAACATGGAAATCAACTAGTTCAAAAACTTGAATTAAGCTTAACACAATTTTTTATTCTAAATGAAAACATAAAGAAGGAACTTGACAAAGGCCATAACATGCATAGTTTCAAATATTTCTTCCAAACAACTCATGCTTAAATATCAAATGAAATTTAAAACAAAGTTCAAATGCCAATTCGATAATACTTTGAGTTAAAATAATATAACATGCCCGAAAAAGTAGTGTTCTACCAAATTCTAACTTCTGAAAATACTTCTAACTAAGGAAAACTAAAAGAACGTTTTTCCAAAAAATGGGGAACTTCTTCCTTTTGTAACCACCTACCATTTATAGCTGAAAAGGGAGAACCTCCACCAACATCCTAGAAGTAAATACTACTAGATGCTAGCATCTAATAGCTCATGATCTGATCGTAGATCATTGATTAGAACACAACAATATCTTCTCATTAATTCCCAACCACCTCATTTATGTCATCTAGATATTTAGAAAAAAATTCTATCTGAAAATAATCAGATCCTAGAGAACAACATAAAAAAATCTAGTTGACCAATCACATAGGTTGACGGTGACAACTTAAAGGATCCAGCTTGAAAACAAGGAAAACCTAGCATGCTCTAATAAACTCCAAAAAAATATTGTTGCTTTAAAGCGCAACCTTCCCATAGCGAAGAGATGACATGTCGAGTGGGCTCTTAGATTTATGAAAGTAGCCTCGGAGAAAATCCTCATTGAGCTAACACATACCCCAAATTTCTTTCAAAAGGAAGAAGATAAATAAAAACCACACAACCACCACATGGCACATTGTGCACCTTTCAGAAAAAACTTTTTCTTTAAGCGTGGATTCATCTCGAACCCCAAAAAGTATATCCAAAAATCAAAAAGAAGATTGAGGTAAAATTGCTTGACAATTTCCACAAAGGATGGTAGAATAAAGGATATTGAGATATATATAAGGGACATTGAATATGGGTGTTTATTATTCTTCTCACGAAGATCCACAACTTGTTGGGTATTCTAATTTAGATTGGGCAAGTTATTTAGATGATTTAAAATTAACTACATCTTATGTTCTCCCTTTAGGTTTTGGTCCCATTTCATGGTGTAGTAAGAAGTAATTTACTATTGCTTTATCAACTACATAGGCTAAATATAATGTAGTAAATGAGGTAGCTAAAGAAATAACTTGGCTATGGGTTATTCTTTCACTACTCAAAAAAAATCAAGTAGTGTCTCCTTTACTTCATTGTGAAAATCAAAGTTCCATTATGTTGTCCAAGAATCTAGTGTTTCATGCCCATAAAAAACATATAGAATTATATCACCATTATATCATGCATCATATCCAGCAATAGGTGATTCATCTTCATTATTGTAAAATGTAAGATCAAATAGCTGATCTATTTATCAAGGCTTTATGTTAAACTAAGTTTGTATCTCTTAGAAGTCTTTTAGGCTTACGAGAAGTCACACGATATTTGATGATTGTCATTCAAGGGGGGTTTTTCTAAATGTCCACCATCGTATTACTAAATAAGTGATTGTAAATGGGTAACTAACAAGGCTTTAGGTTGGGACCCATATTTTCTAGATTATTGTATTGTAGAAAAAGATATCCCTTTTCACACTTAATTTGGGAAATATTGATAATAAAATGAGCTGAATTATACCTTAATTTAGTGTTGTAATATGTATTTTACATATTCACATTAAATTTAGGTCCTTATTAAATAAAATGGACTTAATTGTGCCTTAAAGTGGTGTTGTAAAGTGTACCTTTACAACTTCACACTCATGTAGGGCTTTATTAAATAATACATCAAGGTTAATTTTCCTTAATTGGCCCCTTTAATTCAAATCCAAGCCTAATTAATTACAAGTTTAGAAGAGGAAAACTCAACATTCATAAATTCCATAACATAAAATTTATCATTGGAGAATGTGTGTCCTAGGTATGTGACCTAGGACCCATTCATCGAATGGCGAATGGGTCCTCATTTAGGCCTAGGGCCTAAATTTTTATTATGTTTTTGGCAGTATTTAAATGATTTCAAATTCATATTCACATGTCATCCTATGTTATTTGAATTTTAGGAAATTAATGTCACATACCTATAAATATAAGGTCATTTCACTATGATTCACCTAGCAATTTTTATGAGAAAGTTTGATCTAAGATTCAAAGTGATAATTATCAAGAGAATTTCAAGGCATTCAAGAGTAGATTTAGTGAAGAATTATTGCAGAAATCAAGATCCATTATCGTGTCAAAGTATTCTTGCATCATGTGTTTTATTTGAGCTAATATGTTGATGTAGTGTTCAATATCCATTTGAGCATTCAAAGGAATTTTTTCAAATGAAGTTTCAAGATCAAGATCCACATCCATTGAATCCATTTCATGCTAGTTGTAGATCTCCATTCCAAGGTTAATTCAAGGGTTTGGTGAGTTGTGACATAGAATTGTTCATTCATCATTCCTTTCATTCTATTTCATTTCATTTAAAGGTTTAATTACCAAAATGGAGTTTGACCAAGGCAATCCCCAATTCACCAAAAACAAAACACTATTTTGTCTTGATTTGTGTTTGCAGATTTTAGGTGGAAGATCTCTCAAATGATTTTTAGCTAACAATAGGTAGTTGATGAATGATTTTTCTGATAATTTTTTAATGAATATTTGATTTTTTACTAATTTTCAAAGTGGAAACTTCCTAAAAAATATAATTTTGGCCATGCTACCGCTACAAATTTTAGAAACTAATTGACTTTTTTTTAATTTTTGTAGAAAGGAGTCTAGTTTGCAAAAATGTAATTTATTTGAAATTTTGATGACTACTTAATTTATAAAAAAAGAAACACCAAACACCGGTTTCTTCCAAAAAAGAGACATAAAAAAAAAAATTATAGATCAAAGGCTTATTATTGTCAAAAAGTGAAAAACATTACATCATTGGGTAGCTAAAAGAGAGCCTAACATTACCTAGGTGTTTAATTTGTTAGACATTGAAACACATGCAGTCTTGACGGTGAGCACGAACCTGATTATGTGAAATATTGTAGAATTTAAATGAACACATATTTGGTCATTGTGAAGGCCCTCCAAGCCTTTGGGTTGGTATTCCAAAGAAAATACCACGCCCAAGGCTTGGGGATTCCTAAAGCAAGATATAACGTGAGCGTTATAACGTGCTCGCATTATATCCTAGTTTTGAGATGGTTTTTGCGTTTGTGCAAGACATGTCTAGGAAGACATAATGCAATCACATTATAAAATGCTCGTGTTATGTCTGTCTTTGTGTTAAATGTCACTCTATTGAATGTATGTTTATATATTTGTATGTTTGTATGTACATGTATGCTTGTATGTCTTGTATGTATGTATGTATGCATGCTTGTATGTGTTGAGAAACAATGCCTCAATTTACAGTTTCGGGCCTCTTCATTCTATGGGCTTGGCGGTTACCACCTTACCGTGCATGATGAGTTTACTCACCGTGGTGGTCATGGTAGGTGGCTTGTGGCTTGCCTTTCTGGTCATCACCTTACCGCAATCAACAATGGTCCTCACCGCAATGGCCATGATGAAGCCGTGAATGGTTAGCCTGGTGGTTACCGCCCCACCATGGACAGTGAGTTGGCTCACCGCAGTGGCCATGGTAAGACCACCAGCAGTTTCCTAGGCAGTCATTGCCCTACTACGGGGTGGCCTAGCAGCCTCTATGGTAGCATGGTGAGACCACCAGCTGTCTTCCATGGTAGTTACCACATCACCATGGTAAGAGTGGTCGAGGGCAGTGGTAGTTCAAGGAAGGCGAGATAGGGCTCAGTGAAGTCTTAGGTGAGTTTGGCTGAGCTCACCACCATACCGCGAGGTGATTCGGATTGCTTGGCAGTAGCACAGTAAGAGCTTGGGCAAGCTCGAAGCTCAGTCAATCGAGTTGGACAAAATGTCAGAACAATCAACGAATGAAGATTGGACATGTGGCTTAGTTTTGCAGTGTTGATTGGCCAAAAGCCAAAACAGTGAAAAGCAATAATTGCAGGCCATTCTTTTGGCTTATGAAAGAACCCAATTTGGGTGGTGAAGTTAATGCTTGGGTGGCTTGATGCAATTAGTGTAGATCAATTGCTTGCTTGAATATTCGATGCATGAACCTAGAGGCCATGGGTTTGGTTGAGACATTGAATGCATGATGTATGAATTATGCAGTCGAGTACATTCTATATATGTTAACCAAAAGGTGACAGTTAGAGGGAGAGTTGCAAGTTGATGTAAGAGAGAGAATTCATTGTATACTTTGAGAGAAGTATTGTAATAGTGAGGAGATAACTCAAGAGCTATTGTGAGTTGATCAAAGAGTGAAGACTGAACATTGTATCTAATTGTTTTATTAATATAATACAAGTGTCTTTGCTTGGTGTGGTGTGTTTTCCCACATAAATACTATGTCAACCTGTGAATGCTTAATTTGTTATCTCTTTTATGTTGTATGTATACATCTCAAGTAGTTTTAAGAAGCTATTAGAACTCATTTTTGCTCTTCTCCTCTATTGTATTAGTGTTAAGGGAATGTATTCCACACTGTTGGGTCAATACATCCATCCCAGTTTTCCCTTCAAGAGGTATTAGTGCCTAGCCAGTTGTGTTATCCTTGAGAGAAAAGGTTAGTTTTTTGTGCTAATATTGTTTCTATTTGAGATGGCGAGTACATCACGTAGAGTAGAGATTGAAAAGTTTAATGGCAACAACTTTGAGTTATGGAAACTCAAAATGGAAGACTTGCTGGTGGATAGAGACCTCTGGATTGCAGTGTCTGGAACTATGCCACAAAATATGAAGCAAGAGGATTGGGACATTGCTGATAGAAAAGAAAGAGGTCTGATCTGATCGAGTCTAGCCGATTATGTACTCCTAAACATCGATGAGAAGTCTGCAACTTCATTGTGGAAGAATTTGGGTGATATTTATTAGGGAAAGTCTCTAGTAAATAAGTTATTGTTGAGGAAGAAGTTGTACTCCTTGAAAATGGAAGAAGGTGCATTTGTTGAATACCATCTGAACTCATTTAATATGAGTGTTACTCAGTTGGTGTCTGTAGGTGTAAAGACTAAGGAGGAGGATCATTGCATGCTCTTGTTGTGTTCGTTACCTGACAGTTGGGATCATCTTGTGATGGCCATTGGAAGTACTACCACTAATTTCAAGATGGAAGACGTTGTTGCCTCATTGTTGTCTGAAGAGATGCAGAGGAAGTCTTCAGAAATGTCCAAAGAGGGTCTTGTTGTTTGACGTAGACCAAAGGAGAAAGGAAAGAAGAAAGACAAGAAGTCCACATCCAAATTTGTAGGGAGATCAAAGTCTCCTGGTCAAAATTCCAAGGTGAAATGCTAGAACTGTTAGCAACCTAGTCACATTCGAAAGGATTGTAAGGAGAAGAAGAAAAAGAATGCTTATGACAATGAATCTTCTCAGAGTGATGCAAACACCTTCATTGCAGCCTTGGCAACTCAGGCATCAGATTATGTCTGGTTGGTTGACTTAGGTGCATCTTTTCACATGACGTCCCATAGAGAATGGTTCTCTAAGTATGAGAAGTATGATGGTGGAAATGTGTACTTGGCAAGTGATTCAACACTGGAGATTGTTGGAAGAGGAAGAGTCAGAATTTAGTTTCCTGATGGTAGAGTCAAAGGGACTGGTGGTGTACTACACATTCCAGGTTTGGCTAGAAATCTTCTTTCTATCAGTAAGTTAAATGATGCTGGTGTAGAAGTTTCTTTCTCTAGTAGAGGATTTAAAATGACTAGAGGTACAATAGTATTGGATAAGGGTGTTCATACTGGCACTCTATACAAGCTAGATGCACATCCTGTTCAATGTAACAGTGCCTCTGTAAAGTCAAGCAAAGTTGCTCCTGTAGAGGAAGATGAAGACACTTCTCTATCTACAAATTCTTTGGAGGTAAAACTCCCAGTTGAGAAGACTATGTTGTGGCATCATAGACTCGGTCACATAGGTGAGAAAAGTTTAAAAAACTTGAAGAATAAAAATCTTGTAGAAGGGCTTGATGATTGTAACCTTGAGTTCGATATTTGTGAACACTGTATTTATGGAAAACAACACTGTGTTTCATTTTACTCGAGTCTTCATAAATATTCTGGTATAATGGATTATGTTCATTCTAATGTGTTTGGTCTAGTTAATGTTCCTTCATTATCAAAGTCTAGATATTGTGTTTCTTTTATTGATGACTGTTCGAGAAGGGCATTTGAATACTTTCTTAAAAGTAAATCAAAAGTGTTCAGTTGGTTTAAAGAGTTTAAATCTTTGGTCGAGAATCAGACTGGAACGAAAATTAAATGTTTGAGGATAGACAATGGCGTTGGGTTTTTTTTTGCATATTCTGAAAGGTATTGCACAAATCATGGAATTAAAAGGCATAAAACTACACCTTATACTCCACAACATAATGGAGTTGTTGAAAGGTTGAACAAGACGTTGATGGAAAAGGCAAGGAGTATGATGAATGGTGTCGGTCTAGAGTAGACGTTTTGGACTGAGCCTTTGGCTACAACATCTTATCTGGTAAACAGATTCCTTTCTTTGCTTTTGTTGATAAGACACCTTTAGAAGCATGGTCTGGTAAGAAGCCCTCTCTAAGGCATGTTTATGTCTTTTGCTGTGAGACATATGTTTATGTGCCAAATGGAAAGAGATCAAAATTGGATAACAAGATTTTCAAGTGTATTCTCATCAACTATGGTGTTGGTGTGAAGGGATACAAGCTTTGGAACCCTGTTATTGAGAAGGTTTTGTACAACAGAAGTGTGATATTTCATGAGCTAAAACCTTTAGTAAGTGATCAATAGCTTGAGACAGATCAAAGAGACAAGAAGAAGGATGTAGTTAAGATTCCCCAAACTCTAGAAAGGGAAGAGTTGCATGGTGTACCTAAGACTGAGGAGAGTTCAAGCAGATCTAGAAGTTCTAATGATGAAGAACCACAACCTTAGCTTGTCAGAAGGTCTACTTGGGAAAAATGGTAACCTAAAAGGTATGGTTTCTCAATGTTAGATTCGAATTGTTCCTATGCCTTAATTACTAGCACTGATGAGCCTAGGTCTATAAAAGAAGCAATTAGTATGATTGATTCAAATTCTTGGTTGGAGGCCATGAATGAAGAAATGGATTCATTAAAGAAGAATGAAACCTGGGTTTTGGTATGATTGCCTAAATGGCAAAATTTTGTTGGTTGTAAGTGGATATTCAAAAAGAAGATAGGTCTTGATGGAAGTGTTGAGAAGTATAAGGCACAACTGGTTGCAAAGGGATTTTCCCAGATTGAGGGAATTGATTATGGAGAGATTTTTTCCCTTGTAGAAAAGCTGACATCTATCAGATTTCTGTTGTTATTGACAGTTGTGTATGATTTTGAAATTGAGAAGATGGATGTGAAGACATCGTTTCTCCATGGTGAGCTGGAAGAATAAATTTATATGTCCCAACTTGAGAATTTTGTTGAAAAAGATAAACAAAATCTGGTTTCTAAGTTAAAGAAATCTCTGTATGGTTTGAAGCAATCTCCTAGAATGTGGTACCAAAAATTTGACACATTTTTGTTGTCTATGGGATTTGTAAGATCAAAATCTGATCATTGTGTTTATTATAAATCTTAAAATTATCGTGTGCTTGTTATTACCCTGTACGTGGATGATATGTTGTTCATAGGAAATAGCAAGTCTATGATTTATGATCTTAAATCTCAGTTGTCTGCAAAGTTTGAAATGAAAGATCTTGGTGCAGCTAGCTATACTCTAGGAATGGAGATAACCAGGGACAGAACAAGTAGAAAGCTTTGGTTAAGTCAGAGTAAGTATGTGATCACCATTCTGGAGAGATTTGGTATGAACGCTTGCAAGCAGCTAGTTGTTCCAGTCATGCAGGGAATGAAACTATTTGTTGAAGACTATCCAAAGTCTTCTACTAAGATGGAGGATATGACCAGTGTGCCCTATGCAAGTGTTTTTGGTAGTTTCATGTATGCAATGGTCTATACAAGATGAGACATTTCCCAAGCAGTGGGAGTTCTAAGCCATTTCATGGAAAATCCAGGAAGATCACATTGGGATGTTGTGAAGTGAGTGTTCAGATATTTGTAGGGTACTTCAGACTATGCTTTGTGTTACCATGGCAGTTTGGTTGCATCACAATGAACACTCAACATTCAGGGATATGTTGATTTTGATTGGGTAGGGGACATTGATAGCAGGAGATCCACCAGTGGATACACATTCATGCTAAATGGTGGAGCAATTAGTTCAATGAGCAAGCGACAACTTGTAGTTGATTTATCCACGACAGAGGCATAGTACATGGCAACAACTCATGCCTATAAGGAGGCAGTTTGGATGAGTCGTTTGTGTTTAGACATTGGTTTTAAATGTAGGGAAGATCACTATTTGATGTGATAGTCAGAGTACCATTTGTTTGGCAAAGAATCTAACTTTCCATGCTAGGACAAAGCACATTGATGTGCAATATCACTTCGTGAGGGACAAGGTGGAAGATGGAAGGATCTATCTTGAAAAGGTCGACACCTTGAGGAATGTTGCAGATGCATTGACAAAGTCGGTGAGCACATACAAGTTTAGATGGTGCGCAGAATCGATGGGCCTTGGGGCCTATGACCGTCAGTGAATTTTCAAAGTCAAGAGGCAGTTGGAATTCTTCGTCAAGTGGGAGCTTGTTGAGAAATAGTGCCTCAATTTCCAGTTTCAGGCCTCTTCATTCTATGGAATTGGTGGTTACCACCTTACTGCGTGTAGTGAGTTTACTCACCGTGGTGGTCACCATAGGCAACTTGCAGTCTACCTTGTTGGTCACCACCTTACCATGGTTAGCAATGGTCCTCACCACGGTGGTCACGGTGAAGCCACCAGTGATGAGCCTGGTAGTTACCGCCCCACCACAAATGGTGAGTTAGCTCACTGAGGTGGCCATGGTAAAATCGCCAACAGTCTCCTAGGCGGTCACGACCCTACTGCGTTGTGGCCTGGTGGCCTTCATAGTAGCACTGTGAGACCACCAGTAGTCTTCCATGCCAGTCACCACATCACTACTATAAGAGTGATCGAGGATAGCGGTAGTGCGGGGAAGGTGAGACACGGCTTGGTGAAGTCTTGGGTGAGCTCGACTGAGCTCACCACCATACTGTGAGGTGAGTTGGACTGCTTGATGGTAGCACAGTAAGAGCTCAGGAGAGCTCGGAGCTTGGTCAACCGAGTTGGAACAAATGTCAGAATGATCAACGAATGAAGATTGGACATGTGGCTCAGTTCTACAGTGTTGATTGGTGAAAAGCCAAAATAGTGAAAAGTAGTAATTCAAGGCCATTCTTTTAGCTGATGAAAAAATCTGATTTGGGTGGTGAAGTTAATGCTTGGATGGCTCAATGCAATCAGTGTAGATCAGTTGCTTGCTTGAATGTTCGATGCATGAACTTGGAGGTTGTGGGTTTGGTTGATACATTGAATGCATGATGTATGACTTGTGCAGTCGAGTACATTCTATATATGTCAACCAAAAGGTGATGGTTAGAGGGAGAGTTGCAAGTCGATGTAAGAGAGATAATTCATTGTATACTTTGAGACAAGTATTGTAACAATGAGGAGATAACTCAAGAGTTGATGTGAGCTGATTAGAGAGTGAAGACTGAACATTGTATGTAATTGTTTTATTACTATAATACAGGTGTCTTTGCTTGGTGTGGTGAATTTTTTACCTGAAAAGCTTTTCCCACGTAAATATTGTGTCAATCTATGAATGCTTAATTCGTTATCTCTTTTATGATTTATATATTCATCTCAAGTAGTTTTAAGAATATATTATAACTCATTTTTTCTCTTCTCCTTTGTTGTATTAGTGTTGAGGGAATGTATTCTGCACTATTGGGTCAATAGATCCATCCCAATTTTCTCTTCAGTATGTATGTATGTATGTATGTATGTATCAATCCATGCATGTAGTATGCTTATATGCATGTATGTATGTAAGATTGTATGTGCATATGTACATGTATGCTTGTATTTATGTAGGATTGTATGTGCATATGTATTATGCATGTATGTATGTATTTATGCATGTCCTTAAAGTGAGAGAATTTTAATAGAGGGTGAGAGAGTTGTCTAGGTAAGGTGGGAGGGAGATACATGAGAGAGAGAGAGGTAGAGAGGTAGTGAGATAGAGTATCAAGAGAGGGAGAGGGGGTGGAAGGGAGAGACTAAGAATGAGGGAGTGGAAGAGAAGGGGTTCAAGTGAGAGGGATAGAGGGAGAGAGAGAGGGGAGCGTGGGAGAGAGAGGGAGAGAAAGATAGAGTTATGTAGGTAGGGTGATAGAGGGAGAGACTTGAGAGTGGTAGGGGGGTGAGAGGGAGAGGTTTGAGATATATGTAGTTAGAGGGAGTGCGAGAGAGAGGGAGTGAGAGAGAGGGAGTGTGAGAGTGAGAGACCTAAGAGAGGGAGAAGGTGTGGAAGGGACTGGACCTTAGAGAGAGGGAGATAGAGGGGGGTGGAGTGAGAGGGACTTATCTAGGTAGGGTGGGAGGGATAGATAGAGAGAGGGGAGAGAGAGAGAGTTACCTATGTAGGGTGCCATAGGGAGAGACCTAAGAGAGAGGGGATTGGAGGGAGGGACATGAGAGATAGGGATATAGAGGGAGTGATGGAGAGGTAGTGGGAGGGAGATAGAGATAGATAGATAGAGGGAGTGAGAAAGAGTGATAGGGATTGATTAAGTGAGTCGTACATAGAAAGAGGGAGAGGGTAGATAGAGATAATTAGAGAGGGTAGGAGAGAGGGAGGAAGAGAGAGGTGATATGGAAAGATAGAGAGAAAGGGATAAGCATTGAGGTATAGGGTTGAGGGATTAGGGTGGAGGACCTATAGGGTTTATGGTTTATGGTATTCGATTGAGGGTAAAGGGTTGAGGGATTAGGGTTGAGGGTAGATGGTGCAGGAGCACCTTAAGGTCTTTTGGAAGATCTTAGTGATTTTTGGATTGTAGGTGGTTCTAGCCAACCATCGAGGGAATAAGGACTATGTTATAAAATCCCTAGGTTGTTTTTGAGAGTTTTTTAGAGTAGGTTTGGCTTAAAGTCTGGTACTTTATGAGTTCCTAGGCAAATCTTGACAATTTGAGCATTTTGGCAATTTGTCCTAAAACTTGGAAAATAGCATTAATGTTGTTCTAAGTCCGACCCAAGGGTCCTAGCACATGGGAGAAAGGTATATAAGGTCATCCAAACCCTAATACCTGGGTTGGAAGTTCATTTTCATGAATTGAGACTTGGAGAGCATAGTGGGTGATTGGAATTCAACAACTTTTGAGTGAATTTTTGTGTTTGAGCCTTCATCCAATCAAGAATGGATTGAAAGGACTGATCTGATGCTTTGAGTGTTTCATTTTTGTCATTTACTTACTGTATCTAGCATTATATTAGTCATTTAGACTGACTGGTCATAATTTTGCAAGTTTTTGGGTTCTTGGTCTCACTGCCGGTTTGGGCCAGTTTTGTGCATAATGAGTCCCACTTGAATTCCCATGGATTTCCTCTCATGGCCACTTGGAATCAAGTTGGGGACTATGTAAATAGTGTACATATAGCTTTAGGAGTCTTTTTTTTCATGGAAGGTGACGAAAACATCAAGCACTAGGTGAGTGCAAGTGCATTCTAGCTAGTGATTTGGAGAGGACAACAGTAAAGAAAGCTGCTAATGGATTGGTTCATGCCAATCAAGAGAATGGGAGTGTGGGAAAATTTATTCCAGACATGTGTGTGAAAGGAGGAGAGTTGAGGAGGTCATTGAAGCCCTCAAAGTTGGAAAAAGGAGCCAAAACCCTAGAAACCCTTGAATTTAGGGGGTATGAGGATAGTCATATGTACGACCACTTGGGAGACCTTAAAATTCATAAATATTGAAGCCTAGGGTACCACTAGAAATAATATCCAAAAATATTTGGGGGTTGTTAAGACTATTTTTGAGAAAATCCAAGAAAACGGGTTCTAGGAGACCTAATTGGGCAAAAGGCTACAAGGCCTAAAATTGGGTTTTTCAAGAAAGTGATGGGTACAAGGTGAAAGAATCCTATGAGATGGATTAGTGAGGAGTCAAATAAAAAAGGGGATAGTGAGAATACACTTTCCTAGCCCCTGGAGTGGTTAGGGCACTTTGGGTCAGTGTGGAGCCTAGGGAAGCTTAGTGGTGAATTAAGAGCAATAGTGAAGAATTTGAAATTGGTGGAGAGTCTTATGAGGTGAGAGGGGTTTAGGAGAGATCCCTGAGTAGGGTAGAGAGGAATACCCTAGGAAGACCAGAGAATAGGTCTTGGGAAGAGCAAGAGGGCTCTTGAAAGAGAAGACTCCCCATCAGTAGAGTGTATTGGGTAGAGGGTAGAGGGTAGAAGGTTTAAGGGTTAAGGTTTAAAGGGTTTAGGGTTGAGGGTAGATGATTTAGGGTATATTCTTGAGGGTATATGGTTGAAGGATTATGGTTGAGAGCCCAATGTATAGGGTAGAGGGTATAGGGGTTGAGGGTTTAGGGTTTAGGGTTTAAGGGTTGAGGGTTGAGGGATTAAGGGTTTAGGGTTGAGAGTTTAATGTATAGGGTAGAAGGTTTAAGGGTTGACAGTTTAAGGTTGATGGTAGAGGGTAGAGGGTTGAGGGAATAGGGTTAAGGGCATAGGGTTGAGGGGATAGGGTTGAGGTTCCAATGTATATGGTAGAGGGTATAGGGGTTGATGGATTGGGGTTTATGGGTTGAGGGTTTAAGGGTTGAGAGATTAATGGTTGGGGGTTGAGGGATTAGGATAGGGCTATGTGCAAGGTCATCATGGAAAAAATAGGCCCTTAAGTGGCAATGAAAATTTAGAAAATCAGAGTTAGGCAACTTGGCATAAAAATTTGAAAAAGTTATCTATATTATTTTAAAAATATGTAAGAATATAATCTATAGAAAATATAATGTAGTTTGTAAACTACTAAGTTTATTTTAAAAAAAAAATCTATTTGGTAAAAATTTGAAATTTCAATGTAGTAGTACTTAAATTTCAGGGAAAAAATAAGTAGGTGTCCATCTGACCACCCTAACCACAATAAAACGATAATATTTTTTTATAAGATTTTAGATATAAGTAGAGGAATCATGTATCAATGTGATGGATTTTTTTTGCAATTTTTTTCCAAGTAAATAATTAATTATGAATTTTTTATTCCAACTTTTAAAAATATAAAAACTCGTACATCTGACCACCTTAACTTGGTCAAAAATTCATGATTTTTTTTTTTAATCCTATAGTATACGAAGAATAGAATGTGATGCATGTTTTAGATTCAAAAAATGTGATACCGTTTGAAAGCTATAGATTTTTTCAATCAACCTATCAATCATGACTTTAGTAATAATTCAAATAGAAAATGAATAATAATTATTTATTGAATTCAAAGTAAAGCATAATTTATATTGGTGGAAAGCTGAGAATCTCCTTTAAAAACCCTTTTCATTTCATTAGTTTTGGGTTAAAAAAAGTTGTCAGCCACATGGGTCATCATATCACTTACATATTGCCACTTTTTGGCCCATCATGGTCCTACACATACCCATAGATAGTTTACTTGGGTTTAAGGGTTTAAGGGTTGAGGGTAGAGGTGTACAGGAGGGAATTTGCACCCCTTAGGAAAATTTCCCTTTCACATACCCTCACCTTAGAAAATCAAATCCAAAGGAAAAATTCCACATCACCCAACTACCTTCCATCCACTTGGAATTTGTCCTTTGTGTCAGTGAGAGAATATTTATCAGGGATGAATCTGTGATGCATAGATGTTTGTGTGGCACCCTGTCATCCTTGACGGATTCCTATGTCTAAAGTTGGCAGAGGTGTTACACACTCGATTTGGGTTGAATTGTAACGTCCCTCTTCAACCAAGAAATCCCAAAAATGGAAGATTCTTCCCATACCACCTTTGAAATTTTTTTCCTTCATTCATTTCATCTTTTCATGATCTCTTCAAAATTTCTTTACACTTTCTTGAGCATCAAATTTACTCTCAAGCAACATTCAAGCATCCCACTTTTAAGCATTATAGTAGCAGAAACACTCCATCAACTCCAAATTGCAAGTGTGAAGAAATCCATAGAAGCATTGGCTTAGAGCCTTGTGGGGCCTCCCTTCATCACAGTTGCAGCTATGGCAACTTTGCCAAGTCCATATATCCTCCATTGGCTAGTGAGATTTTGGGTGGAGGTGGTAACGTTTCACTCCTCTCCTTTGTGATTTGATTGTGTAGCATAACACTGTTTTTTAGTGGTTATTTCTTTCTTTCATTTATCACATATTCTACTTTGTTCCTTTCTTGTTGTCCATGGAAGTGGAAAAACCAAAGCAAGGGTCTGATCGAGGTAGACCCCTATACAGCCCCAAAAATTTTCCCTCATTCTTGTGTGTAGAGCATATGCTTGGAGCTAGCTAGTGAAATCACACTTATATGAGATCATCTTCATCACCCTAGTTCTTATATGTTTTCTTTTTCATTTTAGCATCTACTTCATATAATTTATTATTCTATTTTTACCATCTAGATTAACTAGCTAGGCCATTAGTAAGTTTTTCAATAGTTTTTGATGTGTTTAATATTTTCTGACCATGTGGATGGTAGCATGCCCAAGAGATGACAAAATTTTGTGCTATTGTCCTAGAGCTACGTTGTTGTCCTTGGATAGAGAGTTGTTTGAGACATAGTATCAAATCCAAAAACAAGCTTACCTAGCCTAAACCTAAACTCGGGTCTGAAGAGTGATATATGTACTACATAGTTCTCTTCATTCTCAATCATCATCCCTTTAGAGTGATGTATGTTAGGGCAACTCTCTTCTCTTGGATATTCCTAAACTAGAGCCTTGGTGTGGTTGGTCCCTCTCTCTTACATTTTTGGTGGACCTAACATGAACAACATCTATCTATTTGTTTGTGTTGATTCTTTTCTAGTGTACCTTGTCATTGTTGTAACTCTAATTATTGTGGAGAATTATGAGTATCATAACCTAGTCCATGAATTCTAGGTACATTTTTAGGAGAAGTGTGTGTTACCTTTCGATGGAGAGGATGAAGGCCACCTCTAGCTTCTCCCCTAGTTTTCCCACTGGTTTAACTATTGAGTTTACTACTGGCTTTCCTATGAACTATACTAATGAGATGGGTTTTACGGAAGAAACCACTTGTATACCTACTCCTCAAACATCCCCTATGCCCTCGTCCATAGATAAAGTTGATGATGTGCATGTTCCAGCTGAAAGCCTCATGGCATTAGATAACATATTACTAGACCTTGTGAATCACTTAGAGAAGGTATCGATCATGGCGCGAGCCACTAGGCTTACAAGCAAGGTGAGCCAATTTCCTGGGATAAATCAAACAGGTGTAGAATTTCTACATGGCCCCGCTTATCTAACTTTAGCTCATCTCCCTTCGTATAGGCCTAGATCGAGTGTCACCCGAGGAGAAGTACTTGATTCGTATGAATGAAAATTAGGTTTTTAAGTGCCCACTACATCCATGTGCATGACTTAGTTAGGTCCTTCAATCAATATCTCTTTTTCTCCTTATGAGTCCCACACTGTCAAGGTGAAAAAAACACCCCTTAGGTTTAATTTCACTCCTCCTACTACCCCTGGTGGGAGAGGCTCGTGTAGAATGAGTGGCGATGGATTTGACAGTGGAGGTGGCACTGGAAGAGGTGGACTTGGAGGAGGTAATGGAGGTGACTTCGGTAGTTGAGGTGGATCTAGTGGAGGCCCTACCAATACTAGTGGCTCTGAAGGTAGTTCCAGAGGTGATGCTAGTGGTGGTGGTTCTAGAGGTTTCGTTGGTCCTCTGTCATCTAATGACCCTATTTTGAACACCTTGCTTCAGAACATTGTTCGCATGCAGAACTAGGTGGTGAGTCTCCCCTAGGCCTCTAACTAGCCTATCTTTTATCCCTTCTTCTGACATAGCCCATTGTTGGTGACAATACTAAACACTCCCTTCCCACAAGGAATGGAATTCCCAAATTCAAAAAATATTGTGTCAAAGGGGACCTGAAAATGCATGTGTCTGCCTTTAACACCATGTGTACAAACTTTTGCTATCATGATGTGTTGATGAAAAAATTATTCCTTCAATATTTTAAGGATACAACAATCGAATGGTATTTTTCCTTACCCAATAGTTCTATCTTCTCATTTGATAAACTTGTGAATCAGTTTCTCTGATAGTTTCAAGCCATCAGACCGAAGATGACCTTTTTGGATCTCATTTGATGCAAGCAAGGGGATAATTAAAATATAATTGATTTCATTATGTCGTATCAACACTCTTTTTGAAAATCTCCTACTAGCTACCCTATTCTGACGTGCAAAAGGTATTTCATAGGGAACCTATTGAGACCTTGGCAGGAAAAGTTAACCCTTATGAAATATCTTTCTTTCACGCATTTGTGTGTGGAACTATGAGAATATTAGTAGATGGTAGTTTAGTTAGGGGGACCCTCTTGCTCTCCTGTCTAGAAGGTAGATCTATTATATTAGTCTCAAGAAAAGGAAAGGTTGTTGCAAATGTAGTAGTTGTAATAGAAAGTTCACAAAGATAGAAGAATCTTATTATTCCATCTTGTAGAAGTTGTTGAAGGATAAGATCATAACCTTGGAGAACCCCAAGCATCTCAAGGAGCCCTACCTTGATTGGTATAATGAAAATACCTTCTATCAATACCATCAAGTCAACAAACATGATATTGAATGTTGTATGTGCCTGCATCACTAGATATAGGACCACATCAAGGATGGTACTATTCATCTTGATGGGAATAAAGAAAATGCAAATAAGTTAGTGGAAAAAGCAAATAATGACTTGTAGATATACACAGACCTGTTCCTATCACATTCTTCTAGGTTTAATTGATACCTCTGATTCTACCACTCAACTCGAGGCATACATTAACATGGTCATGATTACTCCTACCACACAACCTACGACCAAATTGTCAAATGTGACATTAACCTCATAGGATGTGACCTTGAACAACAACCCCTCTCCTCTCTACATTCCCACTTGCCTCAATGGAAACATTATGATGGGGGTCTTAATTGACCCCATGAGATGAGTGAATGTCATTATAGAAGAAACATTATTGTTGAATTCAATCCAGAGGGAGGAGTATGAAAAACAAAGTCTACCGTTTGCGTACATAATGGTATTTATCTCAAACCATATGGTTTGATAACCCTTCCCATCCTAGTTGGACCTAGGGTTGTAGACATAATCTTTGATGTTATTCCAAAGTCATATTTGTTCAGGTTGAAGCTAGGCATACCTTGGCTAGCTTCCATGAATGGAATTACCTCCATCATTCACAAGTGTTTAAAATTCTCCCATGAAGGTTTTGTGCATGTGGTGCATGACACTGGATACCAGCCAATGGTGTCTCATTGGGGCTACTCATTGGATCATTTTTGGCCTACTCCGGTCAGTCTTCTTCCCCTAAGAATAAACCTAATTTACATGAACTATTTGAAGTATTATATGGGGGGCAAGGGACCACCAAATTTGACCTTTCTAGTAGTGTGGAAGCAAGCTACCTCCTCTTCTCGAAAGGGAAAGGAGAATCCTTTCTGTCCTCTCGGTGCTTCTTCTACTCCTCTTTTCAAAGAAGATTTTTGGATGAATACTCTTGGCTTTTACCTAAGTAGTTTGATGGTACTATCTTGGAAAAAACCTAAGATCTAGATAGCTGATCTTCTTACTATACCTCCTAGACCTTGGCACTATCTATATGGTAGAAGAAAGGGTCCCCATGGGGAATCGTCTATGTCTTAGCCACCTTAGCCTCCCACCACTTCAACTCCAAACGTAGTAAACATGAAGAGGCTCAATGTCGAGGCACTAGAGAAGAATCCCCCCATTATTTATCAATCTACTCCTCTTTCTCTCATTCAGGAGCCTATCCCTCCACCAGAAACAAATATAGTGGACACCCTTATGGCTTAGTAGGATCCTTCTATACCTTCACAACTCCTACCCTCTAGCTCAAAGAGTCATAGAAATTTCCTTGCATGTGAGCACAAGCATTGGTGAAAGGCTGTAGCAGCTGAGTAGGCCACTTTGCAAAAGAAGGAAGAGGAGATGAATGCCCCTATATCAGGGTCTCCCACTGTATCCTTCTCTCTCATCCCCTCTACTTCCACCCAATCAATTTTAGTCTCGATTTTGGCTCCCACTATGAGTTTGAATGCACCTAGAAAGGTGCAATTTTTTATCACCCCCTCGGCTGATTTTTCCTTGTTTAGGTCCCTTCTGGACATCCCGCCATTTCCTAAACCGTGGACATTTTGAATACCCTGGTGGTGTCCGTTGTAGTTTTCTTCCCCCCCTATTCTATGCCTCTTGCCTTGTCTATGGGGATTTCACATCCGTTGATGAAATAAAATGTGGAAGTTGTCCATTCTAGCAATGGAGGGCATAAGAGGAGCCCACCTTCCACAAAAGGTGATCCTGCAGTAGCTTGTTTCATCCTAGTGATGGAGCCAGCTATGACTTCCCCTAAGTTTTTCACTACTCTTGAATCACTTGGTGAGCCAAGCAGTGAATCTTTGGTGTTGTCCTCTCCATCCGTTGAGATATGACATGAAACTTTTGTAAAGTGAATGTTCAATTCTTTGGATAAAGTTCCTACCATTTTAGCAATCTTTTCGAAATCGCTAACCATAGCTCCACAAGATTCGAGCAGGGAATACCTTGTGGGGGCTTCTTCCTTAGCCCTCATTGTGGGGGGGTTGAAAGCTCCTCCCTTTAATATTCCACCACTACAGGCTCATCCGTCTTCCCCTTATAATGATCTAGATTGTGATGTGGATGACCTCTTGGTCGATGAGTGTTAGGGTGAGCCCTCTTCTTTATCTCTAGATTATAACCGTTTATGTAATTTGTTCCCCATGCATGTGCTATGTGTTCTTGGATGACCCTTGTCACCCTTGTTGCTGCTTGGATACATGAGTCATTTTATGTTGTGAACCTTCTTCTATTTGTATCATCATTCTTTCATGTCTATGTTTGATTATCGATAAATTGGGGATGATGCAAAGTGGGGGCGTTTAGGCTTCCCTTCCATGCTGACCCAATTTTTTATTTTTACTTTGTTTTCCATGCATTCTTCCTGATCTGGTGGGGATTGATGATCTTTCTCCTTACATCATGGTTACCTATTATTTATAAATGCATGAGCCATGAAACTAGATCCCCCCATGTCCTTTGTTTGTGATTATTTCTCTTTCACCCATTGCTTATCTCTCTCTTTTCTTTGCTTGAGTTCTATCTCTTATGTGTGAAAACATCTCTTTCATGATGCTTTGATTTTTAGAAAACACATTCATTACCCTTGCACGCTTTTCCAAAAATTACATTCTCGACTTGGACCCCTAACAAAACGAGTTTCCTTCATCATGGGTTCACAAAGAAAGAGCTTGAAAACTTTCCTTGAAGGAAGGAGCAGCCTTTTCTTATGGGAGAAGCATCGACCTTCCCCTCATGAGGGGGAATTTTCTTCCTTTTGAATTCCTTGATGAAGTGAGCATATTTCAAAAGGATTCCTTGATGATGAATCGATTTGAGAAAAAAATGTCTCTTTTACAATTTTAAATAGTGTGTTGCTTGAGTGGACCCCATTTCTTTTGAAGAGCTCCCAAGACACCCCTTTGAAAGCCTTCCAATTAATTGATGGTTTGTGTGACCACTTACTTTAGTGCCAGCGTGGCCACTTTTATTCTTTGACATTTTTTATCTATGGATAGACATGTCGCTTTGTGGGTGCACCTATGAAGTTGCTTTCTAACTTTCTAGAGTCCGCTTACATCTTTGGGCTTCCTTCATGTGAGATATCTTGTGGGTTGCCTCCTTGTAGGTCTATGGGCTTATAAGGTGCTTACTTCTTTAGGCTTCCTCCATGTGAGGGATCTTGGGAGTTGTCGTCTTGTAGGTTTGCAGGCTTGTAAGGCACTTACTTCATGGGGCTTCCTTCATGTGAGAGATCTTGGGGGTTGCCTCCTTGTAGGTTTGCGGCCATTTGAGACACTTTCATCCTATAGGATTTTTCCATCATTGGTCTAAGGGACTTCAGTGTACTTTGTGTAGCTTCATAGTTTTGTAGGTCTATGGAGTCTTGTGTTTGAAGATCCTCAAGGAGAGTACCTGTGGACTCCTTTTCTCGTCCTACACTTTCGAGCTTTCCAAATCATGACCTGCTTCCTTGATGTTTCAAGTATACATTTCCAACCCTACTAACTCTTCAATCTACTTTACCAAAGCACTCATCAGTATTCATGCTTTCTAAATTGGGGGAAAAATGTATAGGAGCATATTTGTACCCCTTAGGAAAAATCCCCTTTCACATACCCTCACCTTAGAAAATCAAATCTGAAGGCAAAATTCTACATCATGCAACTACCTTCCATCCATTTGGAATATTTCATTTGTGCCAGTGAGAGAATATTTGTTGGGTATGAATGTGTGGTGCACAAATGTTTGTGTGGCGTGCTTCTGTTCCTAACAGATTCCTACATCTAAACATGCAGATGCATTAAAAACCCAATATGAGTCAAATTGTAACATCCCTCTTTGATCAACCAACCCTGAAAATGATAGATTATTCCCATCCCACCTTCAAAAAAAATCTTCATTCATTGCATCTCTTCACTATCTCTTCAAGATCTCTACACACTTTCTTGAGCATCAGATTTACTATCAAGCAGCATTCAAGCATCCCCTTTTTGAGCATTGCACTAGTAGTAAAACTCCATCAAATCCACATTGCAAGTGTGAAGAAAACCATAGAAGCATTGACTTGGAGCCTTGTGGGGCCTCCCTTCATCATAGTTGCAGTTGTGGTGACTTTTCCAAAATCATATCTCCTTCATTATCTAGTGAGATTTTGGGTAGAGGTAGTAACGTTTCACTCCTCTCCTTTGTGATTTGATTGAGTAGCATAACACTATTTTGTAGTGCTTATTGATTTCTTTCCTTTATCACATATTCTACTTCATTGCTTTTTGGCTCTCCATGGAGGTGGAAACACCAAAATGGGGGTCTGATTGAGGCATGCCCCTATACAACCCCAATAATTTTCCCTCTTTCTTGTGTGTAGGAGAATGCATGCATTGAGCTAGCTCACGATATGGTGCTTCTGTGAGATCATCTTCATCACCCTAGTTCTTATTTATTTTCTTTATCATTTTAGCATCTACTTCATATAATTTATTATTTTATTTTTACCATATAGATTAACTTGTTAGGCTGTTAGAAAGGTTTTTTGGTAGTTTCTGTTGTGTTTACTATTTTTTGACTGTATGGATGTTAGTGCACCCGAGAGACACTAGTGCATCATACTATCATCCCAAAACTATGCTTTCATCCTCAAATAGAGATTTTTCTGAGATACAATATCGACTCTAAAAACCAGATTGCCTAGCTTAAACATAAACTCGGGTCTAAGGAGTGACATAGGTAATACACAATGCTCTTCATTCTTGATCCTCATCCCTTTAGAGTGAGGTAAGTTAGGTCAGCCCTCCACTCTCAACTCTTCATGACCTAAATACTTGGTGTGGTTTTTCCCTCTATCCTAAAAGAGGGTATTAGGTTGAGGGTAGAGGGTACATGGTTTAAGGGTAGAGGGTTTAGGGTTTAGGGTTTATGGTTGAGTATTTAAGGGTTTAAGGGTTTAGGGTATAGGGTTGAGGGATTAGGATAGAGAAGAGGGGATGGATGGTGGGGGAGATGGAGGGAGAAGTGAGATAGAGAGGAGAGAAGAGGAGGGAGGGGTAGAGATATATGATGCTTGAGGATCCAATGTATAAGGTAGAGGGTTGAGAATTAAGGGTATAGGGTTGAGGACCTATAGGCTTTATGGTTTAGGGTATTGGGTTAAGGGTATAGGATTGAGGCATTAGGGTTGAGGGTAGATGGTAGAAGGTTTAAGGGTTTACGGGTTAAGGGTTTAGGCTTGAGAGTTAACGGTTGAGGATAGACAGTTTAGGGTATAGGTTTGAGGGTGTATGGTTGAAGGATTAGGGTTGAGGGTTTAGGGTTTAGGGTTTAAGGGTTGAGGGATTAAGGGTTGAGAATTTAGGGTTGAGGATTTAATGTATAGGTAGAGGGTAGAGGGTTTAAGGGTTGAGGGTTGAGGGTTTAAGGTTGAGGGTAGAGGATTGAGGGTATAGAATTGAGGGATTAGGGTTGATGGTCCAATGTATAGGGTAGAGGGTATATGGGTTGAGGGATTAAGGGTTGAGAGTTGAGGGATTAGGGTAGAGAGTTTACTTGGGTTTAAGGGTTTAGGGTTGGGGGATTATGGTTGAGGGTTGAGGGTAGAGGGTATTGGGTTGATGGTAGAGGTTAGAGGGTTGAGAGTTTAGAGTTTACCGTTGAGTGTAAGGGTTCAAGGGTTAAGAATATAGAGTTGAGGGATTAGGGTAGAGAGAGGGATGGAAGGAGGGAGAGATTAAGGGAGAAGTGAGATAGAGAGGAGGAGAGAAGAGGAGGGAGAGACAAAGATATATGAGGGTTAAGGATCCAATGTATAGGGTAGAGGGTTGAGAATTGAGGGTATATGGTTGAGAACCTATAGGGTTGATGGTTGAGGGTACAAGGTTGAGGGTATATGGTTGAGTCATTAGGGTTGAGGGTAGAGGGTAGAAGGTTTAAGGGTTTAGGATTGAAGTTAGAGGTTTTAGGGTACAGGTTTGAGGGTATATGGTTGAAGAATTATGGTTGAGGGTTTAAGGTTGAGGTTATAGGGTTGATGGTATAGGGTTGAGGGATTAGGGTTTAATAGATCAGGGTTGAGAATAAAGGGTAGAGGGTTGAATGTTTAAGAGTTGATGGATTAAGGGTTGAGGGTTGAAGGATTAGGGTAGAGAGTTTACTTGGGTTTAAGGGTTTAAGGGTTAAGGGATTAGGGTTGAGGATAGAGGGTATTGGGTAGAGGGTAGAGGGTAGAGGGTTTAATGGTTGAGGGTTGAGGGTTTAGGGTTTAGGGTTGAGTGTTTAAGGGTTTAAGGGTTGAGGGTATAAGGTTGAGGGATTAGGGTAGAAAGGGAGGGATGGAGGGAGAGAGATATGGAGGGAGAAGTGAGATAGATAGAAGGAGAGAAGAAGACAGTTGCGGATCAAGTGAATAGATTATAGGGTTGATAATTGAGGGTATAGGACTGAGGACCTATAGGGTTAGTGGTTCAGGGTATTGGGTTGAGGGTATAGGGTTAAAGGATTAGGGTTGAGGGTAGAGGCCAAAAGGTTTGATGGTTTACAGTTTAAGGGTTTAGGGTTGAGGGTTAAGGGTGTAGGGTAGAGGGTTTAGGGTATAGGTTTCAGGGTATATAGTTGAAGATTTATGATTGAAGGTCCAATGTATAGGGTAGAGGGTATAGGGGTTGAGGATTTAGGGTTGAGGGTTAAGGGTGTAGGGTAGAGGGTTTAGGGTATAGGTTTCAGGGTATATGGTTGAAGATTTATGATTGAGGGTCCAATGTATAGGGTAGAGGGTATAGGGGTTGAGGATTTAGGGTTTAATGGTTAAGGGTTGAGGGATTAACAGTTGAGGGTTGAGAATTTAGGGTTGAGGGTTTAATGTATAGGGTATAGTGTAGAGGGTAGAAGGTTTAATTGTTTAGGGTTTAAGGGTTGAGGGTTGAGATTGCAATGTATAGTGCAGAGGGTGTAGGGTTTGAGGGATTAGGGATTAAAGGTTGAGAGTTGAGGGTAGAGGGTAGAGGGTAGAGGGTTGAGGGTTTAAAGGTTGAGGGATTAAGGATTGAGTGTTGATGGATTAGAGTAGAGAGTTTACTTGGGTTTAAGCATATAAGGGTTGAGGGATGAGGGTTTAGATTAGATGATATTGGGTTGAGGGTAAAGGGTAGAGAGTTTAAGGGTTTAGGGTTTAGCATTGAGTGTTTAAGGGTTTAAGGGTTGAGTGATTAGGGTAGATTTGGAGGGATGGATGGAGGGAGAGATGGAGGGAGAAGTGAGATAGAGAGAAGGAGAGAAGAGGAGGGATGTACAAAGATATATGATGATTGAATATCCAATGTATTGGGTTGAAGGTGTAGGGGTTGAGGTATTATGGTTTAAATGGTAGAGGGTAGAGGGTAGAGGTTGATGGTTTAAGGTTTGAGTGATTAAGGGTTGAGGGTTGAGGGATTAGGGTATAGAGTTCACTTGGGTTTAAGGGTTGATGGATTAGTGATGACGAAAGAGGTTATTGGGTGGATGGTAGAGGTTAGAGGGTTGAGGATTGAGATTTGAGGGTTGAGAGTTGAGGGTTGAGGGTTTAGGGTTTAGCATTGAGTTCTTAAGGGTTAATGGTTGATGGTATAGGGATGGTGGATTAGGGTAGAAATGGAGGGAATGGATGGAGGGAGAGATGAAGGGAGAAGTGAGATAGAGAGGAGAGAAGAGGAGTAGGGGGCATAGATATATGAGGGTTGAGGACATATAAGGTTGATGGTTTAGGGTATAGGGTTGGAGTTAGAGGATATAAGGTTTAAGGGTTTATAGTTTAAGAGTTTAGGGTTGAGGGTTAAGGGTTGGGGGTAGAGGTTTTAGGGTATAGGTTTGAGGGTATATGGTTGAAGGATTAGGGTTGAGGGTCCAATGTATAGGGTAGAATGTATAGGGGTTGAGGGACTAAGGGTTGAGGGTTGAGAATTGTGGTCCAGGATTTAATTTATAAGGTAGAGGGTAGAGGGTTTAAGGGTTGAGGGTTGAAGATTTAAATTTGAGGGCAAAGGATTGAGGGATTAGGGTTGAGGGTCCAATGTATAGGTTAGAGGGTATAGGGTTTGAGGGATTTAGTTTTAATGGTTGAGGGTTGACAGTAGATGGTTGAGGGTTGATGGTTTAAGGGTTGAGGCATTAAGGGTTGAGGGATTATGGTAGAGAGTTTACTTGGGTTTAAGGGTTTAAGGGTTGAAGGATTAGGGTTTAGGGTAGAGGGTATTGGGTTGAGGGTAGTAGGTAGAGGGTTTAAGGGTGTAGGGTGTAAGGTTTAAGGTTTAGGGTTTATTTTTTAAGGGTTTAAGGGCTGAGGGTATAGGGTTGAGGGATTAGGGTAGAGAGGGAGGGAGGGAGAAGTGGGATATATAGAAGGAGAGAAGAGGAGGGAGGAACAAAGATATATGAGGGTTGATGATCCATTATATAGGATAGATGGTTGAGAATTGAGGTTATAGGGTTGAGGACCTATAGGGTTGATGGTTTAGGGTATTGGGTTGAGGGATTAGGGTTGAAGATAGAGGGTAGAAGGTTTAAGGGTTAAGGATTGAAGGGTTTAGGGTTTATGGCATAGGTTTGGGGGTATATGGTTAAGGGATTAGAGGTGAGGTTCCAATGTATAGCATAGAGATTAGGGTTCGATGGTTTAGTGTTTTAGGGTTGAGGGTTGAGGGATTAAGGGTTGAGGGTTGAGAATTGGTTGTTGAGGGATTAGGGTTGAAGATAGAGGGTAGGAGGTTTAAGGGGTAAGGATTGAAGGGTTTAGGGTTTAGGGTTTATGGATGAGGGTAAAGGGTTTATGGCATAGGTTTGGGGGTATATGGTTAAGGGATTAGAGGTGAGGGTCCAATGTATATCATAGAGATTAGGGTTCGATGGTTTAGTGTTTTAGGGTTGAGGGTTGAGGGATTAAGGGTTGAGGGTTGAGAATTGGTTGTTGAGGTTTTAATGTATAGGTTAGTGGGTAGAGTGTAGAGGGTTTAAGGTTTTACAGTTTAAGGGTTGAGGGTTGATGGTTTAAGGTTGAGGGTAGTCGGTTGAGGGATTAGGGTTGAGGGTCCATTGTATAGTTTAGAGGGTGTAGGGGTTAAGAGAATTGAGAGAGAGAGAGAAACAAAGAGAGAGGGAGTGAGTGGGAGGGGAGATAGAGTGTAGAGGGTTAAGAGTAGAGGGTAGACGGTTTAAGGGTTTAATGGTTATGGGTTTAGGGTTAAGGGTAGAGGGGAGAGAAATATAGTGAATGACTGAGAGAGAGGACTTGAGAGAGGGAGAGGGGGTGGGAGAGAGATATAGGGTGTAGGGTTAAGTGTAGAGGGGAGATATATAGAGGGAGTGAGTGAGAGAGAGAGAGGGAGAGAGTGGGAGAGAGATAGAGGGTAGAGGGTTAAGGGTTAAGGGTTTAAGGTAGAGGGGAGAGAGAGAGACCCCACTTGCTTGCTAATTAAGTGAAATTAGAAACCTAACTTGGCTTGTTTCAAAAAATGGGTCCAAGAAATGGGGTCTCCTGGTGATGTAAATCACCAGGAGATGTCATTTCTTGGACCCATTTTTTCAAACAAGCCACTACATTACCAACTTCATCAAATTGGCAAGCTAGTTGGCCCACTAGCTTACCAATTCAGTGAAATTGGAAATATAGCTTGGCCTATTTAAAAAAATGGTTCCAAGAAATTGGGTCTCCTGGTGATGTAAGTCCCATTGGAAAAAATGGGTCCAAGAAATGGGGTCTCTTAGTGATTTAAATCACTGAGAGACCTCATTTCTTGGACCCATTTTTTCAAACAAGCCACTACATTGCTAATTTCACTGAATTGGCAATCTAGGGTAGAGGGTTTAGGGTTTAAGTGCTCAAAGGTTAAAGCTAGAGGGTAGAGGGTTAAGGGTAGAGGGGAGAGAGAGACTTGAGAGAGGGGGAGGGAGTACGAGGGAGATAGTTTAGAGAGAGAGAGAGGGAGTGAGAAAGAGATAGAGTATAGAGGGTAGAGGGTTTAAGTGTTTAAGGGTTAAGTGTAGAGGTGAGAGAGATAGAAGGACTGAGTGAGTGAGAGAGAGATACTTGAGAGAGGGAGAGCGAGTAGGAGGGAGAGACTTGAGAGAGAGAGAGGAAGGGATTGGGAGAGAGATAGATGGTAGATAGTAGAGGGTTTAAGGGTTTAATGGTTAAGGGTAGAGGGGAGAGAGATAAGATTGAGTGCATGAGAGAGAGAGGGAGGGAGTAGAAAATAGATAAAGAGTAGAGGGTAGAGGGTTTAAGAGTTTAAGGGTTAAAGGTAGAGGGTAGAGGGGAGAAAGATAGAAGGAGTGAGTGAGAGAGAGAGATAGACTTGAGAGAGTGATAGGGGGTAGGAGGGAAAGACTTGAGAGATAAATATATGAGAAAGGGAGAGGAGGTAGGAGGTAGAGACTAGAGAGAGAGAGAGGGAGGGAGAGTGAGTGGGATAGAGATAGAGGGTAGAGGGTAGAGGGTTTAAGGGTTAAGGGTAGAGGGTAGAGGGGATAGAGATAAGAGTGTGTGAGATAGAGATTGACTTGAGAGAGGGAGAGTGGTGAGGAGGGAGAGACTTGAGAGAGAGAGAGAGGGAGGGAGTGGGAGAGAGATAGAGGGTAGAGGGTATAGGGTCTAAGGGTTTAAGGGTAAAGGGTAGAGGACAGAGAGAAAGAGAGAAAGAGAGAAAATAAACCTATGAAAAATCAACTTTCTCATAACACGCGCACATTTTGAAGTAGTAAGTATATGGTCATTTGTTTAGCAAGAAAAAATACACTTGTGTTATAATGCGAGTGAGTTATAATGTGAGCACATTATAGCATGAACATGTTTTTTCTTGCTCTAAAAATGTTAAAAAAAAAAATATACATGTGATCTCAAGGCCCATATTCTACATATTCTCCCTAGAGTTATGCACGTGTTCCGATAAAAAATCTTTTTGATGATATTGTGAAGTGTGAATGTAATTTTTTCGTATTCCACCACCTTTTTCATGATCATTCCACCACCTTTGTATGAAATAGAAGAGTTTTCACATTGAAATACATATAATATCAATTCAAGTATGAATTCCATTCAAGAGTGATATACAATTGAATTTTGGAGGGCAACAAGATTTTGAAAAATTCAAATTTTTTAGGAGTTTGAAGAAAGAAGAAGCAAAGGCTACATAATTGGGTAGAACTCCTCCATTCAAAACTTTGGTTTTTTAGGTATGTGAAGTATTTACACATTTTCTTTCATTCTAGTTTTGCATGCTTTGATTTTGTTATTTTGCATATTCCATGTTGATCATTGTTTGTTTGTCATTATAACCTTAGATTGTCAATGCACACTTTAAATTACACAATTCTTTACACTTGCCAATTAAATATTTAAACAAAATCTCTTTGAGGCATTTTATTAAACAATTGATGTACCTTATGTATGATTCCACATTTTGTATACACATATATATGATAGCATTTATAAGTAAGCAAAATAATACACAATTTCTCAATCCTTTACTATGGATGTGCATACCCCTCTCCAAAGCTTTCATTTTGGTATAGGCATGGGGGATGTTGGAAAATGTAGTACAATTTGGTTTTACACCTAGAAATTTCATATGCTTGAAATTTTCTAAAGCCTTTTCAATAAATCTATTTTGTGCATATCTTGCAATCATTCTAGTCCACAAGGACACATCAAATTAAGGTATTTTGTCAATGAAATATACCAAGTATTTTATTGCCTTGTCTATGCTACAAAATTTTCCATACATGTCTACCAAATTATTTTATCAAACATAGACAAGGAAATTAGTTGTTTGAAGAAATACCTCAAAGAAATGGGGTCACATGGTGATGTGAATTTTTTCAAATAGCTGATTGCATTCTCTATGCTACCAAATTTTCCATACATGTCTCTACAAAATTGGAATATACTCCTCCCACATTGATAGATCTTTGAATCTATTTTTGTTTTCATCTCTCTTTCTAAATTTACTTCATCACTAAACTTACCTCATCACTAATGTTGTAATATATTTTAAATGTTTCTTTGATTAGTCTACCTACAAGGGATTCTAACCCTTCTCTTCATTGTTTCAAGAATCTTTATTTAAGGCAAAGTTAGCAACATGGAGAAAAGTGCAGCCTATCTTGCAATCATCGCATGCCACAAGACCACATTTCTTTAACGCATTGGATCCAAAAATTCATGTGAGCATTGACAAGCTAGTCAACTCACTAGCTTTTCAATGTAGTAGGGTTGAAAAGGTAGGGGCAGTGTGAAAAAATACCTCATAGAAATGGGAACTCATGGTGATTTACATCATCGTGAGCCCCCATTTCTATGAGGAATTTTTTGTGCTGCCCCTACCTTGTCACCCCTAGTGCATTAGAAAGCTAGTGAGCTCACTAGCTTGACAATTCAATAGGGTTGACAAGGTAGAGGAAGCGTGAAAAAATGCCTCGTAGAAATGGGGGCTCACGGCGGTGTTCTCACACTACACATTGGCAAGCTAGTGAGCTCACTAGCTTGCTAATGTGATAGGGTTGAAAAGGTAGGGGTAGCGTGAAACAATTCCTCATAGAAATGGGGTGTCATGATGATATAAATCACCATGAGACCCCATTTCTATGAGGCATTTTTTCACATTGCCCCTACCTTGTCAACACTACTGCATTGGAAAGCTAGTAGGCTCACTAGCTTGGAATGCTCACATGATTTTTTGGATGGAATGCCTTAAAGAAATGTGTTCATGTGGCATGCCTTCATTCCAAGATAGGAAAAAAATGAAGCATGGACAAGGCATGCAAATTATTTGACAATAATGTTTTCATAGACATGTATGCAAAATGTGGTAGCATTGAGAAGCTAGTGAGCTCACTAGCTTGCCAATGTAGTAGGGTTGACAAGGTAAGAGCAGCATGAAAACATTTCTTATAGAAATGGGGGATCATAGTGATGTACAAGCCAATTCTGGAGGGTGCATGAGTCTGACCATGAGGAAATAGTTAACGCAATAAAGAGTAGAGAAAACCCGGATGGTTTGTTGGATTAATTTGTAAGTATGCACATTAATTTGTATTATGCCAATGCTAATATCTAGTGTTTATATCATGTATGCAGGTGATTGATGAAGTTATCAAACTTGTAAATGTAGTTCACTTTATGTTTAGAACTATGGAAAAGGATATAAAGTCCAATGGTATTTTATTTTTTTTCAAAAATATGCAAAAAAAATGATGTAGGATATTCTCAATAGATTAGTAAACCAATTTGAAGATTAAATTGTATTATTTTTATAATAGGTTACAAGTTTCCAAAAGGTTTGAAAGTAATAGTTTGGTTACATTATATTCATGTTCTATTCATGGGAGTTTCTTGTGTCCAATAGGTATCTTAGAACTCCCAATGAAGATGTATGGCCAGGATTGACTAAGTTGAGAGACTGGCATGCATATCCTCAATCGAAGCATCAATATTTAAGCCTTGTTATTCCTGAATTGGAACCAAACACTGTGGATTTGTTGTCTATAAGTGCATTCCATCTATTTTCATTTCATTTCCATTTTGGATGCTCTTTCTTTTTCTTCTTATACTTTGCCTATTTGTAAGAAAACTACTAAAAATTAATTGTTGTCTCCTTGTAGAAAATGCTAATTTATGAGCCATCCAAGAGAATCTTAACCAAAAAAGCAATGCAACATCCTTATTTTGATGATCTTGACAAATCTCAATTTTGATTTTAAGCCAGGGTTTCTAAAAAATTCCCAATTTTCATAGAAACTATGTTAATATGTTCAAATTGAGCAAAGGTTAGTGGGGTAAATGGTTCTCTGAACATGGAAGGAGCTTATATTTGAATTTCAATATTCCCATACTTGGGAATTGTCTTTTATAAATTCTTTGAACCCATTATCCTTACTTCAAGGGCCCTCTAAAATGCAATCCTGATAGATGGGAGGTATGCTTGATATTCATATAGAAATGACTTTTTTAAGATATTAAATGGTCTAGATTGACTATAAGTTATAAGATATTGCATAATTGGGCACACAAGTTTTAGATTATTGACATATCACATGTTTATTTGAATTGATTATGTGATTATGTGATTATTAATATTTACAATCTCTTTTCTTTGTCTAGGTGGGAGCTAGTAAACCCAAATAAAGTTATAAAGTATATGCCAAATCCAAGACTAGTAGATGGTACTAAATTATTCATTTGAAGTTAACATTATCATGACTACCTATGGTGTAGACATTATAAAAGTGTTTATGAAGCTTAGCGAGGGAATTTGAAGTTAACTTCTTTTATGAAGCTTAGCGAGGGAATTTCAAGTTATTCATTTGAAGTTAACCTCATCATGAGAACCTATGATGTAGACATTATAAGAGCATGTCAGATGTATGAGTGACATTCTAAAAGATCTATGAGAACAGAGTACCTAAGGCATCCAAACATAAGAATTAGGACTGGAAAATAAATATTATTTTATTGTAAACATCATATTATTAATATAATGAGTGTAATAATCATTGATGGTTACTAATCATTATTTTTCTTATTTGATTCTCTCCTTATTATAACTAGCACAAATTCACTAACTTATTATAAAAACTTCATTTATTAAAATAAATCAATCTAATGATTATATATCAATATCAATATAGAATACCATCTATTCACATAGTCAAAATTTGAAATTTATTGGTGCCCTCAAACATTTGCAATTCATGCAACGCAATCCCTTAACGATCCAAATTGCAAAAGGGAAGCAATATTTGATGACCTATTACCTGAAGATCATGTTAGTTAGAAGCATTCCATATAAGGCATCAGGATCATGTATGACCCATATACAATAACCTCTCTCAATTTTTTTATCTGAGAGTCATTTTCCCATGGTGTCCATTTTTCATTTGATGGAAAAAGTGTCAAGTGAAAGCAGTGTAAAGTTGCAAAGTGGTTCAACTTTTGTCCTACAACTCGTGTGACCAAATTTTTTTTTACAAAACATTCGGATGGGTATGTTTACACTAGGCATGATCCTCCTTCACACCCAAACATGTCGAATCACTTTGAGCTACATTCAACTGACTCAATCCCTTAAGGTTCCAAATTACAAAATAACAAAAATCTTTGATAGCTTGTTACTTAGAATCCATGACACATAAAAATATTTGTTTGAGCCTAAGGGATTATGTTGGGCTCCTCTATAATAACCACTCTCAGTTTTTGTTACCTTGAAGTTTTTTTCCCATGGTGTCCAACTTTCACTTCATGGAAAAAGTGTCAAATGCAAGTAGTGTAAAGTTGCAAAGTGGTGCAACTTTCCTTTTGCAACTTGTGTGACCAAAAAAACAATTGCAACATATCTAGATGGATATTTTGATTCTAGGAATGGTCCTCTTTCATACCCAAACATGTTGAATCACTCTTAGCTATGTTCAACAAGCTCAGTACCTTAAGGGTTGAAATTACAAAAGGGCAGCAATTTTTTATGGAAGTTACTCAGAAACTGTGATGCTTACAAACTCTCTGTCTAACCCTACATGATCATGTTGGGACCCTATATAACAATATCTCTTCTTTTTTGTTATCTCAAATTTATTTTCTCATGGTTTCTAGTTAACATTTGATGGAAAAAGTGTCAAATGCAAGCAGTGTAAAGTTGAAAAGTGGTGCAACTTATTTTGCAACTCATGTGACCAAAAAAAATGTTCCCACCCAAACACACCAAATAACTCTTCGTATGAACTCTCTATCTAATCCTACATGGTCAACTTGGTCCCCTCTACAATAACCTCTCTCAATTTTTTTTATCTTGGAGTCATTTTCCCTTGGTGTCCAATTTTCACTTAATGAAAAAAGTGTCAAATGCAAATAGTGTAAAGTTGCAAAGTGGTGCAAATTTTGTTCTACAACTTGTGTGACCAAATGAAATATTCCAACACATCCTTGTGGGTACATTTATTCTAGTCATGGTCCTATTTCATACCCTAACACATAGAATTATTCCAAGCTACATTCAACCTACTAGATCCCTCAAGGGTCCAAATTGCAAAAGGGAAACAATCTTTGATGACCTGCTACTCAAAAACCATGAAGCTTATGAACTCTTCGTCTAAGCCTATGGGATTGTGTTGGGACACCCTACAATAACCTCTCTCATTTTTTGTTATATTAGATTTTTTTTCCCGTAGTGTCTAGTTTTCACTTCATGGAAAAAGTGTCAAATGCAAGCAATGTAAAGTTGCAAAGTGGCACAAATTTCATTTTGCAACTCTTCTGACCAAAAAAATTGTTTCAACATATCTAGATGGGTATGTTTATGCTAGGAATTGTCCCCTTTCTTACCTAGCATGTTGAATCACTTTGAGCTACGTTCAACCAAATCGATCCCTTAAGGGTCCAAATTGCAAAAGGGTGGAAATATTTGATGACCTGTTACTTGTAAACCCTGACACTTACAAACTCTTTATCTGAGCCTGTGGGATCACATTGGGCCCCTCTACAATAACCTCTCTCATTTTTTATTATATCAATTTTTTTTTTCCCATGGTGTGCAATTTTCACTTGATGGAAAAAGTGTCAAATGCAAGTAGTGTAAAGTTGCAAAGTGGTGCAACTTTGTTCTACAACTCATATGACCAAATGGACTGTTCTAATGCATTTGCATAGGTAAATTTATGCTAAGAATGGTACTCTTTTACACCCAAATATTTTGAATCACTTTGACCTATGTTTAACCTTCTCAATCCCTTATGATGGCATGCAAAACAATCAAAAATACAAACATTGCTACACCCTTAATATTGGTGTACATTGGGTTAATAATAGTCAGCTTGTGGCTATCTTAACTCATAATTAAGTCATATTATTATTAGTATATTGTTATTTAGTTTTTTAGGTCGGCCTTAGACTTATATAGGATTATCTAAGTCGGCCTAGGTGATATCCTAGGCATAAATAGGTATATATAGGAGGTTGTGAGTCTTATTTGATCATGTTGAGTATTGTGTTCTTATAGAAGACTATTGGAGGTATCCCCGGTCAAAGTGGATTAGGAGGTTTCCCCCTCAAAGTTGCATATTATTATCAAGTATTTTCAACATATTTCATACTATATTCTTCTTGTGCAAGTTATTTCATTACAAGTGGTATCAGAGCATGATCTTGGCACTTTAGAGGCAAGGTTTTTTTCTCAATATTGAAGGTGATTTTGGGAAGAGCATATCTTTCATATTTTAGCGATTTTTTTTTAATTTTTAAAGAGTTTTTGAAGACCATATTAAAGAAGCTTCAGTCGAGATTTGAGAGGAATTGGAGCATATTTGAGCGAGTTATTTAAAAATTAGGGTATCCACAAATATCACTCTCAAGGCTGCAAATTATCTGATTTCTTGGATATTTTTCTAGGGGAGAGGTATATTGGCTTCCTCATGTTATAGTAAAAATTTCAGAGAATTTCAATCTCATTTGTGTGATTTATTTCAAAATTATTGGTTCCCATCATGTTGGGGCCTGCAACAAGGGGCAACAAGAATGTTGTAACACTGGGGAAGACTCTTGTTAAGGATGGGGTAAGAATAAAGGATATTAATCCTAATGAGGAAATAAGTAAGGTAAAGGAATAAATTTCCTCAATAAAGATGGATGTGTGTGATCTAAGAGGAGATATATCATATATACGAAGCATGTTAAGCGCCTATATGAATGAATGAAGAAAGGATTTTTCAAGCAACTAAGGTGAAAATTTCAAGTCAGATAATATTGACACAAACTTCAATACTCCTATGGGATCTAGGAATTTGTTTCCAAAGGTGGATATGTGCAAGTTTGATGGCAAGGATCCTCTAACATGGATAAACCAAATGAAGATTTTTTTTGAAGTACATCAAATCCCAAATGGATAAAAGGTCATGATGGATTCCCTATATCTAGAACTAGATCAATTCATTTGGTATCGTTGGATTTGTACTCATCAAAGGAAAAAGGATCTCACCATCTCATGGTCAATTTTTATGGAGGAACTCCAAGCACAATATAGTAATAGTGTGATAGACAACTTCTTCAGCTAGCTTGCTAAACTTCAACAAATAGGACCAGTTAAGGATTGCATTCATCAATTCAAAAATCTATCATTAAGAGTGGATACAATTACAAAGGAGAACTTGAATGATTTATTCTTGGGTGGTCTCAAGGATCACATTCAAGATGAGGTATGCATGTTTAATCCTAGCTCTATAAATGAGTCATTTACCTTAGCACATAGGGTAGAAGAGAAGTATTTGGTTCCTAAAAAGCAAGCGGATAATGTGACAAGAGAGAAAGGATATGCAACACCTTCTCTTCCTCAACCTAATAGGTTGAATCCACAACAAAGCGAGGAGAAAAGAGCAAAAGGGTTTTGTTTCAATTGTGATAGCAAATATAGTCGAGGACATAAATGTAGTGAAAACAAATTTTTCTATATTGAAGGGCCAAGTGAGGAAGAAGAGGAGGAAGCCATATTAGAGGATGAAAAGGAGTCAAATGTGGAATCAAATTATTCTCAACAAATCATTTATTTTCATGCACTCTCAGGTTTCAATGCTCCACAAACTCTCAAGTTAGTTGGTTTCTTAAAGAAGCAGAAAGTAACAATGTTGATTGACTTAGGTAGTACTCATAATTTCATCAACGAAAATTTGGCTACTCATTTACATTGTTTTATATATCCGGCTCTAGAGTTTTGGGTTTTAATTGAAAATGGTGGTAAAGTTCGTTGTTTGGTGAAGTGTCACAACATTAAATTATCCATGAGAGTTTATCGACTTGATACCCCAATAAATGAGATATCCATGGGTGCATCAGATATTGTTTTGGGAGTACAATGGCTTACTACATTGGGAACAATCAAGATGAACTTCTAAGAACTATTCATGAGATTTCAATCACAAGGAAAGGTAGCAGAGCTAAGGGGGTTCAAGTCAAAGTCACCATAATTGGTTAGATCTCATCAAATGCAAAAGTTTCTTAAGAAAGGAGTAGATGGATTTCTGGCCCAACTATGTTCATTAGAAGTCTCTCCATCTAATGCTCCTACTCATCCATATTTACAAGCAATAATTGATTGTCACTTGGTTGTTGTTGGAGATATGCCTAAACGACTTCCTCCTAAGAGGGCTCATGATCATTCCATACAACTAGTTCTAGGGAGCCAACCACCGAACATCAGACCTTATAGGTACCCACACATAAAAAAAAGTGAGATAGAAAAAAATTGTTGAGGAGATGCTAGAGGTAGGAATTATCAAGCATAGCCAAAGTTCTTACTCCTATCTAGTGGTGATGGTACGTAAGAAGGGTGAAAATTGGTGCATGTGTCTAGATTATAGAGTTCTTAACATGTACACCATTAAAGATAAGTTCCCTATTCCAGTTATTGATGATTTTCTAGATGAATTAAATGGAGCTATGTATTTTACAAAGTTGGATCTTAGATCTGGTTATCACCAAATTCAAATTAAGGAGGAAGATATTTGTAAGACATCATTTTAGACTCATGAGGGTCATTATGAATTTTTGGTGATGCCATTTTGTCTTACCAATGCACCATCTACATTCCAAAGTTTAATGAATTCCATTTTTAAGAAGTTCTTGAGAAAGTTTGTATTAGTGTTCTTTGATGATATATTGATTTATAGAAATACTTGGGAAGAAAATTTGCAAAATGTAGATCAAACATTGAAAATACTTGAAGATCATGAAATTTATGCTAAGCCATCCAAGTGTGATTTTGATCTTAAGGAGGTGGAGTATTTGGGACACATAGTTTCACATGAAGGATTAAAGGTGGACCCTCACAAAATTAAGGCTATCATGGAATAGCCTATTCAGAAAACCATTAAGAAACTGAGGGGTTTCTTGGGATTGACAGGGTACTATAGAAGATTTGTGAAGAATTATGGTCATATAGAAGCACCCCTCACCACTCTATTGAAGAAGGATTCTTTTCATTGGAATGAGTCTGCTAATGTAGCATTTGAGAGATTGAAGGAGGATATGTGTACAACTCTAGTGCTTGCCACTCCTGAATTCACCAAGGAATTCATTGTGGAATGTGAGACTTCTAGAAATGGGATAGGAGTAGTTCTAATATAAGAAGGTCAACCAATTGCATTTGAGAGTCGCCAATTAAAGGCTAAGAATTAGCTAAAACCTAGTTATGAGAAGGAAATTCTAGCAATCCTTCATGCAGTTAAATAATGGATGCCTTATCTAATGGGTAGACACTTCAAGGTTGAGAAAAATCATGATAGCCTAAAATATTTTTTGGAGAAAAGATTATCTTTTGAAAAGCAACATAAATGGGTCACTAAGATGTTAGGATATGACTTTGAGATTGTATATAACAAAGGGAAGGAAAATATTATGGCATATGAACTTTATAGGAAGGATGAGAAAGATGAATCCTTATTGTGTTCTCTTTCAATATTGCAAGAAAATTGGGTGGAAGAAGCCAAAGCAGAGTGAAATTTTTTTTTTGCGACAAGTAATCTCATCCAAAAATTAAAAATTGATCCTAGTAGTTCAGAAAAGTTTTGGAAGGGAGATACTCTTTGGTATAAAGGGCGATTGTATCTTTGCAAGAATTCCACTCTTAAACACAATATTCTCATAGAAATATATGAATCTCCATTTGGTGGTCATTCAGGATTTCTGAATACATATCATTGAGTCAAGCAAGATTTTTTTTGGGAAGGACTAAAAGGTGACATTCAAAAAATTGTGGCTGAATGTTTGGTTTGTCAAAGGAATAAAGGGGAGATGATTAAGACACCGGGTCTCTTGCAACCCTTATCTATTCCTAGCTAGCATTGGGAAGAGGTATCCATGAACTTCATCACAGGGCTTCCCAAATCGAAAGGTCTTAATGTCATCATGGTAGGAGTTGATCGTCTCACTGAATATGCTCATTTCATTGCATTATCAGATCCTTTTACAACAAGCACAGTGGGAAAATATTTTTTGGAGAATATTCAAAAGCTACATGGTACACCTAAGGTTATTGTCAATGATCGTTATCCTATATTCACTAGTCACTTTTGGAAACATTTATTCTCATGTTTGGGTACTCAATTGGCTCATAGCTCTTCATACCATCCTCAATCAAATGGGAAAATTGAGGTTGTTAATAAGTGTTTGGAAGGATATCTATGTTGTTTCACTTCAGAGAAACGGTCTCAATGGGTAGATTGGCTACCACATGCAGAATGGTGGCATAACACTTCTTTTCATAGCTCATAAAAAATGTCTCCATTTTTGGCACTTTATGAATATCCTCCTCCTTCCATCACATCATCATTAAAGGTGTCACAAAGATTTTAGGTAGTAGAGGACCACTTGCTTCATCAACAAAAGGTACTTTTAGGACTCAAGGAGAATTTAACCATGGCACAAAATAAAATGAAACAATAGGCAGACCAGCATCGTAGTGAAATAAGTTTTGAAGTTGGTGATTAGGTCTTCTTGAGATTGCAGTCTTACAAGAAAATCTCATTGAAGGAACAAAAAATGAATAATAAATTGTCACCAAGGTATTATGGGTCATACCAAATCATGCAAAGGATTGGTAGTGTTTCCTAGAAGCTAGAGTTGCAACCAACAACAAAGATGCATCTAGTTTTTCATGTCTCTTGTTTGAAGAAGGTAATTGGGCATAATATTCCAACTCAAACAACACTACTAGAGCTCGATGAAGAAGGAAAAATCATTTTGGACCCGAAATGCATTCGTCAAACACACATAAAGAATTTGAGGAATAGAACTCTCACCAAGTATCTCATCTAATGGAAGAATTTACCAGTTGAAGATGCCACATGGGAGGATGAGGAGTTCATTGAAAAGAATCCACACTCGATTAGCATTGAGGACAATGCTTCTTTGAAGAGAGGGGGCATTCTATGCCCTTAATATTGGTGTACATTGGGTTATGAATAGTCAGCTTGTGGCTATCTTAACTCCTAATTAAGTCATATTATTATTAGTATATTGTTATTTATTTGTTTAGGTTGGCCTTAGACTTATATAGGGTTATCCAAGTCGGCCTAGGTGATATCTTAGGCATAAATAGGTATATATAGGAGGTTCTGAGTCTTATTTGATCATGTTGAGTCTTGTGTTCTTATAGAAGACTATTGGAGGTATCCCCCCTCAAAGTGGCACATTATTATTAAGTATTTTCAGAATATTTCATCTTATATTCTTCTTGTGCAAGTTATTTCATTACAAACATTCACTCAACAATTGAGAAGTCTGAGGCTCGATCCCTTATGATCTACTATGAATATTATTTTTTGCAAGTTTTGTGAAGATTATGTATCCTTTGCTTAACTGATTTGTTCTAATAAGAAGATTAAACATACTAGAATATTTTTATGAAACATCTCATGGAATACCAATTGAATACACTTCTAGGGTTTTTCACCTAAAAGGATAGAGAGGGATACCAAAATGCTAGTGCATTACATTCAAAGAGTTAGGGGGTTAATATGTTGTAGGGGATGTCTGTAAATGTGCCTAACTATAGTGTATAAGTGCAATAAACTGAAAGAAAGATGATTTATTAATGATGAACTATTGAAATGTAAAGTATTGGAAAATAATTTGAGATATGCAAACATTAACTAAATGACCTAAGAAAACATAAGAAAACTATTACAGAAAGGAATAAAACTAAAGAGGTGCACCTAGAGGCTAGAGAGGGATGGCATGAAGGTCTGGAAACCTAGTAAAACTAATGTAGAGGTCAATAAGGATGTTTATGCCATTCTGGGCGACATAGTCCAGTTTCTGAAAAAATCTGTCTGAACTAGTTTCTACCAAAAGGGTACTCAAATCTACATTAAACCTAGAAATGCATGTACATTGGTTCCAAGTTTCCACTAATGGAGACTTAGTCCATTTCCAAACTTCAGAAGATTTGGAGGTGCACTCAAAAGCCCTTGATTTGCACTCTATATATTTCCAAGTATCCGGGTCTGAAATCTTTATTCTCAACCCAGGTAAGAGACTTTTGATGGGTGTTTTTCCATAGCCAAAGAGGAGGTGTCTCCAACAAGTCTTCAATCCATTCTTCAATGATTTCCAAACTTTCAAAATACCTAAATCTATAGACACATGAGGAGATGAAGAGGAAATATTGATTGTTAGGGATTGGGGGTTTTCCTTGGTCAAACCCCTTTTGAGTAATCAAACCAAATGGAAATGTAAATGTAATGAAGCATGAAAAAATGGAGTGATGGAGTTTACCTTGCCATGATGATTGATATTGAGCTATAACAATGGAGGATTCAACCCTTGAATGTTTCAACAAAGGATTTCTTGATGACCTAGGATGCAAACCCTAGCTTGCTTGAGAAGAGTAGTAGAAGAGTGCTTGAGAAGATGAGTGAATGAATGGAAGAATTAGAAGATTAGGGTTAAAATGATGGAAAAGCCCTTATTTCTACATGTGATGCGCTAATTTCCCCTGAAAATAACACCACACAAGCTGACCTTAGGGTTTAGGAGACCAAATCCCACAATAATTTTAGGTCTATTTTGATTTTTAAGCCTCATGGGACTAGGTCTCCCAAGGTGGCAACCTAGTCCACCTAGGAAAATTTGAGTGGTTGTCAGGAATTAAAAGGTGATTAGTGATGTTTGTTAGGATTATCTCCTAAAACACACTAAATTTGGACCTACAAGTGCATTAAGGGGTCATTATGTCATAAGAGAGGGTTGATTTTGTGATGACAAGACTAGGAAAATGTGAAAATGTTTTACAACACCTTACAATACTTTGATATAAGGCTTGGAAATGGGTAAAAGGAGGTCCAAAATCCATAGGAAAGGGTCCAAATTAGTGAAAACGTGTCAAGGCTACACTTTTTGGTAACACTTTTATCCCCCAATTTAGTGAGAGGATGAAATTGCTTCAAACTCACACTAAAGTAACCTAATGGAGATGGTGAAGAATTAAAAAGATGAAGAAGGCGATCAAGCCCCCAGGGTTCAGATCCTAAGTCAAATTGAGATACATGCAAGAAGACACATTCAAGGGTGGATGATTTGCAAAAAAACAAGATACATGATCATGCAAATGACATGAACTAGAAGGAAGAGAAGAATGAAAGGGAAAAGGTTGGATCAAGCTTCAATCATTTGTCTAGGTAGTTGTGGATCAGATCTAGGTTGTTCATCCAAAAATAAGATGTACTCACTCTGGGGTGATGAGAATTTTGGTTGTTTGTCAGGTGAGAAGGCCCAAAAGGTGACAAACATACACTCAGCTAGTATGTACTCACACACACACAGGTGGCTATGGGGAAAATCACGCTGCTAGTTGGGATTCCCAATCAAACCATACCAAAATTATACCTCGTGATAACTTTGACAAGGCATGACAAAATAAAATCATTTTGAAATGGTGTAAGGAATGTTTCGAAGGGATTTTTCTTACTTCATGCAATGTCTCATCCTAGGGAACATCATGCTTAATGTCTCCAAGAGAGGAAAATTTAAAATGGACTAATATTGTTTCCAAGAGAGGAAGAACAAAAATGTCTCATCCTGAGGAACATTGTACCTAATGTTTCCAAGAGAGGGAGTCACAAGAAAAAGAAAATTCCACATTGAAATATGAGTTTCGATGTATGCCCCCCATTTAAAGTGGTTGCTAACACCATTATTGTGAGCAAGTGATTTGAAGTAGAAGAAGGGATACAGATTGTAGGAGAAAGATAGTATGTCACATGTGAGTCAACTTATGACATATTATCCAAAAGCCAAGCTTACTCTTATATGTTCATGAAAGGCTAACGACTTAGTCAAAAAGAGATAACGATAAGCGACATATGAGGATAAGGCTAACTTACCCCTTTCCCCCACTTAGTGCAAGACTAGAGTGAGCCGAAAGGATTGAGGAGATGCAAGGTAGAGTAAAAATCAGTAATGATTAGAGGAGTTAGGTGCCACCACTTAAGGGAAAGAACTAAGCTCATTAAGATGTTAGATTTTTCTACTCAAGGCCCTACATTCAGTAGTGGAATTATCATGGACTTGATGGTAGGTGTAAAAGGAATGTTTGTTGTAACATTTCTTTCAAGTTCTAGGAGGAAGGTAGATCAAGTGATCTTGGAGGAGTCTCAACAAGATACCCTATTGATCGAAGGTAGAAGGTGTTCCTTTGGTGTGTAACAAATAAGTGTCTTTCTTAGTATAGGAGGTCATAATTATGCAAGGTGCTATAGATTGTGAGATTTTGTAAACTCCTTTAGAGGAGTGTGTAAAATCCAAATCAGTAGTGGGTTGCGGGATGACATTAAGGGAAGGTTTCTTTGTTTGTTGCAATTGGTGCAAAGGGTCACTTTTGAAGGTTGGGTTAGAAGGGTGATTTGGGATGGTGTTGATGTTGGAGGAAGGTTTGATGATTTCTATGAAAGAAAAATATCCAAGACCTTTATGTGTTGATTGTGTGATAGGCTCGATAGGGTTGTGGATACCTTGTTTTTTAGCACCGCATCCTTTTCCACTATATGCAAGTTCTTTCATGAGTTCATAACCTTTTCCATAGAGATTTTTCAACACTTTTAGATTGGATGTTTGTTTGTTGTTGGGTTCTTTGTCTAAAGTAGGTGAGGTGGATTCTTTCGAAGGATCTACCGAGTCTTGTGTGGACAAGACTATGTTTCCCTTTTTAGAGTCTTTGTTTGTGATCTTGGATTCACCTAGTAAAGGAAGGGTGAAATCTAAGGAACCCCAATCATCGGCTAAGGGTGTGTGTTTTATGGGTTTCACTTGTTTAGTTGGTGTTGAAGTGGTGAAGGTTTTGGATTTTTTTTGCTCAAGCTGTAAGACACTAAGTGGCTTAGGATCATTGTCAAGCATGTACACTTTATTTTTATGGATGTACTTCATCTTACAAGGAAGAGTGGAAGGCACCCCATTCATTGCATGAATCCATGTCCTACCTAGGATGAGGTTATATGAAATATCATGACGCATAACATGAATTAGTGTGTCTGTATAAGATCACTATATGTTCTCACATATGCAGTCATATTGTTTTAACAGTAATCTTTATTAGGCTGATATTGTCTTGATCGTATGGACAATGTATTGACAATCAAAGCCACATCAACATTAATATAAATGAAATGATTCTAACAATGATATGACACTTGATAGTATTCACACTTGTATGGCAAGAAATATTTCTTTTTACTATGGTCATACTCTTCTCATGGATTTAATCACAGATAATATATGCTTCATCAATATTGGAATTGTGATTGGGCAAATACAATGTTTTGGTGAGTGCATGCTTAAAGGACAGTGACAGTCTTTTTTAACTATCCTTGGACAATGGTATCTTGATGATGTGTTTTAACAGTGAAATAAGAGTCTATCTTGGAGACCCTTCATCTCTACTTATTTTATGGAAAGTGAAATATTAGTGCTACATACTTCAGTAACTATTTTTTTTGCTAGTCCTTGCAAATTTTGATGTTGATAGGTTTTGAACCTCTTGACAATGATTTTTACACCAATGGAGTTTAAATGGGTTCTTTGCAAAAGTTCTAATTCAGGTTTTAACTAGCGCTTTGGTTGATGTATAGTGCCTAGTTGATTTCATCTTCAAAGAGGAAGATGTGCCTATAGTGTAAGGTTTTTTTTTTTGATGTTGTGTTTACTATTGATAAGTTGATGCAATGGGAATTGGTGCATTGATTATCTTTGGTAGCTTGTTCTATTCTTGACAACCAGTATCCTTGCTACTGAGAGTGACAATTTGTCCACGTTTGGTGCTTTGGATCATTATATGTTATTGATTCTTGTTGCTTTCTAGATAGTGATATATTTTGGGCAATGATATGATTTGTTGCTTTATTATATTTCCAATTATTTTCACAGTAGTTACTTATCTTGCTTGGTCTAGTAGTTGACAGGATTAAGAAGTTTTTGAAATGACAGTACACATTGTTTTAAATGCTTAGTCTAGTAGTTGATAGGATTAAGAAATTATATGCTTGGGTTTTGGATGTAATGGTTTGTCTTGGAAGCATCTTGTTTCAAAGCCTCCCAAATATTATTGTGACCTAATGTATCAGTCCTAATCAAAGGATTTTGTCCTTGTGAGGTGTCAATGGAGGATGGAGTTTAACATGACAAAGAAGGCGGTATGTTCAAGTAACTGGTCTTCAATCCTTGATGAAAAAGAAAAGTGACCAGGTAATAGGTCTTCAGTCTTCAGGTATCTTTTGACAATTGGGTTTGTTGCATTCTAATATTTTTGGAAATGACATATTTTTATTGTTTCTATGATATCAACATGTTCATATGATACATATATGGGTATATACATCTACTTGAGGCATTACACATTTTTTTCTACCCTTTGTCTTTGATGCAAAAAGGGCGAGCAAGATTTGTGTTTTACCATCAAGGACAAAAGGGGAGTTTTTTGTTCTCACCCCTCAGTTTGGTTGTATGGTATTTATTGGTACAAGTTTAGGCTAATGGTATCTCTGATTGGTTGACATATCCTCATATACTTGGATTGAATTATTGTTTCTTATTATGCTTCAGAGATTACAGGGTTGGATTGGTATTCAGTTTGGTTCATTTACAAGATATTCAAGCTTGTTCCCATTCAGGTTGATCATGTTCTTGCTAATTTAGTTTTAGGATGGTTCTTCATTATTACAGTGTGGTGCATGGAAATGGGTAGCAATTCTGTGGATACCCTAAAAAAAAAGAAAGTTGAAAACCATAATGCGAGTGCGATATAATGCGCTCGCGTTATGTCTCCGTGAAACCTAGGCAAGGTATCAATGGCCACAACTACAAAAAAATAATACGAGCACATTATAACGCACTCACATTATTGACTGTTCAAAGCAAAAAAACAAATGCAAATCTCTCATTTGAATTCGGACTGGTTTTTTTCTTGCACCCACGGCCAAAAACACCACAGTATCACGCTTGCATTCTAGGAGGAGGATTTCTTCACCAACAATCCCTATTTCTTCACAATGATGGTGCCACGACTAGGAGGAGGTGTGAGAGGTAAGGATTCTATGCTTTTTGTTTTGAATTTGTTAGTTTTAGGTTGAATTTGATATCTATTTGTTTGAAATTTTAGGAGATGCAAATCAATCTGCAAACCCTCAAAATCCTCAATAGGAAGACCAACCAAATCCTCAAGATCAAAATCAACCACAACATCAACCTCCTCCACCAATCACTCAACCCCCTTCTAGAACTCAACAAAGTTTAATGAGTGAAATTGAGAACAACAAAAAACAAATTGAGGATTTGATCAATAGGTTGAGTGATCCAAATGATTCAACCACGGAAAGAATCACCCTAGCAAATTCATTGAAAGAAATGTTAACAAACATAGATTCAATTAGAAAACAGATAACTAGATGGGAAGATAGGAGGCAGGGGGCTAGGGACCATTATGCAAATAAACTATCATACAAGGATGTGAAAGATTTAAAAATTACAAAAGGTGATTTGTGCTCTTTATTCACCAACCCACGCACAAATCAAAATCTTACCCTTAATGCGAAGAGGTTTCCTATCCATTGGTGCCACCACCAACAGATGAAGGACCGGTTTTATGATAGGTGGTACATGGTCTTCGATTACCCACCATGCAACAATTGCGAGGTCCCACAATATTTCCTTAGGAAACTATAAAGTGAGTTCATATTGAACAAAATCCCAATTTATTTTGATATGAGGGATTTTCAGGGGAAAGGTGGGGGGTCAGCTCAGGATAGACCTGGTGCATAGCCAGATCCTACGTAGCAAGGTAGACGAGCTCTCGCTAGGCCACCTCATGAGCACGTTGTTATGCCTTTCGTCATGAAGGAAAGTGCTGATGTAGAGACATGGCAGGCAATCAGCACTTTGACCTAGAGTGTCATCCATCATACTAGCCCTATTCTACAGCGCCATCCAGGGGAGTCTTTGAGTGGTGGCCTTCGAACACATGTGTGTCAATCTTGTGGGGCTACTTATTCATATGACCCCACCAACACTCAGGAGACTAGTACACAAGATCCGTCTACAGCTGACATTTTGCATGAGGCATATGGCATTGATAGTTAAGTAAAAGTTAGTGCATGTGTTCATTGAATTTAATTTATTAAATTTTGATTTTGAAATGAAAGATTAACTAAATTTTTTTTATGATTTTAATAAAATTGGAGGGTCATAGTGTTGAGACTAGATACACCGGCCCCCCTCCAACCTATTTCTGCAATACACCTATCGCTAGGGTATGTAACTAGTAAAAAATTATAAATTTATTGCATGTTAATAGCATTGTTTTATGAATGGTAATTTAATATGCGATTTTGGATATTGAACAGACTAATATTGGAGTTTTTGATGGAAGACTTCCCAGTGGTGGTGGATTTACTCAAACCTTCATGTAGGTAATAGAATAAAGAGCTTAACTAATGAATCAAGTACTTAATAGATTTGTGTAGTTTATATGCACATCGTTGATTACGTTGAATATTTTGTTGTTTTATTTTCATTTGTTGCGAGATGATACACCTCCGAATGTGATGAGGGAAATGAATATTGGTGTGGCATCTGCTATACAATCCTTGATGGCTCTGATAGAAGAGTTATGAGGCAAATTAGTAAATTTCAATTTACATTTGTTGTTATAGATGTTAGTTAGTGAAAAATCAAACCATTATTGATTCACGTAGTTTAATTTCAATTTGTATGGTTTATACATGGCTTGAGCATGGGCGTGAGGATATTTCCCTCATGGAGAGAGATCATGAGATGGATGTAAGTGATTATTTTGTCAAATATATCATTTTTTATAATGTAATTTCTATATATTCATGTCTTTACTTCTTATTGTAACAGTTAAAACTTCACCATGAGCTAAACCCTAGGAGTAGTAGTAGGAGCACTCCATGATCACAACAAAAATGAGTGATAGACCTATCGCCATCCGAGCGAAAAGGAAAGGGAAAGATTTTATTTATAGGGCATGGAGAGCAATGAATTTTGATTCCAGAGTCCTTTGTTGTATGCCTACATGGCAATTTTGTACATATTTTTTATTGGACATATTTGACATTGTATGCATATATGGCATTCTCATAAGCCTATATGGCTATTTTGTAAATATATTTCATACTTATATCAACATATATTGATGTATTCCTACATGGTTATTTGGTTAATACAAATATCTTTTATCGATGCCTATCCATATTTGCATTCTAAATTGATGGTTCAATAGTTATGAGTTATGTGTATTCAAGGTAATTTCTATGTTAATACAAATATCTTTTATCGATGCTTATACTTATGTGATTGATGTATGTTTGTGTATGGGATCATAGTAATTTCTATTTTATGATGCTATTGTGTCTTTAAGGTTTATTTATTAAAGGGTGCATGAAACAAGTTTTAAATCCTTAAAAATCTTTGAATTTCTTAGGTTTTTCTATTTGTTGAGTTTGGGCTCCAAGCCCAAGTCCAAGTCAAAAATTGGCTTGTCAAGTCTGAGGTGAGTCCAAGTTTTGTAACACTAGTGTGAACACATCGAGGAATAATGTATATGCCGATGAAGAGAGAAGCCATCCTTGTTTCCAAAAAAACCATGGTATAGATATGGGTGGTCGAGATAAAACATCACTCTTCTGGATAGTTCAAACCATAGTCTTTCATGGCTCTAAACACACCTTCATTATGTGTGTTCTTGATCTTAGTGAAGAAATGGTGGAACACGTTGTAGATCAAATATTGCAACCCTAAGTCCACAAGAAGGTTACTTGTACCGATTTCTGCAAATGTCTTTAAGATGTTCATCCTTCTTTAGTAATGCCAACCACTATCATCAGTTGCCATGCTTCTAATGGAAAGTCAATTTGTTGCAATACCCAAAGGCCAGCAGGCTCATTCGCTCTAATACCACTGTAATGACTCGAGTTCAGGATCAATAGATTTTTGATTTATTTCTTATTGGATTGACAAAGTTTGTCATCCAATATTATTAAGATAGATAACAGTGTCCCCAAATTATAAATGAAATAAATTTTGAATATGAAATCTAATTCAAATATTAATTTGATAATGGAAATTTGATAAATAAATATAATAGTTGTTTCTAATTAATCAATTAAAATAATGTGCTAGCTTTGAATATAAATCTGCCTATCATTGATATATAGGCCTTGAGAATTGGGATGCCTTTCCTGATCGATACTTTGTACTCATGCATCTAACTTTCAGTCCTTTCTAGATTATATGCTTGAAACATATACTCCCATATTATAAAAATTTTCTCATATGGACCAATCCCACACTAGGTAATTCAATAATAAAAATAAGCCCGCAAATTGATTACCCTGATCTTCCCTTCTTATTCTGTTTTATACTCGAAAACTACACAATTGAATCCTGATAGCAATATCACAATTTGATACATTGTAGAAAATACCTCCTACTTATCAATTGATGAGCTAAAGGGGCTCTATAATGAATGTTTCATAAGGCACAACACTTGTTGAAGGTTTTGCAAATGGGGTTTCAAGCTAAGTGGGCTTAACCTTGGGGAAAAAACTTTGTGGTTAAGTGCTTGAGCTGGAGTAGTACTGGGATGGGTGACCTCCTAGGAAGGCCTAGTGCCTCACCTCTATGAGCATCACCTACATCCAATGAGTGCTAAGTGGGCCATTCATTATCATGAGAGATGGCTTCTTGTGAACTCAGCCCTCTTTCAATCCATGTCAGCCTTGGGACCGTATAGGAAGCTGGAGGTCGTATGAAGTATGGGATTAACAAGTTTGTATAAGAAATCTAAAAAATAGAGAACAATATGAATAATTCTTATCTTATCTTCTCCAAAAGTTCATCAACAACCTCCATTCAAGCCTCTCAAGGCTTTACATAGTGTTTTAGACCCTTTTCTAATTGATCCACACCCTCAACTAACTAAAAACTAGCTTTCAAAACAAGTAACCATTGCATTTCAAATTTGTTGCTTTAAGCAACTTACAAATTTGCAACTTTAGACTCCTCCAACCTAAGGGATCGATCCGGTGGAACATAGCTCAAACTGATTCCATGTGTTTCAGTGTGAAAGAGGACCATTCTTAGCATAAACATACCTATTTGGATGTGTTGGAATAGTCCGCTTGGTCACTCAAGTTGTAGAATAAAAGTTGCACCACTTTGCAACTTTGCACTGCTTGCATTTGATGCTTTTTCCTTCAAGTGAAAATCCGCCACTATGGGAAAACCACTCTGAGATAGCCAAAACCGAGAGAGGTTTTTGTAGAGGGCCTCAGGATGATCCTATAAGATTAGATGAGAAGTTTCTAAGCATCACGATATCCAAGTAATAGCATGCTGAAGTTTGCAGCCATTTTGCACTTTGGACCCTTAAGGGATCAATTCGATGGAATGTAGCTCAGAGTGATTCCACATGTTTTGGTGTGAAACAAGACCATGCCTAGCATAGACATACCTATTCAGATGCATTGGAATAGTTAGTTTGGTCATACGAGTTGCAGAGCGAAAGTTACACGACTTTGCAACTTTGCACAGCTTGAATTTGACACTTTTTCCATCAAGTGAAAATCCGTCGCCACGAGAGAACCACTCTAAGACAGAAAAAACTAAAAGAGGTTTTTATAGAGGGGCCCAACACCTTCCTGTAGGATTAGACAAGAAGTTTCTAAGTGTAACGGTATCCAGGTAATAGCATGCTGAAGTTTGCAGCCATTTTGCACTTTGGACCCTTCAGGGATCGATCCGGTGGAACGTAGCTCAGAGCGATTCCACGTGTTTCAGTGCAAAAAAAGACCATACCTAGCATAAAAATACCTATTCAGATGCGTTGGAATAGTTAGTTTGGTCATACAAGTTGTAGAGAAAAAGTTGCACCACTTTGCAACTTTGCACAGTTTGATTTTGACACTTTTTCCATCAAGTGAAAATCCACCACCACATGAAAACCACTCCAAGACAGCCAAAACCGAGAGAGGTTTTTCTAGAGGGGCCCAACACCTTCCTATAGGATCAGATGAGAAGTTTCTAAGTGTAACGGTATCCAAGTAATAGCATGCTGAAGTTTGCAGCTATTTTTCACTTTGGACCCTTAAGGGATCGATCTGGTGGAACATAGCTTGGAGCGATTCCACGTGTTTTAGTGCAAAAGAGGACCATTCCTAGCATAAAAATACCTATTCAGATGTGTTGGAGCAGTTATTTTGGTCATACGAGTTTCAGAATGAAAGTTGCACCACTTTGCAACTTTGCACTGCTTGCATTTGATGCTTTTTCCATCAAGTGAAAATCCGCCACCATGGGAAAACCACTCCGAGATAGCCAAAACCGAGAGAGGTTTTTGTAGAGGGGCTCAATACGATCTTGTAGGATTATATGAAAAGTTTCTAATTTTAATCATATCCAAGTAATAGCATGCTGAAGTTTGCAGCCATTTTGCACTTTGGACCCTTTAGGGATCGATTTAGTGGAACATAGCTCGAAGCGATTCCACGTGTTTCGGTGTGAAAGAGGACTATGCCTAGCATAAACATACCTTTTTGGATGTGTTGGAGGAGTTATTTTGGTCACACGAGTTGCAAAATGAAAGTTGCACCACTTTGCAACTTTGCACTGCTTGCATTTGATGCTTTTTCCATCAAGTGAAAATCCGCCAGCATGGGAAAACCACTCTGAGATAGCCAAAACCAAGAGAGGTTTTTGTAGAGGGGTTGAATGGAATCCTATAGGATCAGATGAGAAGTTTCTAAGCATCATGATATACAAGTAATAGCATGCTGAAGTTTGCAGCCATTTTCCACTTTGGACCCTTAAGGGATCGATACGGTGGAACATAGCTCGGAGTGATTCCAAGTGTTTCGGTGTGAAAGAGGACCATGCCTAGCATAAAAATACCTATTCAAATGTGTTGGAGTAGTTAGTTTGGTCACATGAGTTGCAAAATGAAATTTGCACCACTTTGCAACTTTGCACTACTTGCATTTGATGCTTTTTCCATCAAGTGAAATTATGCTACCATGGGAAAACCACTCCGAGATAGCCAAAACCGAGAGAGGTTTTTTTAGAGGGGATCAACACTATCCTATATGATCAAATGAGAAGTTTCTAAGCATCATGATATATGAGTAATAGCATGTTGAAGTTTTCAACCATTTTGCACTTTGGACCCTTAAGGGATCGATCCGGTGGAACATAGCTCAGAGCGATTCCACGTGTTTTGGTGTGAAAGAGGACCATGCCTAGCTTAAACATACCTATTCGAACGTGTTGGAACAGTCCGCTTCATGACATGAGTTGTAAAAAAAAAGTTGCAAATTGTTTACATGACCTTTATATGACCTTTTTCACATTGTTTACATTTCAAAATTCAAAGTTAGCAAATTTTCCTATTCAATGCATTTACAAAACAAGGTGCTACTACACCAAACATGACCTCAAACCTTCCAATATTTGAGTATATCTCATTATGTAATTAAATCTTATTACAATGCCTCTGGCACTTCGTTCTCACAGATCTTTTACAGTGTCACTCATACATTCAAAATTCTCTTTAAATGTCTACATCATAGGTGCTCATTATGAGGTTAACTTCAAATGAGTAACTTGGCATTCCCTCACTAAGTTTCACACACTCTTTTATAATCGCTTGAAATCAAAATTGAGATTTGTCAAGATCATCAAAATAAGGATGTTGCATTGCTTTTTTGGCTAAGATTCTCTTTGATGGCTCTTAAATCAACATTTTCTGCAATGAAAGCTCAATCAATTTTTAGTAGTTTACTTACAAATACACAAAGTAAAAGAGAAAAAGAATCCAAAATGGAAATGAAATAAAAATAGATGGAAGGCACTTACAGATGTTGCATTGCTTTTATGGTTGACATTCTCCTAGATGGCTCATAAATCTACATTTTTTGCAAGGGGACACCAATCACTGTAAAAGAAGATGATAGCATTGGTATCAAACAAATTAATGTGCATACAAGTATAAATTAATAAGAACTAATGTGTATATACTTACAAATTAATCCAATGAACCATCCGAGTCTGCTCTACTCTTTATTGTGTCAAGTATTGCCTCATGGTCAGACTCACGGACCTTCCATAACATCTTGTTCAAAGGTCTACCCTTATATTTGGTTAAATGAACATTGGATGCCACGACAAGGTTCGAGTAATGAAGAATCTTATGATGCATGTCAAAGTCCTGGAATAGCCAATGTTTAACACTTGAATGTGGGTATCTTCTAAGCCATGTTCCAGTAACCACAACTGAGCTTATATTGTATTTGATGTTTTCTCCATCTATAACTAGGGCCTCCAATTTATTTTTGGTTTCAACACAATGACACAAGTAATAGTCTATTCCCTCTTCATTATATTCATCTGCGATAACTGCATAAACATGCCCTGCATTGATATGTGCAAAAAATCTCTTGAAATTAGTCAACATTACGAATACACTACAAAGTAAGATAACGATATGGAATTTAAACAACTAAGCAAGTAGATTTATATCACCTGGTTGAACTAGATCTGATATGTGGTCAAAGTTGACTGATGATTCCATCTGTGTCAGTTCCAATGCTGTCAGAGGGTGATACATGTGAAGTGGGCTAAGATAACTTGTCAACCATTTATCAACCCACTCCCCTGACTCACAATCATTCCAGTCTTGCATTGTACATGAAGAACACAAGCATGCCATCTTTCGTGTATTGATAGTCCATGAACTTGCATTTGAGCTAAGGAAAGAGTCTACCTCACTCGATCCTGTTAGTGTACAACAGTCCTCATATGGTGCAATGTTAGTATCATCCATCAACCAAAAAAATCTACGAATTGAAGAAATACCTTCATTACCTGGACCCATCAAAGCATTACACCACTCAAGATTGATTTGCATCTGTCAAATTTGCACTGTCTTTATACTTTAACTCTTCTCATGATAATGCTCTTTTCACACATGCTCCTGCACCATCATGATCCCCCTTTCCATGTTCGAGCTCACAAAAGTTCCACATATGTTGAACACCTGTAATGACATGCATCTTGCACAACCAGTAGAACATGTGCGAGCTCTTGAACTATGCTGCACAGTTATCAGACCATATTATATGTTGTTCGTATTCTATGCATCTCTTAGCCAAACCACTGTAGAACATCTGGAAGTAGCCTTGCACGAACTCTGTAGAATGTGTGCGATCATCACTAATGTAAAAGTGGTACTCCCTCAATACCTTCCTTTGCTCATCTGTACTATCAGATGCATGAATGAATGCTATGTGCACAAATATCGAAACTTGTGTGGAGTTGTAATATAATGACTGAACATCATGTTGTGGCTATAGAGTGTAGTTCTCTACAAAGTCAACCATGGATACTATGCTTCCAACTAGAAAGGTGTCCTTGCATAGCTTAAACTATGTTTCCAACCATCGGGCTCTATGGGTATGCATTGCATACTCAGACAATATATTGTCACGAAATGTGTTCATAAATTGGTACATTGGAATCTTCTCAATAACCAAATCACACCTTTTTGCTTGAGACCCATCTTTTGTAGCATATGCCACTATTTTATACTTCCCGAACTCTACTAGTTTATGTCCCACCTCATCTATGCTTTCCATATGTTGACATACTGGCATACACTGGAAGCCACCGCAATGCTCGCATGAACCATCCAAGCATGTTGTCCTATAGAATATATGGCCATCCTCTATTTCACATAGATTTTTTGATAAGAACTCTCTAGAAGATTTTGGTGGGGCTTCTATGCCACAATCCTGCAAAACATCATTAGTATGCAAATCTAAACATATAGAACGATAAACATCATAATGGTTAGAAAATTCAATATGTATTCTACAACAACAAGTAGTGTGTGTGTGATTTATCTTGACATAAAAAGGTTTAAGCAGTTCAATTTTTTTTGAGAAATACTAATTTGAGGATAATCATTTTCAAATTTTTGAAAAAATTGGGTTTGAGTCATATCCAAAAAATGCTTTGGATGTGGCTCACGATTCCGACTACCGATTCTCCTTCTTACCACATCCCTTTGATTCAGAGATGGCCTTGTGTTATTCTTCCAATACTCTTCAATTAATGTTCTGAAGGCTTCGACAACTTCTTTATCTTTTCGTGACAGTCTCCCCGAGAATGCCCATAATTCATTTGTACCATTGCCCTCAATTCTTTGCCACCTTTGAATGGCTCTTGATAAATTTTTTCTACTAATTCCCATTTTTTCACTTGTCTTTTTAATTAGACGAGCTCTCTTTGTTTGAAAAATTACCAAAGTTGATGTAATGACACATCGGGTGACATTACTATCCTTTGAGTGTGAGGTCTTACCCACACTCTCATAAGCATCCATTACATTCTTCACAATAGCGTCTTCACTCAATGCATTTGATGTTCTCAACCCAAGAGTCTTCATGATGTTCCTATACTTTACACCCCGCATCATTTCAACAAATAGTTGACATCTTGCAGTCTCATTTAGCCTTTCAAGAATTGTTCCCAAATCTTATCAGCATATCTTCTACAAGTGCATGTTGAAATCTTACCTTCCATGTGCTGCAAAATCTCATCATCAATATTAATCAAATACTTTTGCTTTCTACGCAAAATTCTAGGTGGTGTTCTCCTAGGTACATACATCTCAACATTACGAATTTCATCAATATTTAATTGAGGTGGGATAGATTGCGTACCTTCGATCGAGGGTGGAGAAGAAGACATACCTCGAGGTTCACATGGGGATGATGGCATACCTTCTTCATCAATTCCGAGTGATGATGTACTCTCAACTTGAGATGTGTTGGATGGTGTCCCTCCATATTCACTTGCAGTAGATGGTGTTCATCCATATTCACTTGCAGTAGATGGTGTTCATCCATATTCACTTGTTCTAGATGGTGTCCCTCCATATTTGATTGTGCTTAATGGTGTCCCTTCATATTCACTTGTCGTAGAGGGTGTGTCTCCAACTATAGTATCTGAATCTATCTTACGATGATGCTTTCACATTTGTGCCTGTTGTGCTGCTAATTCTCGTTCTCTTTTTGACGATTGAGGTTCCTCTACAATCAGGTTGTTTTCATCAATCATTTCCAATTTCTTCTTTTCATGATATGCCACCACCTGAACTCTCTCCTTTTCTTTGAAGGTTTCCTTCTCTTCGTCTGTTAGTTTCCTCTTTGTCTTTTTCTTCGGCATGGCAGGTAATTTTATCTCTAACATGGTAATGAGATGAATATTAGTTCATAAAAAATGTATCCATTCAAGATAATTGAAAAATATATGTCATTGAAGGCTTCATTTAAATAATACTTATAATCATTGTGTACAAAAGTTAACCTAGCATGTAGACAAATGTTTACAAACTATGGAAGCACTAGGCCGGCCAAAACATATTTCTAACTAAAAGTGAATAACCATGATGGGGATTATGAAACTAATGAATTTAATGGAATTGTGAGTGTTTGATAAGTTTTTTTTGTAGGAGCACCTTGAAAATCTATGCTTCCATTTTGAAATTTGATTCAATTTTGGGTATCTTCATGTTGTAAGAGGGTCATTAAAGACATTTTCCATGTACCGGTTATATGAGCTTTCAAAGGTGGTTGTTTGTTATTTATAGGAATTGGGGGGAGTTGGTTGTCATTGAAAAATTATTAAACAACCTCCATTGACTCGAAGGGAGGATTTTTGTTAATTTTGAAATCCATTTTTTAGATAAAAAAATGTTGTTTTCCAGAAATTCACTGGTTTTTTTGCACTTTCCTACACTTGTACCAATCTATACAGCCTCCCCTTGATAGAAAAATAATATAATATTGTAGGCACATGTCTTAACTCTCTAATGCATCAGTTCTGAGGGCTTAATAGTACATTTGAAGGGAGGAATTGACAATTTTCTGAAACTGCTCATTTCAAGCCAGTGAAGGGTTTGAGTAGGATTTAATTATGAAATGACCATCCCACCTACTGTTATGACTTTTTTCTCAGTGGGATATCATGTACATTGTTATAGTAGGGTATTTTATTGTTTAACATGCCTTGGAATGAAACTAATGACAATAGGATGGGGTTCTTAGGCTGAAAGAAGAACTTTACCATGAGAATTTGAGGAACCAAGGAGTGATTTTGAAAAAGTGTTGATGGAGTGGTCTATGTAATGAAATTTTGACCTTTTGCAAGCTATTTTGAAGATGGTTGATGCTTTGGAATGGTCTGGGAAGGCCCAGGTATAGGAGTTTCTATAAACCCTCCCTCTTTGCATTAAAAAATGGGGGTTTTTGTATTAGAAGCCTAGTTCAGTGGGTAAGGTCCTAAGACCTAGAAAATATCTTGTTTTGAGACCTAATTAAAGAATTTTTTTGGGTTTGGAAGTCTGGTGTGAGGATCTAAGGGTATTTCCTTTGTAAAATTGGCCTACTTGGAGGCCTAAAATAGTGAAAAGGTCAGTTTTCTGAAAGTTGTCCCAAAGGAGTGATTTCATGGGTTAAGGTATGTCTTGCAACTCTAAAATGGGTGCTAGAATAATTCTTTTATTTTCTTGGTGTTTTGGAAAGTTTTGGAGTTAAGGGCCCTAAACTGGTTTTGCACAATAACTAGATTCCAAGGGTGAAATGTGGGAAATAGTGTTTTTGTTTGTTGTCCATCTTGGAGGAGTGTTGGGATTGGTCCATTAGGCCTTTTTAATATTGTTAGATTCCTTTTGAAGGCAAGTTGACATCTTCAATGGTTTTGGGTCCTCTAACTTTGCATCAAAAATGAGTATCATAGTCCGAAGTGTGTGCATGGTTTGGGAGATACATGTGACAGTTTGCAAATGGTTGGCTACTATTAATGTGGACAGTGAACAAAGGAACTAAGTTTGTGTGTAAGGGAAGACTTCTGAAAGGTTTCATTTTTGTTGTACTAACTCAAACAAAGATTTATTAAGCAAATAATGGTTTAGTTGTGCCTTAAGAATTATAGTTTGTGTTTGTAAACAATGGTGCCATTATGGAAGATTTAAGACAACTTGTGAATGACATAATCATTGGTTTATGTTTTGAGGAACCTAGTTGATTGTAATCAGTTATTTTCAATATTTTCAAGGTGTTTTGAAGGTTAATCTATTTTTTTGAGTCTGACAAAGAGTTGAAACCAAATTCTAATGTTTTGATGAAAAGATGATAGAGTTTGTTTGTTGATCTTCTTCGATTTAAGTTAGGGTCAGAAGTACCCTTGATGATTTGTGGATCCTGGTAGATGCTCTGCATCAAGTTTAAAATGGTAATTGGAAAGTGTATATAATTGTGTATATAATGGTAATTTAAAATGTGCATTGACAACCTAAGGTTATAATGACAAACAAAAATGAAATCAAGCCATAATAGAATGAAAGAAAATGTGTAAAGACTTCACATACCTAAAAAACTAGACTTTCAAATGGAGAAGTTTAATCCTTGAATATGTAGCTTTAGCTTCTTCTTTCTTCAAACTCCATAACAATTTGACTTCTTCAAAAGCTTGTTCCCCTCCAAACTTCAATTGTATATCAGTTTTCAATGGAATTCAAACTCCAATTGATAATATATGTCTTTCAACATGGAAAATTTTCTATTTCATGCAAAGGTGATAGAAAGACCATGGAAAAGGTGATGGAATGTGAAAAACATGCTTGTACACTTCACAACATCATCAAAAAGCTACTTTTTGTTGGAGCACACTCAAAACCAGGGGAATATGCAAACTGTGGGCATTGAAATCACAAGTATATAGAGTTTTACACCATTTTAGTGGAGTACAAAATGCACTCATGTTATAACGCGAGTGTGTTATGTGAAATATGGTTTTCTCTTTTCTCCATCTTTATCTTTACCCTCTATCCTAATTCTATATATGTCCCCTACACCCTTATAGTAGAGGAAACAAAGGTGAGTGTGTGTGTGTGTGAGAGAGAGAGAGAGAGGTAGAGGGAGAGTGGGAGGGAGAGGGAGAGAGAGGGAGGGAGAGGGAGAGAAGGAGGGAAAGGTAGAGGGTTAGAAATAGAAAGTGGGAGACATGGAGATAGATAGGGAGGGAGAGAGGGTGAGAGTGGGAGAAAGAGAGAGTGGGAGAGAAAAATGGAGAGAGGGAGGGAGAGGGAGTGGTAGAGAAATATGGAGAGAGGGAGGGAGAGGGGGAGAGGGAGAAAGAGAGAGTGGGAAAGAAAGAGGGAGAGAGGGAGGGAGAGGGAGAGGAGGAGAAAGAGAGAGTGGAAGGAGAGAGGGGGAGAGTGGGAGATAGAGAGGAGAGGGAGTGGAGAGGTGTGAGGAGGAGAGGGAGAGTGGGAGAAAGAGAGAGGGAGTGGGAGAGGAGAGTGGGATAGTGGGAGAAAGAGGGAGGGAGTGCAGGAGAAAGGGAGAGGAGTGGGAGAGAGTGGGAGAGGAGAGAGTGGGAGAATAAAAGAGGAGGAGAGGTGAGGAGTGGGAGAAAGAGAGAGTACTGGGAGAGAGAGAGGGAGAGGGGAGAGAGGAGAGGGGGAGGGGAGAAAAGAGAGTAGGAGATATTATAGGAGAGAGAGGAAGAAGAGAGAGAGGGGGAGAGGGGGAGAGAAAAGAGAGAGGGGAGAGGAGAGAGAGGGTGGAGAGTGCACAGGAGATAGAGAGGAGAGGGGGGAGGGAGTGGGAGAGAAAAGAGAGGGAGTGAGAGAGGAGGAGAGAAGGTGGGAGGAGAGTGGGAGAGAAGGGGAGGAAGTGTGGGAGAAAGAGAGTGGGAGAGAGAGAGAGAGTACAGGAGAGAAGGGAGAGTGGGAGATAAAGAGGGAGAGGAGGGAGAAAGGATGAGAGTGGGAGAGAAAGAGATAGTGGGAGGGAGAGAGGGGGAGAGTGGGAGAGTGGGAGATAGAGAGGGAGGGAGAGAGGGGGAGAGTGGGAGAAAAAGAGAGTGGGAGAGAGTTGGAGAGTGGGAGATACCCTCTTAATCCCTGAACCAAGAACCCTTCAACCCTATTCCCTCTACCCCTATACCCTCTTAATCCTTGAACCCTCAACCCTCAAACCTTAAACCCTAATCCCTCAGCCCCTATATCCTCTTAATCCTTGAACCCTCAACCCTCAATGCTTAAATCCTAATCCCTCAACACCTATACCCTCTTAATCCGTCAACCCTCAACCCTCAAACCCTAATCCCTCAACCCCTATAACCTCTTAATCCCTCAACCATCAACCCTCGACCCTTAAACCCTAATCCCTCAATCCCTATACCCTCTTAATCCCTCAACCCTCAACCCTTAAACCCTAATCCCTCAACCCCAATAAACTCTTAATCCGTCAACCCTCAACCCTGAACCCTTAAACCCTAATCCCTCAACCCCTATACCCTCTTAATCCTTCAACCCCTATACCCTCTTAATCTCTCAACCCTCAACCCTCAACCCTTAAACCCTAATCCCTCAACCTCTATACCCTCTTCGTCAACTCTCAACCCTCAACCCTTAAACCCTAATCCCTGAACCCCTATACCCTCTTAATCCCTCAACCCTCAAACCATAATCCCTCAACCCTCAAACCATAATCCCTCAACCCTCAACCCTTAAACCCTAATCCCTCAATCCCTATACCCTCTTAATCCTTGAACCCTCAACCCTCAACCCTTAAACCCCAATCCCTCAACAACTATACCTTCTTAATCCCTCAACCCTCAACCCCTAAACCCTAATCCCTCAACCCCTATACCCTCTTAATCCCTCAACCCTCAACCCTGCGATCCTCGACCTGGAAACCTTCAGCCCTGTCCCTCGACACCTATAGCTAATGAAAATCCTCTCAACCCTAGCTAGTCAACCCTTAAACCCTAATCCCTCAGCCTGTGCCCTCTTAATCCTTGAACCCTCAACCCTCAACCATTAAAGCCTAATCCCTCAACCTTTATACCCTCTTAATCCCTCAACCCTCAACCCTCAACCCTTAAACCCTAATATCTCAACTCCTATAACCTCTACCCTATAACCTATTAATCCCTCATCCGTAAACCCTAAACCGTTAAACCCTAACCCATAAACCCTCTATGCTCTACCGCCAATCCTCTACCCTCTACCCTCAACCCTAATCCCCCAACCCTTAAACCAACTTAGTAAACTCTCTACCCTAATCCCTCAACCCTATTGACCCTTAAACCTTCAACCCTTAAACCCTTAAACACTCAACCCTAAGCCCTCAACCCTCAACCCTAACCCCTTAAACCCTAAACTGTTAAACCCTTTACCCTCTACCCTCTACCCTCTAACCTCTACCCTCAACCCAATACTCTCTACCCTCAACCCTAATCCCTCAACCCTTAATCTTTCAACCCCTATAACCTCTACCCTATATATTGGACCCTCAACCCTAATCCCTTGACCCTATACCTTAAACCCTCAATCTTCAACCCTCGACCCTTAAACCCTCTACCCTTTACCCTATACATTAAACAGTCAACCCTCAATTCTCAATCCTCGACCCTTAATCCCTCAACCCTCAATCCTTATACCCTAAACCCTCTACCCCTTACATTGGACCCTGAACCTAATCCTTCAACCATATACCCTCAAACCTATACCCTCAACCAAGTAAACCCTTAACCCCAAACCCTTCAACCCTAAATGCTTAAACCTTAAAACTTCTACCCTATACCCTCAACCAAATACCCTCTACCATCAAACCTATTCCCTCAACCCTCAAACCTTAAACCCTAATACCCTAGAAATAATCAACCCTATAGGTCCTCCACCTTAATCCCTCAACCCCTATCACTTTCTCTCTATCTATACATCTCACCTCTCCCTCCTTCCCTCCCTCCCACCCTCTCTAGTTGTCTCTATCTACCATCTCCCTCTTTCTACATACCTCTCGTTCAATCGATCCCTACCACCCTCTCTCACTCCCTCTATCCATCTCTCTTTATGTCCCTCCCACTCCATCCCACTCTCTCCCACTACCTCTCTCTCCCTCTCTCTCATGTCTCTTCCTCCCACCCCCCTCTCTCTCTCTCCCTCTCCCTCAATTCTCTCTCTCCCACCCCCCCTCTCTCTCCCTCTCCCTCCCTCTATCCTGCCACCCTACCTAGATAAGTCCCCCTCAATCCAACCCCTTCTCTCCCACTCCCTCTCTCTTAAAATCTCACTTCGACCCCCTCTCCATCTCTCTAGACTCTCTCTAAATTCTCCCTTCGTCTAAAGACATACATAAATGCATACATACAAGCATAATACATGTGTACATATAATCTTACATCCATACAAGCATACATACATACATGTACATAAAAATATATCAGCATACATTAATATATTAGCATTTAACATAAAGTAAGACATAACATGAGCGTGTTATAACATGCTCGCATTATGTGCTAGTAGACATGTTCCCCATAGAAGCAAAAACCATGTCAATAGTGAGATATAATGTGAGCACATTATAATGCGCTCGCATTATATCTTGCTTTGGGAAATACGGAACTTTAAGCTTAGTACTTTCCTTGGAATACCAACCCAAAGGCTTGGAGAGCATTCCCAATGACCAGAGACGTGTTTTTGAAAAATACACCATATTTCTCATAATCGAGTTTGTGCTCACTATCAGGATTGCACGTGGTTCAATATCGAAAAAATCGAGCACATGGGTAATGTTGGGTTATCTCTTAGCTATCCAATGATGTAATTTTTTTCACTTTCTGAAAATGTTAAGTCTTTCATCCATAATTTATTTTATCTGTACGTCTTTTTTTTGCCAAAAAGCAGTGTTCGGTATTTTTTTCGTTATAAATTAATCGTTCATCAATTTTTCAAATAAATTAAATTTTTAGAAACTAGACTCCATTCTGTAAAATTAAAAAAATTTTAAAAAAATAAAATCAATTAGTTTCCAAAATTTGTAAGGGTAGCATGGCCAAAATTCTATTTTCAGGATATGTCCACTTCGTAAATTAGTAAAAAATCAAATATTCATTAAAAAATTATCAGAGAAATCATGCCTCAACTACATACTGTTAGCTAACTTTTGACCATTGCGATTTTAAAAATACTAAAAAAAAGTTCACCGTACGAGGGTCATACAAGCATTGCTATGTTATGTTTTTCTGACAAAAACAACACCAATTTGTGCACGTCCATTGTTTGAACCCCTTAATCTCAACCATTTTCAAAATAAATTAGTAGTTTAGAAAGTAGACTCGGAGCACTTGAATCCTTCTTTTTGTTCCATCTCAAAATTTTGAGTCTAAGTATCCTCAATTTCACGTCCAAGGTCAATATTTCCTGATTTCAGAAAAAAGTTGTCCACTTAAGTCCCCTTTTTGGGAACCATCTTGGTGCACTTACCCTACATGTCATAGGTATATTCAACAGGGTTACAAGTCATAGTGACATACACATACTAGCAGATTCATTTTCAGGTATACATTTGTTTATAAATTTGTGCATTCTTTACTTGGGCTGATAGATCAAATGATATATGAATGACACATATTATGTTTGCACAAACCATACCTGTTTACAAGAAGTTTTCATTGAAACATGGATTACAAGTATTAACTCTCTGCTATACATATGACTATTTGTTAAGAGAGTATGTGATGTCTTCAAGACACATATGATTCATAAGTGTACATGGTATCATAATGCATACATTGTTACAAGGTTTTTGACAACTTTTTTTTGAAAGGTCTACTACCACATGGTGGTCATGTGATATTGACATTATCATTTTTCTATGCCTTCATAACTTTTGGCTTAGTATTTCAGGTTGATCACTTAAGGTGGTTCTCTATGCTCTCATTGTGTTAAATATTCAAAAGGTCTATAGACCTTTTCATCTCCATCTCATATGATATTGAGGCTTTGAATATTCTATTACTTTCATCATTTATTTCTGAAAATGTTATTAAAGCATTTATAATAAAAGGCTTCGGAAGATTTATAATGTTTGTATCAGCCTCAAATGGTGTTATCTTTGTAAAGTCACATGGCAGTGACATCGACAATATATGGTATCGGGGTTTATTACAATGGTGAATGACTTTGATTAAAGTCATATTGAAATATGTATCAGCAATTTTATTTCATCAAGCATATGACTTTGAATGCTTTGATACAATGCTTTCGACCTTGTGTGAAGGCACTTTGAAATGACTTGGCATCTATTGTTTTTCCATTATCTAAGTAGGCATTTTGAGGATCTTTGACTTGGAATAAAGTTTATTCGGTGATTATTGTGTATTGACAATTTGTATGCAATATTTGGAGGTAATCATGTGGTCGAAATCATTGGTAAATGATTAGACAAGAAGAATCATAAGATGTTTTTAAAAAGATTGATTATAATTGTGTCTTTGTGTCTTCGGAATTCAAAATTTTATCAACTCTGAAAATGTCATCGAATGACTTGGATGAAGGAAAGAATAGGGAAAATCAGTTGTGTTTCTCCTTACTTAGGGTTTGGAACCCTAGCCACCTCCATGAAGTCATTGTGATCTGCAATCCAATGAAGCTCTCTTTGTCATCATTCTTTGATTTCGAAATCAGCTCATTATGAGAGCTCGGTGAACATATGGTATTTCTCTAAGCTTGAAATGTTGTCGGTTGTGATCTTTCAAGGGAAGTCTATGGGAGTTACAAATCTGGGCAACTATGGTGGTTGGCATCGAATCTCTTTGGTATTTATTTGATTTTCTTGCTGCATGAATAGGTATTATTCTCTTTGATTGAAGAAATTTCTTATGGTAGTTATGGTTTCATTCTACTCAAATATGGAAAAGAGTTGGTGGGTTCAAATAGGATATCATGTTTTTTCTTTCAGTTTCGTTTTCTCCATCATCAATATTCTGAAAAATGTTTTTGTTTCTTTCAAGCAATAAAAATATGATTTGGGAAATCGGTTACAATACTTGGTAGGTTTTAGCAGTGATAATCTTGTTTTTATCAGTGTGGATAAAACATTTTTTTGAAGGATAAAGATGCTACTATGATTATTCTCCACTTGTCACTAAATATGAGGGTTTTTGAAAAAAATTCCATAAGTGTATTTTGTTCTATCAAAAAACTTCAAAAAAGACACATAATATCATGGGTGTATATTTTATTGTATTTGATAATCTTGGAACATAACTAACAGGGAATTTTGTCTTATCTGAAACCTTTGGTGAAGGTTCTGAAGCGAATGTGTGCATTTTGTAAAAGACATAAATACAGTGATTAATCACTATTGTGAGTTGGGTTTTTCTTTGAAGAGTGAGTGAAAATATTTGTAATAAAAATCCTAAAAATATAGTGCAAATATATAGCCAATATGTTTGATATATCTAGTATTTTAGAGATTCAAGAAAAAAGAATCTTTAGGATATTTGATGTATTAGTACAAAAGAAGTATGAGAGCTTTATTGAAATAGAGAAATCCTCTGATATATTATTTTTCTAATTTTTAGTAGAAGGGGGTTGGTGCTCCTTGGAAAGGGTGTTCATAAATTAGTAAGGGGATAATGATCCTAGAGTGGGTGCTCTAAAAGTTTCCAGTAAAGCATTGTAAATAGTGATTTTTGAAGTTAAGCCAATGAGGCATCATTTTCTCGAGTAGTTTTTCTACCTCAAGAGGGTTTTCTACTTGGAAAATTCTTTGTCTTATGGTCTCATTTTTTTGATGTCAAAATGATTCTAGACTATGATGATTTTGTGAGTGATTGTTCTTATCAGTCTTAACATTGTTAAATGTTAGTTCCTTCATCTCTGTAAATGTTTATATTAAAATATCTTGCACAAATCATTGTTGAAAATTCTAATTCAAAAGGAAGCATAAAAGTATTCATTTGATTCATAGATGAAGAATTGTTATGATGTAATGAAGCTCTTATTTGTTTCATGCTTATCATATGTCATTCCATTACTCAATTTTTTTATTATCTCATTAGTCTGCATTAAAATCCGGTGGTCCTAAAGTGATTAAACAATGTTGGTATTCATGTACATCCTTATGAGTTGCAGCTATTTTGTCATGGTGCATTGATTGTTAAACAATGTATGTCATCTCTTTTGCTAATGCAAGATATCTCACACAAGTTTTACTAGGATAAGTTGTCGAAAATGAACTAATTTAATGTTGTCATAAATGCTCTCGAAGCCATTACTCTACCCTGTTATCAAAAGAAAGGGAATCTGAACCAAAAGCCTTTGTCAAAGTTTAAGAAGGTTTGAATTTAAGGTTTGTCTATCAAACACCGATTCATCCCCCCTCTCAGTGTCTATCCATACTCCAACATCTATGTTGTTTCATGAGTTCATAACCTTTTCCATAGAGCTTTTTCAACACTTTTGGATGGGGTGTTTGTTCGTTGTTGGCTTCTTTGTCTAAAGTAGGTGAGGTGGATTCTTTCAAAGGATCTTTTGAGTCTTGTGTGGACAAGACTACATTTCCCTTTTTAGAGTCTTTATTTGTGATCTTGGATTCACCTATTAAAGGAGGGGAGAAGTCTAAGGAACCCCAATCATCAGCTAAGGGTGTGTGTTGTATGGATTCCACTTTTTTGGTTGGTGTTGAAGTGGTGAAGGTTTTGGATATTTTTTTCTCAAGTTGTAAGACACTAAGCGGCTTAGGATCAGTTTCAAGCGTGTACACTTTTTTGTTGTAGATGTACTTCATCATACGATGAAGAGTGGAAGGCACCCAATTCATTGCATGAATCCATGTCCTACCTAGGATGAGGTTATATCAAATATCATGAGGCATTACATGAATCAGTGTGTCTAATGTGGCCATTCCAACTATAAGAGGCAAAGTTATCACACCAAGCAGTTTTTGTCCTACACTGTCAAATCCACTGATAGATAAGGAGGTGGGTTGAATGGTTGATTTACCAATATGAAGCCTATCTAAGATATTGACACTACACACATTAACAAAAAATCCATTTTCAACAAGGGTTCACTTGATCCCTACGTTCTTATATTGAGATATGATTACAAAAGCTTTAGCTTGTTTTTGCACATCTAAAGGAGGGAGCTCACTTTGGTGAAAAACAATATCCACATTTAATCCTTGAATCATAGCTGCTATGTCATTTTTTTCTGCATTACAAGGGATAGGAATTTGTTGTAAGGATTCTTGCATCATGTTGTGATAGTGAGGGGAGGTGTGGAAAAGGTCCCATCAAGATATATTAGTAGTAGTATTTCTTAGTTGGTTGACAAGGTCATACTCCCTAATGAAATAATTTAATTGAGGGGTAGTAGGGAGAATGTGATTGGATGAGGATAAGGTTGTTGGGGTTGGTTGGGGTGGTCATGGTTTTCTTCTTATGTAATGTGTATGAGCAATAGTATTATGAATCAGTTGTTGCAACACATTGTTCTTGGGTGGGTAGAGGATAAATTCAGGGTGAGGTTTGTTTGAAGGTGGATAAAGGATGAGTTGAGGTTGAATAATATTAATGTCCCCTAGGGAAGGGGATTCAATGTTATACTTTTTTGGCATCATGATATTATCCCTAGGGGGAGCGTGTTTAGGAGAACTACACACCAAATGTTCTTGAAATTCAAGGGTTGGTTCTTCTTAAATAACATCATTGCAAGTAGGGGAATGATCAATTATGGGATGATTAGGATAGGGTTCTATTTGATTGTTGAAGGTATTATTTTCTTGCTCCATATTGTCTACCTTAGTAGGAGAGCTTGGAAGTAGTTCACCATGTGCTTCGTCACAAGGATGAGAGGAATCAACTGAAGGACCATCATGATTTACAAATAGATTTTTCCAAAGGGGAGGAGCATTAGGTAAGGGAGGTTCAAGAGTCACATGACTTGTAATAAGTGTATCTTCTAATAATGACCTATCCTCATTGTAGTGAGGATGGATATGAGAAGAACAAGTTTGAGGGTCATGGTTATAGAGACTAGGTAAAGGGGATGATGTTTTCATTTTATTGTTGTTTAATGTTTTGCAAAGGGAAAGGAGGAAGAAGACAAGCAAGACCATCATGATCTTCAATGGTTTTGTCTTTTGTCACTAAGATACCTTTGTCACCAATGGGAGAGATATCAAGAGAAGAATAATTATGATTATCATGATTATTGATGTTTGCATCCTCTTGTGGTAAAGATTTAGTGGATGATATAGAAGAGATGAATTCATCAAGGCCTTCATGTAAAAATTATAAGTCATCACTACTAATGGGCTTTCTATCACTAATTTTTTTAGTGGGTGCATGTGATGTTAATGGTTGGTTTTTGTTTTCTAAAGAATCTGATTTAAAGGATCTAGGAATGAATGTAGAAAATGAAAATTGCAAAAGTCTAATACTATCCACAAGTGCCATGAATGCTAAATGAAATGTAATAAAATTTTTGCATGCAATGTAAAGACATAAGATGAAATGAAACTTTCAAATTTCAAAGAAGGTAATTTACTGATTACACTATGCAATGATCTGAAAATGAAATGTTGTAAATGAAAAATTGAAAATGTACAATGCATAAAATGAGCTAATGTAAACTAAATGTAATGAAATGCATGCTATAGAAACACAACCAATTGATACAGATAGATACTGGCACAAAATAGAAGCTTAAAAATAGGTTTTTTATCTCTGTAAATGATAGTTTCAGGGGCCTAAAGGGACCATGTCGCCCTGGGTAGCGACTTAGTCTTCCTAGGGATTTTTTTGAGAATTTACAGGATATTTTGATGGATTCAAGTGGTTTTTGTATAAGGTGATGTAGACCTAACATGAACATGCAAGATTTCGTAAATTTTTAATGTTTTAAGAATCAAAAGATGTAACCTATATGCACTTTCACTAATGAAATTTTTTGAAACCCTAGAATGCAAATTCACTAATGCAAAATGTAATGCAAGTTAAATCTAAGATAATGAAGGAATCTAAACAAGAAAGGAAGGGTATTCAAAGGTCAGGTTCACCAAAATTTAACATAGATATTGGTACCCACTTAGGGTTCTCTAACACTTCTAGGGTTTTTCACCTAAAAGGATAGAGAGGATTACCAAAATGCTAGTGTGTTGTATTCAAAGAGTTGGGGGGTTGATATGTGGTGGTGGATGTGTGTGAATGTGTCTAACTATGATGTCTAAGTGCATTAAACTGAAATAAATATGATTTATTAATGTTGGACTATTGAAATGTAAATTTCTGGAAAACACATTGAGATATGCAAACATTAACTAAATGACCTAAGAAAACATAAGAAAAATATTATAGAAAGGAATAAATTTGAAGAGGTGCACCTGGAGGTTGACAAGGGATGGCATGAAGGTCTAGAAACCTGGTAAAACTAATGTAGAGGCCAACTGGGACATTTATGCCATTTTGGGTGACCTATTCCAGTTTCTACCAAAAGGTTACTCAAATCTATAAAAAACCCAAAAATGCATGTATAGTGAGACTAAGTTGCCACTAATAGTGAATTATTCCACTTCCAAATTTTGAGAGATCTGAAGGCGTACTCAAAATCCCTCAGATTGCACTCTCTGCTTCTCCAAGCGACTAGGTCTAAAACCTTGATTCTCGGCTTGTAAGAGACTTTTGATGGATTTTTTGCCCTAGCCAACAACCAGGTGTCTTCAAAAAGTCTTCAATACATTCTTTAGTGATTTCCAAACTAAAAAAAAACCTAAATCTATAGACACAAAAGGAGAGGAAGAGAAAATGTTGATTGTTAAG